>BQMB01000780.1:0-113887 GCA_027943415.1 Closterium sp. NIES-67
CTCACGGGAAAAAATTCGTCTGAAATCTCAGACTCCTTGAAAATGTTTGTCTGATGGTCAGACAAAACTTTGGAAACTCGTCTGATTTTCAGACAGCCCTAAATCCTAGCTGAAACTCTGCAATGGAGGTTGGACGAAGGGAGCGGGCAGATCTGAGGGGGGGAAAAAGAGGGAGGAAGTGTTGAGTGACCCGCTGGGGTTGCCCTTGAGATCCTCGGGGAAAGGGCCACAGGTGCAGAGCCTGGGGGGCTATGGGCGCACTTACCCGCTATTCAACAAGCCCTTTTAACCCAGTGGTTAGTGGCTGGGTTTCTGACATGGTATTAGAGCCAAAGGTCTTGGGTTCATCTCCCAGTGCCAGCGCTGCAGAGGCGCTCGTGTCTTCCACCTATCCCAGCGGGGGGGGGTGTTGAGTGACCCGCTGGGGTTGCCCTTGAGATCCTCGGGGAAAGGGCCACAGGTGCAGAGCCTGGGGGGCTATGGGCGCACTTACCCGCTATTCAACAAGCCCTTTTAACCCAGTGGTTAGTGACTGGGTTTCTGACAGGAAGAACAGAGGGGGGGGGGGGAAGAATAGAGGGGGGAAGAATGGACAGAGATGACAGTAGGGGTTAGAACGGATGCATGATGGAGGGGAGAATGACAGCGAGAGCGAGAGTAATGTACACCTGAGAATCGGCTGCACTTGGGCTTGTAATAATATAGATTGCAAAGGCAATGGCAGAGGGAGAAGAGCATTGTGAGAAAGAATGAAGCGGGAACGGCAGAGGGAGGGAGAGTAGAGGAGGGGGGGACGAACGGATGGGGGAATGGAGGGGGGAAGACAAAGGTAGGAGGAACTGAGATTAGAAGACGGGAATGAGAGAGACAGTGAGAGGAATAACGGAAGTGGAAAGACAAAGGGAGGAAGAAGGGAGGGGGGACGACACCAGGGGAGGACGACAAAGGGGGAGGAACAGAAGGGGCACGAAAAAGGGGGGGGGAACGGAGGGGGGAAGAGAAAGGGGGGGAAACGGAAGGGGGAAGACAAAGGGGGGGAAACAGAGGGGCGATATCAAAGGGGGGGGGGGGAAGCAGGGGAACAACAAAGGAGGGGGAACGGAGGGGGGGCGACAAAAGAGGGAGGAACAAAGGGGGGATGATGAGGGGGGGGGAGGGAATGTAGGGGGGATGACAAAGGGGGAGGAAGGGAGGGGGGATGGCAATAGGGGAGGAATGGAGAGGGGAAGTCAGAAGTGGATAGACAGAGGGGAGAAGAAGGAACGACGGAAGATGGAGGGGGAAAGAACGGAGGGCAGATGAACGAAGAGAGCACAGCGCCTACACTTAGCAATTGAGCTTGAGACAGTAAGCTTGCAAGTGCGCCAGCAGCAGATGCATTATCAATGGCAAATGCGCTAGCAAATAATACAGTAATGAACTACCATTTAGTGCGCCATCAGCACGTGCGTTACAGCAAGTGTGCCAACAAGGGAAGTTTAAGCATAAAGTGAGCTACCATCAACTTTCCTAGGAGCAAGTGCGAAACCATCGAGTGGACTAGCTAAGGGAAAGAGACAGAGGGGGGAAGTACGCCTAGCTGTAGCGACTTTTACGTGTAGTCGGCGGTATGCTCACCTGCAGTTTCGTCGCACATACACCTCATCCTCCCACTTCCTCCTCCCCCTTTTCCCTCCATGCAACGACGGCTCGTACAGCCCCACGTGCGCACATGACCCCGCACGGAGCCAGCGCGCATGGCGCCAACGCGAAATGCGCCATCGCGCATAGCGCCAACGCAAAACGCCCAGCGCATACGGCTTCAGCACGCACAAAGCCAGCGCGTAAGGCGCCTGGGCGCTCGGCGCCAGAACGAAACGCGCCAGCGCACACGGCGCCAACACGAAACGCACCAATGCGCACGGCACCAGTGCGTAACGCGCCAGCTCGTACAGTGCCCGCGCGAAATGAGATGGCTTAGGTGACAACTATCATGGCTAGATGGCAGTAAAGCATAATAAGGAGCAAGAACTAGACAGGGTGAGCAAGGACTACTAGGTACGAGACTTATCTAAATGAGCAAGAACAAGGGACATGAGGAAGAAGGAGCGAGGGACAAGCAAGAACGAGTTACTGTTGCAATACTCACCAAGAAACCCTAGCGGGGGTGTGTTCGCTCTTCCTTTGAAATCTACTCATTTGTAGGTTAGCACCGTTAGTAACCCCGTTAGAGCAATCCAAACAGTCCTTTTATACCGAACATGAAAGCATCTCTAGAGTTATAAAATGTGCAAGTCTTGTCATACATCCATTTTCCCAATCACTTCAAATCTAGTATTTTTCAAAAATCGTCTATTAGACATCCCCAATAAAAAGGTGCTGGGAAAAAAATTCCAATATATGTAACAAAATGTGGATACATACGCAACCCATCCGATGATTTATGTCGAGCCTTGTTTATGCAGAGAAGTCGTGGGGGCCCCTACCCGACGCAATTTCGAGAGACACAGCAGCGCCATCAATTCCTCCCTGGAATACATTGACCGAGCGCACAAGTTGAGACCCATATCAAAATTGAGAAGTGAATAATAGATAGAGTGAGAGTACACACAGATATACCTAAGTGTTGTACTCTCTAAGAGGCGACCCTATACAGTCTATACAAACATGACAAATACACATGTTTGACAACCCAGACCTAGGCTTTTTTGTAGCTTGGAGGGTTAACCCCAAGGCTCATTTACTGGAGGGTTAACCCCAAGGCCTGTTTATATAAGGAAACATAGGTGTGCAGAATGAAGGACCACCACTCTTGGCCAAACTTCAGAACGCACCTTAAAACGGCCACTACTGTCCCACTATACCCAAAATTCTAGAGGCTTATGACTCATATTGAATATGAGTACAATATAATTGCACTAGCTACTTTAAACACTCCGCACCACACCTATTTAATAAATTCTGAAGGTACTGAAAAAACATCTCAGCCAGGAATGAAACCATAGTCTGCTTGAAAGCAATATGGACCCTTATCTCCAATTTCGAAATCACACACTGCTTTTCCTGGATCTTGATAAATGGGGATGCAAGCATGAACCTACTGTAGATTGTCGAGAGAATCATGAGCTAAGGGAAACTGTCGTGGGTTACAAAGGTAGGACTGTACCCTTTAAGAACTGACCTAACTAAGGCTACAACCAATATAAACTAGCTAGCCTAGATAATTATATTTGTGGACACACCCCTAGTCGAGATAGTGGCAGTTCATAACATAGAAGAGTACACCAGGGCAACACTACTAGTCTGACCTTTCGTGAGTGTAATAAGAAGTAGAAGAACAAGAAGAAGAAAACTCAGGGCACAAGAAGTGGTGCTGCTACTGAGGCTAGACCAAGCTGAGTACAAAACTGCTGATGGTCACGAGGCGCAAATGCCTTGGTGAAGATATCAGCGGTGTTGGCCTCTGAGGCCAACTGTACTACACAAACCTGATCGCGGTGCTACAACTCACGCAGCAGGAAGTACCGCAGCTGGATGTGCTTCGACCTGCCCTCAAGATGGGCCTCCTCATACAGGAGGATCATGGCCCTGTTGTCAGCAAACAGTACCGGGTCAGACCTAGGCTGCTCACTCAAGTCAGTGAGCAAGAATGACAGCCAGCGGAGCTCCTGAGCGGCCATGGCCCCAGCGTAGATCTATGTCTCACAACTGGACTGTGCTATAGACGATGACCTGGTGGACCTCCACGAGACTGCACCAGTACCAAAACTAAGCAGTAGCCCTAAGACGACCTGAGCGTCTCCAAGTCGTCGGCCCACGACACGTCTGTGTGTCCAGTGAGCACAACTGGCTCCCGTCCTCCTAGCACTAGCCCCAGTCCTGATGTACTCTCCATATACCGCAGTACCCTCTTGGCAGCCGACCATTGGACTTGTCGGTGCCTGCCTGTCGCGACAAAGCGAGTCAGGAGACAGAGAGGGTACGCTATATCTGGTCGAGTGCAGGTCAGCAGGTACATGAGGCACCCCACCAGCTCTGCGTATGGACCACTAGCCTTGATGCGCTCAGCCAGAACAGGAGCAGACAGCTTGTGATTCACAGGCAGAGGGGTGGGCTGTGCTGAGGAGAACTTGACATTGAACCTCCGGAGGATCTTCTGCACCATATGGGACTGAGAGAGTGTGATCGTGCGAGCGGCATGGTCACGAGAGATCTCCAAGCCCAGATAGCGCCTCAGCTCCCCCAAGTCTGTACAGGTGTGTCTCCTAAGTAACTCGGCCTTCACTAAGGCCAGTGCGACCCTGTCAGGAGTAGCAAAGATAAGATCGCCTACATACACTAGAATATTGACCGGTGTCTGACACGTGAGAACAAAGAGAGAGGGGTTAGCAGAGGACAGAAAGAACTGCACCTCAGCAAGAATGGTGCGAAGCGAGTCATGCCACTCACGGGGTGCCTGACAAAGGCCGTAGACATGACGAAGCAGGCTCCACTCGGTCTCAGATGGGAAGGACCCAAAGAAGCCTAGAGGGCGCCGAAGGGAGATCTGCTCTTGCAGACTACCCTGCAGGAACGCTGTGGAGAAGTCGAGTGAGTGGAGCTCGTAGTCACGCTGCGCGGCTATGTAAAGAAGGACCCGAAGTGTAGTCATCTTCTAGGTCGGAGAGAAGGTATGGAAGAAGTCCACACCCTCATGCTGATTGAATCTTCTAGCCATGTAACGCGCTTGGAACATCGGCGGCTCTCCAGGTGCGCACTTCATCCTGTAGATCCACATTCTATCGACTACTTTCACCCCAGGCGGGGGAACTACGTCGACGTAAGTGCCTGTGGATTCTTGAATTGCAGACCAGGGCTTACTTTTGGTTTTTAGTCACCCTAAAAAAATCGGGCTCCTTGAAAGTTTACCCTTAATTTTCAGGGTCCAGTGGAAGGCAACCCTTAATCATTAGGGTTTGTTCGCACAGTACCCTTTTCACTGCCACGGTTAGAATCTACCAGGAGATCTATGGACAAGACAAAAAGGGCGTGAGTAACGTGCACGGGGCTGTGAGGAGAGAAAAACGAAAATCCACGAAGTGAGTTGTCTCCCCTCTATTTGTGACAACGAGGTGTGAGTAACGTGCTGTGAGGGGAGAAGAATGAAAATCTACTAAGGGAGTTGTCTCCCCTCTGTTGGTGACTACGAGGTGTGAGAAACGTGCTGTAAGGGGAGAAGAACGAAAATCTACTAACGGAGTTTTCTCCCCTCTGTTGGTGACTACGAGGTGTGAGTAATGTGCTGTGAGGGGAGAAGAACGAAAATATACTAAGGGAGCTGTCTCCCCTCTGTTGGTGACTACAAGGTGTGAGTAACGTGCTGTGAGGGGAGAAGGTCGAAAACCTTTTAAGGGAGCTATCTCCCCTCAGTCAGTTGGTGTGAGTACGTGCTGTGAGGGGAGAACAACGAAAATCTTCTAAGGGAGTTGTTCCTCTTCAGGAGATCCCCCCTGTAGCCCTACCAGCACTAGTAGTACACTCAAGGTAGGAAACAAATATACCCTTAATCTCAAGGGTTACACTCTGCATAAACCCTTAATCCCCCGGGTTCATAAAAATAAAACCCTAAATTTGTGGGGCCAGCTGAAAAACTACCCTTTATTTGACTCAAATTCAGGGCAACAACCCTTGAAAAATAGGCCCTATTGCAGACCAGGAAATCACTTGAATTTCCTAGTCATAAAGCGCCTCTATTTCCTCGTCGCAAGCTTCTCGCCCAAGCCCGTCGTTGAAACTCCGTGCGATGCACACAGTGTTTTTGCGCAAATCGCATCCAAATGATCGTGTCGCAACAAACAGTAAAACGAGCAAGCTCAACTAGAATTCGTTTCGACGCACTTTTCGTGTTCCGGCATGAACTCAGAGCTGCCTTCTATTCTATACTTAGACGGATTTCAAAGCACCAAATTCAAGTGGTTTGCAGTCTTAGAAACTTAGGACACTAGCCTAGCTAGGAAGCTAGGATGCAAGGAAAGCCGCCATGGAATGGCGTGAGGAAAATAGATCTAGGAGCGTGGGAGAGAATGTCGAGAAAAAAAAGGTGGTTCGATTAGGAAGAGAGAGCAGTACAAGGAGGGGATTGTACTCTCTACAGAAAGGTTCAGTAACAACTATCAAGCCTATCAATTATATATAACTTATATAATCTTGACACACCCCCTAGGCTTGATAGTCACACACCCACCCAACACCACACACCCCCGACACCCTTACACCCCCATGCTCGTAAGCAGCCGGGCATCTACCCCTCGTGCGTGACGTGGTGACATCCCCACCCGCCGAGAGGCAGCAAAGGCAACGGCCGCGGCTGAGGGCTCTCGGCGGTGTGTCACGGCCCAGCGACGACCGGGTAGGAGTCAGCAGCTGCAACAGGAGCAGGATGAGACGCAGGGGGAAGGGAGAATGGGGGGGGCGGTGGTGAGTCTTCAGCGACGCGCCATAAATGGCGCGGCGCTTACTGGCGGGAGGACGGCGTCCTGAGTGACGCCCGTGGCTGGCGAGCGGGCGGCAGGGCCGGCGGCGCCACAGACGTCGCTCAGCTGGCTGCAGCCCGACGATGTCGTCGGCTGCCCTAGACGCCGTCAATGCCGCAGCAGCGAGGCGGACGGGTGACGGCTGCACCATGAGCCCACAGCGGCATCTCGTAACGGCCGTCACAGCGGCACGAAGACGAGAAGCCGTCACGGTGGCGTGACAGCAGGAGGCTGCCACGGCGGCAGGAACGGTCGCGACGGCTAGGAAAGACCGCGACGGCGACTAGGAACGGCCGCGAGACGGCAGCTAGGGACGGCCGTGACGGCTAGGGACGGCTGCGACGGCTGCTAGGGACGACCGCGAGACGACTAGGGACAGTCGCGGCGGCTAGGAACGGTCGCGACAGCGTCTAGGGGCGGGCGTGACGGCAGCTAGGGCCTAGAGCAGAAGCGTGGGGAGCAGGCCCAGAAATGGCCGGCTCTGATACCATCTTAGAAACTTAGGACACTAGCCTAGCTAGGAAGCTAGGATGCAAGGAAAGCCTGTTAGAATACGTGAATGAGTTACTAGAAGGGAAAACATGACACATATAGCAGTTGGGTTGTACTCACTAGGAGCACACACCGATGCTAGCCTATAACTTCTACATGCATAACATGTATGAGTTGACACACCCCCTAGGCTAGAGAAGGGGTGGTGCAAGCAAGAAGCACACAGCTCAGGGTGGCACTACTAGTCCAACCACTGAGGCAGGGGTCCAAAGACCAGTCAGCAAGAGTACAAAGAAGACAAAAGCAAGCCAGGGCGGACCAATAATCTTGGCCAAGGTCCCAACCAACCCCCCCCCCCCCACTTTCTTACCCTCACACCTATGTATACCCTCATTTCTTCAATAACATCATCAACTTCTCTTCTCACATGGTATTCAGAGCCTATGGCTTACGCCACCTCCTAGAACGATCCTGAAAGTGTGTTCCTTCCCACGCCCTCCCTCCGCGCACTTTGCGCCTTGCTCCCGCGCATTCCGCGCTGCCCCCCCCCTAGCGCACCCCGTGCCCTCTCCGCGCGCATTTCCGCGCCGCTGCTGCATTTCGCGACTTTTTCGTCGACGCACTGTGCTGGCCTCCTGGCGCCGCATTTTGCAGCTCTCCCGTCGTCGCTCGTCGCGACCGTTCGTCTCCGCACTTTGCGGCTCTCCCATCGCCGCCCGTTGCGACCGTTTGTCTCCGCATTTCGCGGCTCTCCCGTTGTCGCTCGTCGCGACCGTTCGTCTTTGCATTTTGCGGCTCTCCCGTTGCCGCATTTCGAGGCTCTCCCGTCGCCGCATTTCCCGGCTCTCCCGTCGCTGCTTGTCGCGGCCACTCGTCGCGGCACTTCGCGGCCCTCCCGTCGCCGCACTTCGCGGCCCTCCCGTTGCTGCATTTCGCGGCCCTCCCATCGCCGCATTTCGCGGCCCTCTCGTCGCCGCATTTATCGGCCTTTCCGTCACTGCATTTCGCGGTTGCTCGTCGTCGCATTTCGCGATCCTCCCGTCGTTACCGCTCATCGCGCACAGCACGCATTAGCACGCAACGCAATCTCGCCATCCGTGCCGCTCGACGACCCTTTCGTGGACGGATTCCAAGGCTGCGTGTCGCACAGCTCGTTTAAGTCGCATGCCGCGACTTAAGAGCTGCGCTCCGCGCACCCGTCCTTTTTCTCCTCCCTCTCTCCTCCCCCCCCCTCCCCCCACGTCGCTGGAAGCCGGTCCCTGGTCGCTAGTAGCTGGATGCAGGTAGCTGATTCCCACCCGCCATGGCAACGGACTCGCTCGCGGTTGACATCAGCACCATCGATGCACTCGAACTCGCCGATGGCGTGGTTCCTATCAACTGGAACTCGTTCGCGCAAAGCATCACCACAGTTCTCGGCTCCACAATCATCAATGACTTCTGCCTCCTCGACATCCTCGAGGACACTGAGGCAGGAAAGCCCCCCTCCCCCCCTGTCAAGCTTGGCCCCCGCCCTCCCTCCCCCCCTGATCCCCCCTCAGGACCTGAGCCCATCAAGCCCACTCACCCCGAGTACAACATTGATCCTGACCGCTGGGCTCGCCTCCGCACTAAGTACGACAAAGACTTCGCCGACTACACTCTTCTCCAACACACTTACTCCGAGAAGCAGAACGCCCACGACGAAGCCAAGGTACTCATCTCCAAGTATGACGAAGACGTTGCTCAGCATGCCGCAGACTCTCGTGAGTTTCGCACTCGCTATGCTGCTTGGGTTCAAGCTGACCGCAAATGCCTCTCCATCCTCATTGTTTGCGTCCCTTCCTCCCTTAAACGCGAGATCAATCCCTCCTCCTCTGCCTCTTTCTGGAAGGAGCTTTGTGCCACCTATGACCTGCAGGACACAAATTCCCTCCTCGCACTCCATCGTGCATTCCTCGAGATCACACTCGATAGCTGCCCCAACACGCTTGCTTTCACCCGGCGCCTCACCTCCACTGCCAGCCGCCTCACTGCTCGCGGCTCAGCTCTTCCCGATTCCCTCCTCGTGTGCCGCCTCCTCGACGACCTCTCGCCGATGTTTGACACGCGCAAGGTGGCCTTCGATGAAGTCCATGCCCGCTACCCGCCTGACTCCACCGAGGTCGTCACGTGGAACCTAAAGACTGAGGCGGAACTCCTCCGCCAGTCTCCCCCAACTGTGAATGCCGCACAGGCACGTGATGGACATGCTGGCGGACGTGGTGGCAGCACGGTGGGGCGCTCTGGAGGAGGTCGCGGGGGCGGACACAATGGTGGACGCGGCGGTGGCAGCGGCCGAGGCACCGGTAACTACCCTCCATGTCAGTATCTCATTCGTTACGGCACCAACAAAAGTCAGCGCTGCCTCCAAACTACTCATCCCACAACCACCTGCTTCAAGGCACTCACGGATGAATGGTTTGACCGCGGGAACACTGGTATCCCGCCTCGCTGGTCATCCATGACTCCGCCCCCCACTGCTCTTGATGTTCGCACTCTCCCGCCTATCAGCCGTCCTCCCTTCGCCCGATCCTGGCACAGCACCTGTCCCCCCAAGTCCTCCAACAGGTTCAATCCCTTCTCCCTCCACAGCAGCAGCAGCCGTACACCCAGCAGCAGCAGCAGTACCCCCAGCAGCAACAGCCGTTTCAGCAGCAGTACCAACAGCAGTACCAGCAGCAGCAGCAGCAGCAACAGCCGCAGCAGCCGACTCCTCCTCCCCCATCTCAGCAATCCTCCGCTTCGAGTGCTATGCCGGCCACAACTGCCCAGACTCCCTCTGGTCCTCCCGGTTTCACTCCCTTCCCCTCTGCTGGTTTCTTAGGTCATGTTACTCAGCCCGATCCCACTATTCTGTATCTCGAATCTATTAATGAAGCTTCTTTCCAGTATTCCCGGACCCACTCCTCCCCTCCCCTTGAGTTCGTAATTGACAGTGGAGCAAGCGCCACGGTCCTCCGTGACGCCGGTCATCTTGCTCCCCTCACCTCCCCCTCCACCATCCTTGGGGCAGATTCCAGTTTCTCCATCACCACCACTCACACCTCCACCCTCCCTTGTCCCCTTTTCCCCTCTGGCTCCGTCACAGGTTTTCACATCCCCTCACTTCGTACTAACCTTGTCTCCCAAGGTGCCCTCCAACGTGCCGGGGTGACTACGATCTACCCCGGCCACGCTTCCCACTGTGACTTGTATCACTCCACCTCCGGTCGATTCATCACCCGTGTCCCCTTATGTCCTACCTCTCGTATGTACACCCTTCGCACTCCTCGTCCCGCCCTGTGTCAGGCTCCCTCTCTTACCCCCTCCGTTCCCCCTACACTTTTTCCTCTTCAACCCCCACCCACCAGTCCCTCCTCTCCTCCAGCACCCCCCCCATCCCAATGCCACTGCCAGGACCTGTCCCATCTCGCCCTACTCCTCCACCACCGCCTTGGGCATCCCGATTTTGCCACCCTCCAACTCACTGTTGCCACTGGCCTTCTCAAAGGCCTTCCACTCACCGTTCCCGCTCTCCCTCCCTCTCCTGCCCCTCCCTGCACCATTTGTGTTTAGGCTAAGCTGAAACAACTCCCTCATAAAAGCCACCCCTCATATGCCCCTGAGCTCCTGGACATTGTCCATATGGATCTCTGGGGACCCAACCCCTCCCCTACCCGCCAGGGTCACCGCTACCTTCTTGTCCTCGTCGACGATCACTCCCGGTATACCTTGGTCTCTCTCCTTCGAACGAAGGCCGAGGCTCCGGCTGCGATCATCGCTTGGGCAGAGCAGGCCCGTACACACTTTAAACGCCCGGTTCATCGCTTCCACTCCGATGGAGGTGGCGAATTCCTAAACCAGCAGTTTTCCTCATACTGCATTTCCCATGGCATTCGCCATACCCATACCCTTCCGCACTCCCCAGAGCAGAATGGTCTGGCCGAGGCTCGGATTCGAGAGATCACTAAAACTGCTCGGTGTCTCCTAGTCCATGCCTCGTGCCCGCCCTCTCTTTGGGGCTATGCCCTCCTCCACGCGACCCTCCTAACTAACCTCTACCCCCACCACCTCCGTCCTTCCACTACCCCTACCGAGCTTTGGACGTCCCTCCAAGCCCGATATTTCTCCCCTTCGCGTCTGGAGCTCAAAGGCTCATGTCCTCATACACCCCGCCGACCGCTCTCGCACAGCAGGGAAGCTTGCCTCCAAGGCCCTTCCCTGCATCTTCCTTGGGCACAACCCTTCTTCCCCTGATTACCTTTTCCTCCATCCCCCCTCAGGTCGTCTCATACATAGTCGGGACGTCGTCTTCGACGAATCCACCCCGTACTACTCTTCCCCCCCCACATGTGACCCTCTTACCGTCACCCCTCGCCCTCTCACTGTGTCCGACACGATCTCCCTGCCTCTTCTCCCCCCCTCCCCCCCTTGTCCCTCCACCTCCCCCTCCCCCAATTCCCCTGTCCTCTAGTCAATCTGACGACGCCTCTGATTTGGTAATCCCCCCCTCCCCCTCCCCCTCCTCCGCTTCCGCCCCTCCTCCTGCCCCTACTCCCGCTTCCACCTCCGCCTCTGATCCCACCCCAGCCGCCACCTATCCTGCCCCTCCTGCCCCTGGCCCCGCTCCTGCCCAGGATCAACCTCCTCTTGTTCTTCGACATCGCCCGCATACACGGTCCATGGATCCCATTTTTGGTCCTCCCATCCCTGCCCCCACCTCCCGACCTCAGTCCCCTCACCCTCCCTCCATCCAGATACCATGTGACAGCACCCCCTCCGCCCCTCCTTCTGCAGCACCACCCTCGCCGTGCAGCAGCACAGCAGTCCAGCTGTACAACGGCCCTCCAGCTCCGTCATGCAACAACGCAACCATCCCGCCGTGTAGCAGCGCAGTAGTCCAGCTGTACAACAGCCCTCCAACTCCGTCATGCAACAACGCAACCATCCCGCCGTGCAGCAGCGCAGCAGTTCAGCATTGCAACAGCAACGTGCAGCCGTGTGGCCGAGTCGCCATCTCGCCACCACCCCTACCTCCGCCTCTCTCTCCTCTCCTTATTGAGGACTCCCATGGCGAGTTCCTCCGCCTCCACCTTTTTCCCTCCTCCTGCGCCGTCGCCTTCAACGTCGCCGGGGCGCCAGTCTTGGTCTTCGAAGGAGCACCCATCATCTTCGAGCCCGGAGTCAATGATGAAGCCATGACCTGCCCTGACAGTCCTCATTGGGGAAAGGCCGTCCTCAAGGAGAACGAAGCCTTCGTACGCAATGGCACCTTTGTCGACGTCCCTCGCCCCCCCAACACCAACGTGGTCAAGGGCAAGTGGGTCTTTCGTGTGAAGCTCCTTCCCGGCGATGACCCAATCTACAAAGCTCGTTACTGCGCTAAAGGTTTTACGCAGCGGTATGGTCACTACTTCTTCGAGACATACTCACCGACCGCGACACCGCCAGTTGTGCGCGTCTTCCTCGACTTTGTCGGTCGACGTGGCATGATCCTTCACTCCATGGATGTGACTACGGCATTCCTGCAGGGCGAGCTTCATGAACGCATCTTCATGGAGCGCCCCAAGGGCTGGCATCTCCCCTTTGACCCTAATACTGTCTGGGAGCTCCGCCACCCTGTGTACGGCCTCAAGCAGGCTCCTCGGGAGTGGCACGCCAAGCTCTCCAGCACCCTTCGAGACCTTGGTTTTCGCCCCTCCGCGGCTGCCACCAGCCTCTTCCTCCGCACCTCTCCCTCCCCCTTCTACATTCTCGTCTATGTCGACGATATGTTACTCGCCGCCGACAATGACGCTGAAATGCAGCAAGTCAAGGACGACCTTCAGAGGCGCCTCGCCTGCAAGGACCTGGGAGAGGTCCGCAACTACCTCGGCATGGAGATCACCCGTGACCGCTCGACGAAAACCATCTCTCTCTCTCAAGCCTTCTACATCCAAAAGGTCCTTGAGCGGTTCGAGATGGCCACAGCCAAACCCATCTCCACGCTACTTCCCGTCGGTCACCAGCTCTCCCCTGCCACCACCCCCTCCTCCTCCACTCAACCATACGCCGAGCTCGTTGGGTCCTTGATGTACGCAATGATGTGTACACGTCCTGACCTCGCCTACCCCATCAGCGTCCTTGTCGGTGCTGGCAAGCACACTCTCGAGCATTGGCAGGTGGCCAAGCGTGTTCTACGCTACCTGCGAGGCACCAAGGACTATGTCCTCACCCTTGGAGGACCCTCCCCTCCTGCGCTCATTGGCTACAGTGACTCGTCCTGGGCCGACTCCCAACCCGACCGCCGTAGTTCTCAAGGGTATGGCTTCTCCCTTAGCAGCGGTCTCATCTCATGGCACTCCACCCGCTCCTCCTCCATAGCTCTCTCCTCCGGCGAAGCCGAACTTTACGCCGTCACCATGGCGGCCCAGGAGGCACGGTGGCTCAGCTACCTCCTCGCTGAGCTGGATGCCCCCCAGCCCTGTCCCATCATTTGGTGCAACAATGCCAGCACCATTCACCTTACCAAGGAAGCCGTCTTCCACGGCCGCTCCAAGCACATCGAGTTGCGCCACTACTTCGTCCGCGAGCTTGTCTAGGCCGGGCACCTGGCCGTCCGCAAGATTGACTCCTCCGCCAACCTTGCAGATATCTTCACCAAAGCTCTCTCTCGGCCCGCTCATGCTAATCTTCTCCGGCTAACTGGCTTGGCTCCTCCCTCCTCTCGGGGGAGCACCTAATTCAGGGGTTGCTCTTTCAAGCGCCTCCGCCTTCTAGCCCTCTGTAGGCTAAGGGGTTGTGTTAGAATATTCCCCTATTCTATATTAGCCTACATCGTTTATAAGGCTTAGGTCATTGTAAGCAACCTATCTCTACTAGGGTGTAGTAACCCTAGGTTGGGGGTTGGCTTCCCACCTTGTTTGGGTTCCAAACCTTGGCCATTATTGCCCCCCCCCCCAATGGGCTTGACCTCCCAATTATTGGAGACCCCAATAATCCTACCAAGATTATTGGACGCTCCAATAATCTTGGCTGGGATTATTGGACCCCCCAATAATTCCCAACTCCATTATTGGTGGGGACCAATAATCTTGGCCAAGGTCCCAACCAACCCCCCCCACCCCCCTTTCTTACCCTCACACCTATGTATACCCTCATTTCTTCAATAACATCATCAACTTCTATTCTCACAGCAAGCGCCTTAGTAAAGATATCACCTGTGTTGGCACCGGAGGCCAAGTAAACTACACGGGCCTGGCGACGCTACTGTAGCTCGCGCAGGAGGAAGTACCGCAGCTGGATATGCTTCACTCTGCCCTCAAGCCGAGGCTCCTGACACAGGAGGATCATGGCCCTGTTGTCAGCGTACAGGACCGGGGCAGAGCTAGGCCGCTCACCTAAGTCAGTGAGCAAGAAGGTCAGCCAGCGGAGCTCCTGTGCCGCCATGGCACCAGCGTAGATCTCAGCCTCACAGCTGGACTGAGCAACAGATGACGAGCGAGTGGATCTCCAAGAGATAGCACCCGAACCAAGACTAAAACAGTAGCCCTGAGACGACCTGAGAGTCTCAGAGTCGTCTGCCCAAGAAGAATCTGTGTGCCCAGTGAGGACCACCGGCCTGCGTCCTCCTAGCACTAACCCCATGCCTGATGTACTTGCTAAATATCGCAAAACCCTCTTAGCGGCCGACCAATGCTGTGGCTGGTGTCTGCCAATGGCCACAAAGCGAGCCAGGATGCTGGAAGGGTATGCAAGATCTGGGCGAGTGCAAGTCATCAAGTACATGAGGCAACCCACCAGCTCTGCGTAGGGTCCACTGGGCTCTACTGGCTCCTCAGGAACGGGAGCGCAGAGCCCATGGTCTACAGGTAGAGGTGTGGGCTGTGCGGAGGAGAACTAAAGACCGAACCTCTGAAGGACCTGACGCACCAAGTGTGACTGTGTCAGAGTGATGGTGCGTGCTGCTCTGTCCCTGGAGATCTGCAGGCCAAGATAACGACGCAGCTCTCCAAGGTCAGTGCAGGTGTGTCTCTTCAGCAGCTCGGCCTTCATAGAGGCCAGTGCGTCCCTGTCAGCAGTAGCAAAGACCAGGTCGTCTACGTAGACAAGGATGTAGAACAAAGTCTGGCCGGAACGCACAAACATCGAGGGGTCAGTAGAGGACGGAAAGAACTGCAGGTCTGCTAACGTGGCACGCAGCGTGTCGTGCCACTCGTGAATAGCCTGACGCAGGCCGTAGACCGGGCGCCGGAGAAGCCACTGGGTCCCAAGGGGGAAGGTACTAGTGAAGCCCTGTGGTCGACGCAGGTAGACCTGCTCGTGTAGGCTGCCCTGAAGAAAGGCAGTAGAGAAGTCGAGGGAGTGAAGCTCGTAGTCGCGCTATGCTGCTACGTGTAGCAGCGCCCAAAGAGTGGTCATCTTCGGGGTCGGGGCAAAGGTATGGAAGAAGTCAACCCCCTCGCGCTGGCTGAAGCCTCTGGCCACGTAGCGCGCCTTGAAGACAGGCGACTCTCCAGGGGGGCGCTTCACCTTGAAGAGCCACCGACCATCAACTACAGTACGTTCACCCCAGGCGGAGGAACTGCGTCGACGTAAGTGCCGGTGGACCTCCAAGATGCCATCTCCGTCTCCATGGCAGCTATCCACTGAGAGGCCCAGGGTCCCGAGGTGGCCTCAGCGTAGGTGCGAGGGGTCAGGATGTCGAAGGCGTCTGGGTCACCCTCTGGGACTAGGAGCATGGAGCAGAGATGGGGAGCGGCCTCAGAAAGGAAAGCAAGCTCGTACTGCTTGTCCTCTAGTACGTCACTGCCAAGGGTAGGTGCACCCCCAACGGACGCAGGACGGGCAGGGTCAGAGACCAGAGCGGTAGCGTAGTCAAGGCGACGGGTAGAGGCGAAGTCAGCGACAGCAGCAACAAGCGCATCAAGGCAGTAGACAGGAACAGACGGGTCTGTAAGAAGAGAGGCAAGGACCCGAGGGACAAGGGGACGAGTGGCACGGAGGTAGTGAGACAGCGGGAGAGGTGCAACAACGAGCGACGAGGGAGGAGAGGAGGGAAGGAGGGGAGGACTAGACGAGTGAGAACGGAGTAACATAGGATGGGAGTGCGGGACAGGGGAGACGGGACAAGCACGGGAGGGACGGCGAGACCAAACGTGGGACGGAGGTGTAGGGTCAGGAGACAGCGGAGGGGACACAAGGGGGGAACGAGGAGGAAGACGGGCCGGAGAAGAGTCCGGGGGCGGGAACACAGGGCCGTAGACAGGAAGGTGAGGAGGAGGTGGGGGAGTCACCGGCGAGTGGTCCTGGGAGGGAAGACCGAGCAGGCGAAGAGCGAAGACCGGCGGCGACGACTGCGGCGGCTGGTGCTCGACCCTCAAACCGGCAGGGGCACGATGACCTCCGGGCGAACACTCAACAGCAGCACCCCTAGAACCAACACCCCCAGAGCGAGAACCCTCTCCAGCCCCAGCGTCACCCCTAGGCCCGCCGGGACAGACCACGCCAGGAGCCGCAGGACGAACACCCTCCTCAGGGCCAGCACCCCCATCGTCCAAGAGCGGCAGCGGCGGCGGCGGCTGCGACGGCGGCTGCGACGGCGGCGGCGGCGACGACAACGGCGGCAACTGCGACAGTGGGGGCGGAGACACCAGGGAAGGGGGACGCAGCAAAGGCGGGGCGGGTGGACCATCAGAGTCAGCAGACTCCTCAACAGGGACAACTGACGGGAGGGGAGTGACATGGGAGACCCCGGACGGGGCAGGACGAGGCGGGAGGGGAGGAGGGGCTATCGGGGGAGAGGGGGCAAGGAACAAGGGGGGGGAAACTGGGTGACCTCGGTGAGGGAGACGACGGTAGAAGGAGACAGACTCGTCAAAGGTGACGTCACGAGAGTGGAGGAAGCGGTGAGACTGCGGGTGGTAGATAAGCCAGTAAGACGAGTCCACGGGGACACCAAGGAAGATACAGGGGACAGTGCGGGCAGTGAGCTTGTCCGTGCCAGAGGCACGAATGTGAGCAAGGCAGCCCCAGACGTGGAATGCAGACGCATCACCGGGGGACCCGGTCCAAAGGAGGGTCGGCGAAACCTGTGGCCGGTGGGAGCGTGGCCACAAGTTAAGCTGGTGAGCGGCGTAGCGAACGGCCACAGAATATAGGGTGCACCGGCATGGATCATGGAGGTACGAGCCACTTCCATGACCAAGCCGATGCGGCGCTCAGCAACCCCATTCTGCTGTGGCGAGTCCGGCAACGTGTACGACTGGGTGATGCCCTCCGCACGACAGAACTGTCCAAGCCGACCAGAAGCGAACTCGCCGCCACGGTCAGAGTGGAGACACAACACGGGGAGACCGCGGTGAAGACGCGCAGTCACAACCCACGGGAGAAGAACGTCGGGCACGTCGGCCTTCCACTCCAGGGGAAACACCGTGGTGTAGCGCGTGTAGACGTCGATGAGCACAAGAAAGTAGCGCTCGCCACGCGGTCCGGGGACTGGGGCTGGGCCCCAAACGTCCAGTTGCAGGGTCTGAAGGGGAGCAGTAGCAGGGCGAAGCAAGGAGGAGTGAGGGGCACGGCGGAGCCGGCCCTCGACGCAGGGCGCGCACGGTGGAGCAGGCGAGAGGGGAAGGGCGGGGAGAGACGTGGGGAGGCATAAGACAAGACCGTGCTGGGGCATGTGACGCAGACGCGGGAGTGCAGGGTGACCCACGCGAAGGTGCCATAAAAGGGACGGGTGAGTGAGAGACCGACACAAGCAAGCTGCAGTAACCTGGGAGGATGCACCAACCGGAGAAGAGTGGTGTTGAGGGTAAACAGACCGGACATCGGGTCCCAGGGGAACGTCGCAAGGGGGGAACATGTGGCAGCCTCGGTACAGACAGCAAACCGCTCGTGCCTAGGGAACGTGGTGGTGACGCCGAGGTCCTGAAGACAGACGACACCAACCAGGTTCCTGGAGAACGAGGGAACGTGGAGGCCTATAAGGGAGCCGGAGGGAATGGCGGGACAGGGAAGGGAAGTGGAGCTGCGAGCGAGGACAGGACCAGCAGAGGGGTCAGCGAGTGCAACAACAGCAGGCGCAGCAATCGGTGCGAGCGTGGAGCGGTTGCGGAAGAAACAGGCAGAAGCACCGGAGTCGAGAGTGAAGGACAGCGAGGCAGTGGCGGAGGCTGGGAACAGAGCCGGTGCAGAACCTAGGCTAGGCAAACTAGGCAGTCCTACGCCTGACACAGCAAGGGAGGCTAAGCTACACAAGGGTGAGACACCTAAACTAGAGTACACAGGATAATAAGATCCAGCAACATTAGAAGCGTCAGCATACAAAGCATGCAAAGCAGCACCTATCTGATCCATATCTAACTCAAAGATCGGCACGCCCTGGCGAAGAAGGCTGTGCCAGTCGGGGAGGTCCGGGGCCGGGCCAAAGCGACGACGAAAGAGATCGTCGAGGCGGCGGAAACAACGGGCGGTCGGGTGCGGGCGGTGGCACAGAGTGCCGCGGAGAGGCCTGGTCTGAAGCTGGTACTGGCTGGTCACAGCACTGGAGCTGCCGGTAGACGCCAAGCTGCGCGGGCCACCACCTCAGCCACCACTGCCGGAGGTGCCGAGCCAACGAGGTGGGAGACGAGCCCACGGCTGCGACGGCTGCTGCTGGGGCGGCGCCGGTTGCTGCTGGGGCAGCTCCGGCTGCGAAGGCGACTGCGTCTGCTCCTGCCCACCAGTGGTAGTCCCCTCAGGTGGACTACCGTCACCACCACCACTACCACCACCACCAGTGCCACCACCACGACCTCCCTGGCGACCACGGCCACTGCGGCGCGGACGTTGCTGGCGGTGGACCGCAGCAGCCGTCTCGGTAAGAGGGGTCGCAGTGGCGACCGTAGCCGAAACGTCTGTAAACGTGCACTAGGAGGGGCCACATCCATGAAAGATAGAGACTGCCGGCGCACTGCTCGACTGAGCGATAGTGCGCTGGCGCGTCTCGATCTCGGTGAGGGTGTCGACAAAGGCGGTCAGTGTGAGGTCACCCGGGTGCTGGCTAAGGAAGCGGTCGCGGGCACTAGCTAGGCGGTCCGGCAGGCGCATGGCGATAAAATAGAGGGCAATGCAGAATGGGGGGGGGAGTGCAGTGAGTTGGGCAGCAGTGCTGGCAGTGCGATAGCGAGTCTCTAGGGCACGCAAGTGAGTGGCAAAGTCTGCGACAGTAGGGAAGACAGCAAGGTCTGGGAACAGCATCGGGAAGAGCAAGCGGCCGGCAGAAGCGGATGCAGGTGTGGAATAGCGAGCAATAACGGCGTCTAATTAAGCTTTGGCCGAATCAACCGTAGCGAAACGCGAGCACTCATACACAGGGAGGGCGTGACTGATAGCAATCTGAGCTACTGCATCGCGTGAGTCCCAGACCACATAGGCAAGCGCAGTAGTAGAGAAAGCCTCACTCTCAGTGGAGGTGGGGTCAGCAGGGAGGGGAGCAGGTGCAGGGGGGCGGGGGAGCAAGCCATCAGCATGGACAACCAGCGAGAGTCCATCCTGGCGCTGACCTGTAAGCTGACGGCGGAGATCGGAGAGCTAGGCGGCGAAGTCAACCGCGTGGCCCTCAGCGTCCAGGCGGAGCACGAAGTCAGCCATCGTGTAGGGTCAACGACCCAGCTCCTTAGCGACACAGCTGCACAGCTCCACAGCTCGGCAGGAGCACAACGGGACGGGGACACGGCGGCAGCACTCTCCAATAGGGCGGCTGCAGGGGCGCCCCAGCGCGGGCTAGCAGAGGACACGGGGCCCGAGGTGGCACGGCAGGCCGAGCAGGCACGAGGAGGGGCCGGGCGGGCAGGAGGAGGGTCCAGCTAGGTCGCACTGGGACCGGGCGGGCGCTAGGAGTGGCCTAGAACGCGCGGGGCGGCCGGGTAGGCGCGACTGGGGGCCGGGCGGGCGCTGCTGGGGCCGGTTAGGAGCGGGCTCGATGGTCAGTGGGCCGGCCAGGAGCAGGTGCGTGGGGCCAGGGGGGGCCAGCTAGGAGCGGGCGCGACGGTCAGTGGGGCCAGCTAGGGGCGGGCGCGAAAGCCAGGGGGCCGGCTAGGAGCGGGCGCGAATGGCCAGGGGGCCGGCTGGGGGCGGACGTGACGGCCAGGGGGCTGGCTAGGGGCGGACGCGATGGCCAAGGGGCCAGCTAGGGGCGGACGCAACGGCCAGGGGGCCGGCTGGGGGCGGTTGCGACGGCCAGGGGGGCCAGCTAGGGGCGGACGCGACGGCCAGGGGGCCGACTAGGGGCGGACGCGACGTCCAGGGGGCCAGCTGAGGGCGGACGCGACGGCCAGGGGGCCAGCTAGGGGCGGACGCGACGGCCAGGGGGCCGACTAGGGGCGGACGCGACCGTCAAGGGGCCAGCTAGGGGCGGACGCGACGGCCAGGGGGCCGGCTAGGGGCGGTCGCGACGGCCAGGGGGGCCAGCTAGGGGCGGACGCGACGGCCAGGGGGCCGACTTGGGGCAGACGCGATGGCCAGGGGGCCAGCTGAGGGCGGACGCGACCGTCAGGGGGCCAGCTAGGGGCGGACGCGGCGGCCAGGAGGCCGACTAGGGGCGGACGCGACAGCCAGGGGGCTAGCTGAGGGCGGACGCGACGGCCAGGGGGCCAGCTAGGGGGGGACGCGACGGCCAGGGGGCCAGCTGAGGGCGGACGCGACGGCCAGGGGGCCGGCTAGGGGCGGACGCGAGACTAGGGCGCGGGCGGAAGCGGGCGGGTGAACCTAACCTACTCGATACCATGTTAGAATACGTGAATGAGTTACTAGAAGGGAAAACATGACACATATAGCAGTTGTTTTGTACTCACTAGGAGCACACACCGATGCTAGCCTATAACTTCTACATGCATAACATGTATGAGTTGACAAAGCCGCCATGGAATGGCGTGAGGAAAATAGATCTAGGAGCGTGGGAGAGAATGTCGAGAAAGAAAAGGTGGTTCGATTAGGAAGAGAGAGCAGTACAAGGAGGGGATTGTACCCTCTACAGAAAGGTTCAGTAACAACTATCAAGCCTATCAATTATATATAACATATATAATCTTGACATGCAGGTCTGGTATTTTATCTGCGGGTTTTAAATTATATATTTTATATATATCATTGAAGGCTTGATACCGTATTCCCCCGAATAAAACACCCACGGGTGACACTAAATTTTGATGCAAAATTTTGTGGGGGTGTAATTAGTGGCACTTTTTGTATAACGCCCGAGGGCTATGGAATGCCAATTTTATGTTTATGAACTGGAATTGAACTGTGTTGTAGACAGTTCTTTTGTGCCGAATTTTGACGATTCTTGCACGTGATCGCGTATATGGTGAGGAGGACCATTGTCATGCCACGTTGCAGACAAACAGTCATAGGTTGCCTGCGTCACAGGTTGTCACGTTCTGTCAAATCGTGGTGGCAAGTGGCAACCTCGACGGGAATCAGACTCGTACACTATCATGGTGGCAAGTGGCAACCTCCCATGAGCCTCGTACAGTATCAGGCTCGCAACATTCGCCAGAGTGACGGGAATTTCAGGCATGGTAACAGTTCTACACCGCATTGAACCACTTCGCGTCGAGCTTGCACTGCTCAGTGACGCGCAAGTCTGATAAGAGGCACTCTGATAAGAGGCAAAATCTACAGAAATCCATTGAAAATGAACCAGGGGGGTGGTGTATAGGTTTCATGCCAAAAACTAGGGTGGTATGAATATCCAGTTTAATAAAGCACCCAGGTCCGCCCAAACCACCCATGGGTGATTAATTCCGGCGGGTGTTTTATCCGCGGGAATACGGTAGTTGTGCTACTTACTGAATCCTACTGTAAAAGGGACGAACCTCGTTTTTGTATCTCCTTCTCTTCTAGTCCTATCTCCCTTCTCTCTCGATATTTTTCCTAGCCTAAAACCTCACGCCATTCCATGGCTCCTCGTCCTACCTAGTTAGAGCGTGTTCCTACAAGCCTCTTCCTTGGCAACCTCTTTCCAGACTCACGCACGAGCTTGAGATCCTGTTCCCAGGACCACTTTTCATACCGTGATCCCCCGAATATACACCTGCCGGAATAGTCACTCCATGGGTGGTTAATACGGGGGGGAGCTTATGATATGGTGCATTTTTTAGAGTACCTGCTTTTCAGGTGACGAATTATATACAACGCCCCCCCTGTTTTTATTGCTTGGAGTACACTACGCAAATTGTATATTCAACCATATGGATCCTATCACTACAGCAGCGTTACAACACTCTTGAAATACTCATTATTGACTACCAGAATAGCATCCAGTGAGTAGCGCAAGGCCTAGATCATGTCCTAGGGCTTTCAGTTAGAAATTAGGGACATCATTCACTACCTAGTACTCCTCGTCATCCTCATCTCCAGCATGCCAAGCCTCAACGTCATCATCGTCGGATGCAATATCGTCCCAATCGTACTCTTCAGTCCATCGGGAGGCGGCCAGTCCAGCAAGTACCTCCGCCGCTGGCGCCATCTCTGCGGAGTCCACATCGCTGCTCTCTGTAGTGTCAGCCGCTTCAGGCGCACTTGCAGCTGCTGCTGGTGTTGTCGATGTTGATGCTGCAGCTGCTGCAGCGTTAAGTCGAGCCTCCGCCATTGCAGAGGATTCCGCCATATCGACCGCGCCAGGTGTCGTTGGTGCATGCTGCGGCAGGTCGACGTTGACAGTGATGTCACACTCCTCGTCCTCCGAGAGCTCGTCGGCGATCGGCTCAACAAACTTGGCTTCGAAGAGGGGGTTCGTCTTCTCGCCGGTCGTCTCAACCTCCGCGTGCACATCGTCCATGACCTCCAGCTCCGCCTTGTCGCGCATGTGGCCGAGTATGAGGTCGTCTTCGAGGCCATCGAGGTCGTTGGAGATGCCGCAGGTCTTGAAAGCCTTGCGGATGAGGTCGGTAGGGACTGCCTCCCAGGCGGTCGCGATCCACTGCAGCACCACCTCCGCCGGAGGCTTCTTCAGATTTCCTGAAGGCCGGACAGGGTTGGGTGGAGATTACATCGCGCATTAGGCAAACCGAAGCGAGAACTTGAGCAACACGGCAAGGCATCGTAAAGCAAACGGTAAACAAGAACGTATGAAAAGCAGAGCTCAATGATATGAAGGGTATCACCTGCGGGAGTTGTCGCGTCGCAGCCGAACTCCTCAAACCAACTTGAGTAGGACCGGCGGACATGAGCCTTCAAGCAGCAGTTCACAGCTACGTCGAGAGGTTGGACGATTGGCGTGCAGCCGCCAGGTATGATGGCACGTGAGAGTTTGAAGAGACGCATCAACGCCACCACCCCCTCAGTCAGATGGCCTTTGTAGGAGTCGAGGACAACGAGAGCCTTCTGCCGCCCGCCACGGCGCGCAGGAAGTCGCTTCAGAAAGGGGACAAGCACCATCATAATCCAGTCCTTCACGTGGTCCTCATCCATCCATCCCTTCTCCTGTGCGCGGATGACAATTCCTGCATGCAATAATGAACGAACCAAAAAACTTAGTGTTAGTTTCTAACTCCCGTACATGAAACACTTACTGACATCAAGACCCATTCGATACTGACCTGGCGGGACTCGAATCTTGGGGAGCGTCTTGCGCTTGAAGATGACATACGGCTTGAGCTTCTGCCTGCCAGCAATGACCGCCAGCATCATGGTCAACCGCTCCTTTTCGTAGCCAGCAGTCCTAACATGTACTGTCCTTGAACGGCGGACTTCTAATGTAGTCTCTTGGGGCATTTCGCATCAAGCACACAACGCACCGCTGGTTAGGCGCTGGCCCATCTTTGTCTTTATGCGCCGTGTCAATCCCCAACGCTTGCGGAACCGGAAGGTCCAATGGGATGACGCACGCCAGTCGACACCAAGATGGCGCTTCCGCATGAACTTCCTACTCCATTTCTGCAGACAACTGACCGACACCGCCAAGCCGCGCGCACGGTGTGAGAGGAAGCGGTTGTACATCTCCTTCTCCATGTCGGGGAACTTTGCCTTGCGTCCAGCATCGATGAGACGACGCCTGCATCCCGCCGCCGCCGACAGCCGTGACTTGTTCTACTTCCACTCGCGTATCTGATAGGGTTGTACCTCGGCCATCTTCGCCAGCTTGCGATTCGAAAGCTTCGGGTCGGAGTCGAGATGGGCCAACCAGTATAGCTTTTCCGCCGCTGTGCGCGAGACTCTCTTGCTCCTGGTCCTGCGATGTCTGGGGGAGGGAGGTGCAGTATCCCGGTTAACTCGCGGCATGTGGGGACGACGAATGGGCTGAGGGAAAGATGGAACAATGACACGAGGAAGTGTCGGGGGTGGCTCTGGCTCTCCATCGGCAGCATCTTCCCAGTGTAGCTCATCATCGTCCTGCCAGTCGTTGTCCCACTCCTCGGGACGACTAGCAATCGGAGATGATGTATACGGAGGTGCGGGAGGAGCAGGTGGGGCAGGAGGTGTAGGAGGCGCGGGAGGCGCAGGCGGTGCTGTCGGCGCAGGTGGTGCTGGAGGAATAGACGGAAACGGACGAAGAAGAAATTGACTACCATGGGGTGGACGATGGGTTCGCAAAACTGAGATGCCGCTAAGAGCACGGGCCGCCATGACTGAATCTTTGCCTACAAAATCGCCTCGGCGAACTTATGCCCGAGGCTCTGTTAGAGAGGTTCGACATCGCGAGGGATTTTCTGTTGGGACGACAATACTGGAACGTTAAAATGACGCAGCGACAACAAACGGATGAACAAGAAACGTGGGCCGACCCACTACCCGAGCCGCGCACGGTTCTTGACAGCCAAAAAGACCATCGCATGCTAGCATGCAATGGTCTGGTCAAGAAGCTTCCAAAGGGCATCTTGAGATGCCAGATTCCATCGCAGGTGTTGCGCTTGCAGCATCCACTGCACCTAGCCGTGCACACGCAGCGCTGGCAGCCGATGGCAGCAATCCGCTGGCTGTTGGCAGCTGCGACCGTTAGGGATTGGCCACAAATCCTATAGCCCATGCCGAGTTCAACATGTTGGCATGGCCATTCTCTCATCCAAAAAGTGCAAAACTCCCTAATAGAAACCCAATGCATGTATAAGCCTAGAAACAATCAGATTCAAAATGAATTATACATAACACATGGGCCTTATATTTTTCCAGGCCACTGTTAACACCCAGTCATTTTTTTAATGAATTATTATATCCACCATAGGGTGTTATATACCGGGGATTACGGTATTTGTGTTCCATCTCTCTCAACCACAAACCAGCTGGCGTAGAAAATTTACTGTGCAGACTCGCGCTTGTCTGAAAATCTGCTCGTATGAAAAGAGGTTTCAAAACACGCCCCTGAATCTCGGGAAGCCGAATCTCACTTCGCACTTCGCGGAATCGCACTGAAACATTTCGTGTCAAAATTTGTGACATTGAGAAAGCTCGCTACTTGTAGTGCAAATGGCATCGTTCTCATTCCACTGGCATCAAGTACAAAGAGTTCCCAATATATTCATCTATTAGCATAAACTTTCTAAACTGTCTATACTGGGATATGTATATGCCGAGGATGATCCACCGAAGCGGTGCATGTTGAAGGGAGTAGACGAAGCGGGTTGGGTGGGCGGGAATTGAACTTGAGCTGGGAAAAATGAAAAAACGTGGGTGGAGGAAGAATGGCCTCCAACCCCATTATATGGTTGGAGAAGGGCGAATAGCGCGCTTCGACGATGCCTTAGATTGCGTTACAAGCAGCTTCGCATTCACAATACACAATTTTGAAAGTGTGAACACTTAAAAATTTTATATATTGAGAAAGCTCGCTACTTGTAGTGGAAATGGCATCGTTCTCATTCCACTGGGTTGACCTGAGGCATGGAGGGAGATGGCTGTCGGTGGCGTACAAGAGCTCGAGAATGTTGTGCCGGGGATGGAGCCGACCCGAGGGTCTGTACGTTGCGGGAGGCCGCAACCAGTTGGTCGACGGCGGGTGTGACGTACATTTCTTTGGCCGTGTCGCTGCGCCATCGGCCAAGACGTTTGAAGAGCCGGTCCGCTACGCCTCCGTGGGCAGCGACGGTCGCAGCGCCTTTGTATAAGGAGTGGGTGCCGAGGTGATGCTCACCCAGGCCGATGGACTGGAAAGCCTCCTTGCACCAGTTGCGTACGGTGGTGTATGATGGCGGCTTGCTGGTGGGGATGCCACCTGTGGCCACGCCGGACACCCGGATTAAGGGTCCGGGAGTGGTGGGTCCATAGCCTGCCAACCGGATGAAGCGTTTGGTGCATCGGACAGGGCAGAGGGGTCCTGGAACGGCAGCAACAGGAACCAATGAGCCCTGACCTGCCTGGTCCGTTTTGGAGCGCGGGATGAGCAGCCACATTACGTCATCCTCAAACTGGATATCCTCCCACTTGATGGCCACGAGATCGGAGTAACGCAAAAATCCGACGTACATGAGAAGGGGAATGAGACCTTTCAGGAATGTGGCTGGGTTGTTAGCACCGATGAAGTGAGTAGCCATCTCGTGCACTTGATGTAAAGAGACCGGTTCCTTGGTCCGATTGGGCCGGGGACACTGTCGCTTGGCGAATTCTCGAACTGGTGACGTGAAAGGGCCAGTGTTGGGGCAGAATGCCCCAATCATGCGGTGAGCGAAGCTGACGGCCGAGCATGTGAGTTGTATTACTGAGAGAGTGGCCTTGTTTCGAATTGCATAGACAAGGTGCAAGGCGAGTGTCATGTCTGCGGTTGGCTGGAAGGGAAGGTTGACCTTGATGCAGAAGGAACGAAACTGCTGCCAGTAAGGTTCGTAAGTTCGAATTGTGGAGTGTGCATGCGTTTGTGCCATGACCGAGAGCAGCTCGCGTTGCAGGGTTGGGATTAGATCTGTTTGCGATACAGGTGGGGAGGCAGACATTAGGGAAACGTGACTTGCAGAGCGAGCATGAGGCTATCAGGTAGACCAGAGCCAGAGAAGGCGCTAGTGTGTGTGCCTGGGGCGAAGCATTGGCTTCTGTACGTGAGTCGGATGTGAGCTTTGATGGGGCTAGCCCAGGCTGGCGGTGAGGGTTGGAGGAGTGGCCACCAGCTGGCGCCGGGCCAGTGGGGAAGTACCAGGGTGAGCAACGCGTGTGTACGTTGCGCATAGTGGAGGACGGGGGGGATCAGTTGAGGTGGGGGAAAGGCAAAGCCGTGTTCTGCCGACCAAGAGATCGTGAAAGCGTTGATCGCCGTAGCAGCAGGGTGCGGGTTTCGGAACAAAAACGACGCAGCTTGGCGTTGCTAGCATTGGCGAAGAGATCAGTGGAATGGGGACCCTAGCGCCGGTCAAGGATGTTGAACCACGGCGTTTTCAGCGTGTAGTCATCGCGATCGAGGATCTTGGAAAGCTCATCTGCATGTGTGTTGAGTTCGCGAGGGATCCACTCCATCATGAGGCGGACTCGGTGGGTAGTACACGTGCGAATGATCTCCTTGCAAGCGATGGTGAGCTCAGAGCTGTGTGAGCCACCCTTCTTCAATATGAAGAAAACTCCCTGATTATCCACTCATACGAGCACATGCTTGTTTCGGAGTAGGTCGCTATATGTCTGCAGTGCCCATAGAACCCCTTCAATCTCTCGACGGGTACTGGACGTGTGTCGCAAAGCGGCGGGCATGTTCATGCTGGCTTCATCAAGGTTGCCAGAGAACGTGTTGAGAGTAGCCCCCCAGCCGTGGCTGCTCGCGTCGACGTGAATTACAGCGTCGTAGCTACAGCGCAGATGAAATGGGGCGCCGTTGAAGTGGTCAAACTCGGTTGACCAGAATTCCAACTCCTCGCAGGCGATAGGTGAGAGCAATACTCTGCTGTTCCAGGAGGGAGCGTCGTTGATGGTCTGCAGCACAGCGTGGCTGAATGCCCTCACAGTGGCCCCAAGCGCAAGAGACATCGAAGCAAGCATACCAGTAACCCGCGCGACGTGCCGGACGGGGACCTTGGACTGGCTGCGTCCGGCTTCCAGGAGCGACTGGATAGTAGCCTGCAGTGTGGCCCGCCGTTCCGGACCCACACCAGCCTCATGGGTGGGAGGTGCTCGGTGGGTGCGAAAAATTTTGCGTGTGTATGAGCCTCACCAGCCTCGTTGTCGGAGTCACTGTCTTCCTTGGCATTGTCTTGCGTGGCAGCGGCGAGCTCCTTCTCGACGCGGGCGGTCTTGGAAGGACGAACGTGACGCGACGACTCCTTTTTTGCATCTTCAATTTTAGTCGAGGCAGAAATTGTAGTCGCAGCTGCTGTAACCGCGGGTGTGTTTTGCTGTAACAGCGCCAGCAGTGCCGCCACTTGCTCGTTGGTCAAAGCAGGGGCGGCAGGTGTTGGCGCGCTGGACGAGGCCGCCCCGCGGCCTCGCTTGTTCTGACGCGCGGGGCCCGCCCTACTGTTCAGAGCCTTCTGCGTGCTGGCGTCAGCAGGAGACGCGCCATCCGCAGCGTGCGTCTCCTGCTGCTCGCTGGCGCGTGGCCCACCAAGCTCAACTTGGTGGACCTCGCCACTGCGCAGCAACACGTCGAGGGCAGAAGGGGCGAGGTCGCCCTCTGCCCGACGCTTGTTGCCGCGATCACCCGCCATTTCAGGGGCGTTTTTCTTGGGTTTTCAGAATTATTCGGAGTGTCGACGGGCGGATTTTCAGCACGATTGGCCGGGGTGCTAGGAGGGGCCATGGCTGCCTGGTTATGCGTGAGGATATCTGCGAGAAGCTGGGAGGGTGCTTCCCCGCGAGGGAGAGTTTTCAACTTCGCCAGAGTGGTGGAGCGAAAAAAACGGGATGGGAACTCAATTGAACTTGAGCTGGGAAAAATGAAAAAACGTGGGTGGAGGAAGAATGACCTCCAACCCCATTATATGGTTGGAGAAGGGCGAATAGCGCGCTTCGACAATGCCTTAGATTGCGTTACAAGCAGCTTCGCATTCACAATACACAACTTTGTAAGTGTGAACACTTTAAACATTTATATATTGTAACACGCGAGTCTAGGAAGAGGTTGCTTGGGAAGAACGCGCTCTTTGCACTTTTTGACTAAGGGTCATGGAAAAAATGCCCTTACAAAATCAGGGTGATCCCTAAAAAACGGCCGCTGGCAAGGGCAATCAGGGTGAAACACCCTTCAAATTTGAGGCCTCTTGAGGTTGCCTTACATGCTGCTGACGTGTAGCACAAATCTTGATAATTGGTGACAGATTATCAATTGATGGGCCTTTTTTTAACCCGTACCATACTGGTAGCTGGTGCCTGATGCAACAGCAACCATGAAACTCCAAATAGCAAATCCTATTCAGTACCCTTCAAAGGCCTCGGGTGGCATCAGTGCGCTCGATACTTTGCCGAAGTCTGACATTAAGCCTGAAACGGGAAGCAGAGAAATTTCGGAATGGAATCAACATGACTTCAGGTATAGGCCAGTTGGCTATCCAGGGAAGACCAGGAAAATAGAGAGGGGGGGAAACGGTGAATGCAACTGACCAACCCACAGCACGAGACAAGGCCACTGCACAAGACAATTTCGCGTGACTTACAGTGGAAGCGGCGGCGGGGGTGGGGTGGTTGCCGGGTGGCTGCTGCAACAAACAGCTCAATATGGCGCGGAGACAGCTCAGCGCGGCGGCAGGGGGAGGAGGGGCCAGACAGAGTGGCGACTATGGCAGCCTCGCACTCCCGGGGATGCGTGCAGCAAAGGGCGTTCAATGCATCGGCCAGTGCTGCCTCCGCCTCGTGACCCACCGCCCCCTTGGCCACTGCTGAGAGTACCTCCTGGGTAGAGGGGAGGAGGGAGGTGAGGCGCACGGGAGGAGGATGCAGGAGGGAACAGAAGTGAGTGAACACAGAGGGAGGGAGCATGGAGGGAGAGAGCGTTGAGGGAGGGAGTGTGGAGGGAGGGAGTGTGGAGGGAGAGTGTGGAGGGAGGGGGTGGAGGAGGAAAAGCAGGGGAGGAGGAAGGAGAAGATTGAGAAGAGCAGCAGGGTAGGAGGGAAGATCAACAGCAGCAGTTGAGCAGCAGTTGAGCAGTAATTGAGCAGCAGCAGTGCAGCATACAACAGCAGCTGCGCAGCATACCTGTACAACAGCCCCTCCGAGCTGCCGACACATGTCATCAACAGCGCCCCTGAGACCGGGCGGAATGACCCATGTGCCCGGCAGCGTGGCTGCCAGAGCAAGTGCCTCTGGAGCCATCTGGCGCACGTGCATCAAGGACTGCCCCACTATGGTTTCTGCTAGGAACCTCGCTGCTGCCTCCACTGCCTCTGAGTCCGCCCAGGATATGCACGCTGCAGGGGGAGGGTGGGGGGATGGGGAATGGGTAAGAACGGGGTGAGCACCTTATTCCCCTCATCTTGTTCCGTCAACTGCTCCCCTCTTTCTTCTCCTCCCCTTACTCACTTCACTAGTCATCACTCTCCCCTTTCTTGCCTGTCCCATCGCCCATTTTCATCTCCCCCTCAATGCTCCCACCAGCAATCTGTGGGGCAACGAGTTCACGGGGCGCAATCCTGCCTTCCTAGGCGACCTTACCAAGCTCACTCAACAGTGAGTGACTATTTTCTGAGTGAATGTTTTGTGAGTGAATGTTTTGTGAGTGAATTTTGACTATGCACGCTATGGGAGAGAGCGAAGAGAAGAGAAGAGAAGAGAAGAGAAGAGAAGAGAAGAGAAGAGAAGAGAAGAGAAGAGAAGCATACAGACTGCGTTTTGGCAGAGCACAAGGAACGTGGGGGAAGGCAGGAGCAGCTCCGGTGCATGAGCCACAAACGCCCGCGCCACATCCCACAACGCCTGCAGCGTCTCCAGCGCACGCGCATGCTGCTCCTGCTGCTGCTGCTGCTGCGACAACTGCCCCGGCCCTTGCCCCTGCCCCTGCCCCTGGCCCTGTGGTCTAGAGGGTCTGTGCAGGGACTTGCCCCCCTTGTCTGTTTGTGTGATGGTTTGTTGCAGCACGGGTAGCGCTGCAGCGAGCTTGTCCGGAATGCCTGCCAGGCTCGCCTGCACCTCGGCTGATGCCCGCGCGCCCACACGAGGCATGGACACAATCTGACAGGCACAGGGGGAGGGGGGGGGGAGGGAGGGGTCTATTTTTGAGGCGCCTAAAAAATAGAGTCCACACGAGACATGGACACGATCTGACAGGCACAGGGGGAGGGGGGGAGGGAGGGGGGTGGGCGGGGGGAGGCGCGAGGGAGGTGGGGGTGGGTGGGGGACTTGAACGCGGAAGTCTTGTGTGGGACCAGAGCACGAGTGCACGTGTGTGCAAGTACGCGGGTGGGCGCACGTATGTGCGTGCGTGTGTGTGTATGCCTGTGCGCGCGCATGCGCGTGTGCGTGTGTGTGTGTGTGCATATACAAATGCATGTGGAACAAGGGCAACTGCAACAAGGGCAACTGGAACAAGGGCAACTGGAACAAGGGCAACTGGAACAAGGGCAGCTGGAACAAGGGCAACTGGAACATGTGCAACTGACAGGCATGGCGTGCACACACACATGCACATGCACGTAACAGTGGAACATGCCCGCAGCAGCGCCTATCCTTCACTCACATCAGCGAGGCACTTGAGGCATGCGGCATGCAGGTGGCGCTGGAACATGCCCGCAGCAGCGCCTATCACCTGCGGCAGCACTGGCGCCAGCTGGCCCCCAACCGCCCTCGCAGTGGCCCCCCACAGCCCACACAGCGCAGCTCCCACCACTGCATCATCCGCCCATCTCGCTGCTACCAGATCAAACGACGGCCACGCGCCCTGCAGCAGCGGGAGGAGTAGCGCCTCTGCCCCGCTCCCTGCTGCTGCCCCCCCTCCTCCTGCTGCTGCTGCTGTTGATCCGCCAGGGCTTGACGCAGCCGAAGCAGCAGCGGCAGCTGAGCCTGCTGCGCTTGCTTCTCTGGCTGCGTGGAGCTTGTCGCCCACTGTCGACACAATGGCTGCGATGACCCTTAGGTCTGCGGACAGCAGCGCTTGTGAGTAGGGCGAGGAGTCCTGCGGACGTGACGGACGGACGGGGAGGAGGAGGGAAATTGGTTATTGAGAATTCTCAAAAACCAATTCAACTCAGGAGTGCTTGTGAGTAGGGCGAGGAGTCCTGTGGAAGCGATAGACGGACGGGCAGGAGGAGGTGGGTCAACGGGACAAGAGGATCAAGAAGGACGGGAAAGAGGGGGGGGGGCGAGTGATGTCACGTTTTTTCCTCCCTGTTGACTTATGTTACTTGCTGCATGCGTGCAATCATCCGCGCGGGCGGCAGCTGTTCTAGGCTCTTACACGCTGGTCTAGGTGGAGTGGGTTGAGGTGGCAAGTCAAACCTGCAGCATCAACGCTGCCAGCACTGCAACAAGGCCTGCTGCTGCTGCTGCTTGAAGAGGCATCTGCTGCATGCCAATACCCCCACAGACGGACGGACAGACAGACAGACACACCTGCATGGGAGCTCTAACTGTTGCACGGTATTCAAAGCCGGCACAGCAAGTCTGGCCAGAGCAGACTGCGCCCCCCACACCCCCCTCCCCCCCTCCCCCCTGTGCAGCATCAATCTGCGGCATCATCACTGCCACACGGATTGATGCAACAGGACAGGACTCACCTGCATGGGCGCCAGCTGCTGCACGGTATTCAACGCCGGCGCAGCGAGTCTGGCCAGCGCAGGCTGCGCCTCCCCCTGTGGCATCATCGCCGCCACTGCTGCTAGCCCCGCCACCACCGCCACCCGGTCGTCCACCTCCATGCCCCCTCCTCCCCGCGCCGCCGCTGCTGCTAGTGCCTCCTCGCACGACTGCATGAGCGGGGCGAGAACCCGCGCTGCTGCCAGGTTGGGCGCTGCTGCGTCGCAGAGGCTTTGTAGTGCTGCTGCCGCCTTGCCTGTGGCTGGTGATGGAGGGCGGGAGGGAGGGGAGGAGAGGAGAGGAGAGGAGAGGAGAGGAGAGGCATGAGCATGTGAGTGCAAGCAGGGATAGCAGTGGAGCCGGCAAAACTCAAGACGGAAGCAGAGAGAGCAGTGAAGCTTGATGGACAGAGAATGGCCACTGACAAGACGGGCTTAACGAAGTTGGCTGGCATGGCCATTGCATGGTAACACTTAGCAGGTGCATTACCAGCACGACCAGCACAACCAGCACGACCACACGATCAGCACGACCAGCACGACTAGCACGACCAGCACGACCAGCACGACCAGCACGACCAGCACGACCAGCACGACCAGCACGGCCAGCACGACCAGCACGATCAGCACGACCAGCACGACCAGCACAACCAGCACGGCCAGCACGACCAGCACGACCAGCACAGCCGCACGACCAGCACGACCAGCACGACCAGCACGACCAGCACGACCAGCACGACCAGCACGACCAGCACGACCAGCACAACCAGCACGACCAGCACGACCAGCACGACCAGCACGACCAGCACGGCCAGCACGGCCAGCACGACCAGCACGATCAGCACGACCAGCATGACCAGCACGACCAGCACAACCAGCATCATCAAAACCTGGTGGGGCCACGGGGAGCGAACCATTGGGTATGTGGAGAGCAGCGACGGCGTAGAGCACTCCGGCCTCGAGAGCCGGGGGGTGGTGCGCGCAGAAGGGCGCAAACGCCGCCACTGTGTGCATGGCCGTCGCCACCAGAGCGGCTGGCGGGATGTTGGCCGAGTCTGAGAGGACAAGAGGGGGGGGAGTGGGGGGCGCAGGGAGGACGAGTGGGGGGGGAGTGGGCGAGGGGGAGAAAGAGCGGGGCAATTGGGATAGGGGAGGGAGTGCAAGGATGATGCTTTGGCGTGACTGGATCGAGTGTGGTGCGGTGCGCTACTAGAAGCATGATGAGAGGCGAACGAGAAGGAGCAACAAGAAAAAAGACAAGGTTCCAGGATGGGGTGGGTGGGTGGGATGGAGGTGTGGAGGGGTAGAAGGGCGAAGGGAGGAGGGATGGAGGGAGAAGAAGAAACGGAATGCCCTGGTCCAGAGTGAGACGATCTCTGAGAGGATGCTCCAAACGAGCCCATCACACACGACCAACGATGAGTGCTCTTGAGGTGCCCCTCAAAAGAGCCAGTCACACCTTTGGCAATGACAGCAGCCGAGCCGGGCAGGGACGCAAACAGCGACGACAGGAACACACGCGCAGCGTTCGTCTCACTCTCCGTCACCCCTTCCTCCCCTCCCCTGCCTCCTTCCCCTCCCCCTCCCCCCTGCTGCTTCCCCACCCCGGCCCTGTCAAGAATAGCGCTACTAGCGGCGCCAGCAGCAAAGAGGGCGGCCTCTGCGGCCTGCCAGGAGGCAGCGGAGCGCAGCAGCAGCGACACGTGGTCCAGGAACACGGCTCCCAACTCCAAGTAACACGCCTCCAACGCGTCGGCTGCAGGGCCCTCGCGGTACCTGCAGCAAATGTGAGTTGAGGAGCGAGAGTAGGCTTTAAAAACGACTCAAAAGGCGCCCCCGACGCGTCTGCTGTGCAGGGCCCTCGTGGTACCTGCGGCAAATGTGAGTTGAGGGGAGGGAATAGGTTGAGGGGAGGATGGGGGGTCGGGTGGGTGGGATGGATGGGAAACAGAAGTCAATGCGAGGATGGGCAGGGAGGAAGAGCGGAGCCAGGGAGATGCTGGAGAGGGAAAAGAGTCTGCAGAAATGTGACTTTTAAATCGACCCAAAACAAAAGGAAAGAGCGAGACAGAGAGATGCTCTGAGGAGGGAAGAGATTCTGCGGGATGCTCAAGCACCGGCCTCCCTTCGCTCATTGGCACTCCATCTTCTTACCTCTGCCCAACCCCCTTTCCTCCCTGCCCCACCATCCCCTCCCCATTCCGCTCCCAGTCTTCCCCCATTTCAATGAACCCCCCACCTGACTCCCTTCCCCGCGACTCCTTCCCCTGAATCTTCGTCTATGTCGTCCAGGGGCGTGTGCAGGTACGTGCTCGCTGACAGCACCCTATTCTGAAACTCCTCCCTTCCCTCCATCGTTCTCTCCCCATCCCCCCTCCCCATCCCCTCCCCAACCCCGCCCACCGTGCCCTTGGACTCACCGCAGGAAGTCATCTGGATCCACGTCTATGTCGTCCAGGGATGTGCGTGGGTACGTGCTCGCTGACAGCACCGCCTGTCGTGCAACAGGGACAGGCAGGGGACAGGCAGGGGGGAGGCAGGGGAGAGGAAGGGGAGAGGCAGGGGAGAGGAAGGGGAGAGGCAGGGGAGAGGAAGGGGAGAGGCAGGGGAGAGGCAGGGGAGAGGCAGGGGAGAGGCAGGGGAGAGGCAGGGGAGAGGCAGGGGAGAGGCAGGGGAGAGGCAGGGGAGAGGCAGGGGAGAGGCAGGGGAGAGGCAGGGGAGAGGCAGGGGAGAGGCAGGGGAGAGGCAGGGGAGAGGCAGGGGAGAGGAAGGGGAGAGGCAGGGGAGAGGCAGGGGAGAGGCAGGAGAGAGGCAGGGGAGAGGCAGGGGAGAGGCAGGGGAGAGGCAGGGGAGAGGCAGGGGAGAGGCAGGGGAGAGGCAGGGGAGAGGCAGGGGAGAGGCAGGGGAGAGGCAGTGAGGCAGAGAGAGGCGGGGGGAGAAGAGGGCCAGGCAAGAGAGGGCACAGAGTGTCTCGAGATAAGAGGAGACAGAGGTCGCCACACAGAAGTGACGAGCTCGCCTGACTGCAGCACAGCAGTGAAGAGCTCTCCCGACTGCAGCACAGCAGTGAGTGTTGAGTTATCTCAAAACTCGATCATGATCACAGGCCAACTCACCTGCAGCACCACAGTGAAGAGCTCTCCGGACTGCAGCACCGGCGCTCTCCGCTTCCTGGGCAGTGGGTACCTTGGCCTCCTTGGGCCACGCCTCCTCTGCCTGTTGTCGATTGAAAACTCATCTCACTCACCTGCAACACCGCAGTGAAGAGCTCTCCGGACTGCAGCGCCGGCGCTCTCCACTTCCTGGGCAGTGGGCACCTTGGCCACCTTGGGCCACGCCTCCGCTGCCTGTTGTCGACTCAAAACTCATCTCACTCCGCTTCCTGGGCAGTGGGCACCTTGGCCACCTTGGGCCACGCCTCCGCTGCCTGTTGTCGACTCAAAACTCATCTCACTCACCTGCAGCACCGCAGTGAAGAGCTCTCCGGACTGCAGCGCCGGCGCCCTCCTCTTCCTGGGCACCTTGGCCACCTTGGGCCACACCTCCGCTGCCATCGCTGCTGTATCCATCACCCTCACCTCCTCCTCTCCCCCTCCCCCTCCCCCTCCACCACCCACCCCAGCTCCTTCCCCCGCTCCCCCCACCCTCCCCCCTGCTGCTGCCCCGCCAGCAGCGCCAGACCCCTTCGCTGCAGCAGTACTACCCCCCCCGGCTGCGCCTCCTGCGGTGAGCTCGACCAGCCACTGCAGGAGGCGCATCTCCATGTCCCCCCCACCGGATAGCAGCCCTGCTTCTGCTGTGCCGATTGCCGCCACCAGGGGCACTATTGGGCTGTCTGTGCTGTCGTGTGGGCCACCCCTCAGAGCAACGAGACCTGGAGGGGAGGGAACGAGCAGCGGGGGGGTTGAAAAAAAACGAAAAAATCACCACAATCTCCCCCTCAACCACCCCCCCCCCCCCCCCCCCCCCCCCCCTCCTCTCCCCCCTTCCCCCCCCATAAGGGCCTGCTGCTGCTGTAACACTAGCAGCCACTAAGGGCGCCATAGGGCTGCCTGTGCTGTCGTGGGGTGGGGGCCACCCCTTGAATGGCCTTGGAGTGTGGCCTCGTGGCTTTCACTCACCTTGGATGGTAGCCTTCCTCCCTGCCTGGCAGAATGTCCACGTCTAGCAGCAGCTCCAACAGCACAGCACGCCCACCGCAGCGTCCAGCACTGCGCGGTGGAGTGTGCAACTGTCCTGTGCTGGAACATGCATACGTACATTGAGTGGTAACTTGCATAAACCTTGTATGGTGGCCTTGACATACCTTGAATCGTGGCCTTGACTGCCTCGTCCCTGCCTGGCAGGATGTCCACCTCTAGCAGCAGCTCCGACAGCACGCCCACAGCAGCGTCCTGCACGGCGCTGTGGCGCGACTGCAGCGCCAGCAGCAGCGCCTGGTGCAGGGACGCGTGCTCCCGGTGCAGCTCCGATAGCGTCAGCCCCGCTTGCTTCCTGGGAGAAATGAGGGGGGCGGGGAGAGAGGGGGGGTGGGAACGGGCGAAGGGGAAGGGGTGGGGAGTTGGGAGAAGGAGGGGGGTGCAAGAATGCTCATCCGTGTGTGCTGCACGATTGCAAGAGTGGGAGCATGCATGAATGCATCTGATCGGCAGCAGCAGCAGTAGTGGCAGCAGCAGCAGCAGCAGCAACAGCAGCAGCAGCAACAGCAGCAGTGGCAGCAGCAGCAGCAGCAGCAGCAGCAGCAGCAGCAGCAGCAGCAGCAGCAGCAGCAGCAGCAGCAGCAGCAGCAGCAGCAGCAGCAGCAGCAGCAGCAGCAGCAGCAGCAGCAGCAGCAGCAGCAGCAGCAGCAGCAGCAGCAGCAGCAGGCCCACCATCGTGCGAGGCAGGTGAGGCTCTTGGCGATGGTGTCTGGCGGCAGGGAGTCCGCCACTGACGATGTGAGCGCCCTCTCCAGCAGCCGGATCACCTTAGGGCAGCAGTCCTGCAGACACTCCATCACCTGCCACAGGCGTTTGAATCACGGGGCAGGAGGGAGCAGGCGGAGAGATGGATGCTGGTGGGTTGGCGAAAAAGAAGGGCATTGAGGAACAAGGGAGGATGGGAGAGCACCGGAACAGTACCGGCTTAGGCCAGCAAGCTCACAGAGAGTCCAACCATCATTGCCCATGACCGCCCATGACCGCCCATGACCCCCCTTGACCCCCCATGACCATCAACCATCACTGCCCATGACGATGGTGCACCATGAGTGAACCACCGGTAAGCGCCTCAAGCCATCCATTCTCCCATTCCACTCCCCCTACCTCTCTGGGGTGCGCCCTTGCGCGCAGCAGCGCCTCTTCCGCCAGTGCGGTCAGCAGCTCCACCGCCACTCCGTACTCCGCCTGCCTCTCCACCGCCTCCATCAGCTGCCACGCAGAAGCGGGAGGGGGAGGGGGCGGGGGGAGAGGGGGGGGTGGGGGGTGGGGGAACGCGGGCTTAAGATACACAAGGGAGCGGGGGAGTGAGGGTGAACGGGGGAGGTGGGGGAGGACCCGTGGGGGACTCAGGGGAAAGCGTTGGTTCGGGGGACGGGAAGGGGAGAAGTCGGGGGACGGGCGAGAGCGGGTGACTCGAGAGTGTATAGACCAGGCGAAAGGGGAGCAGTCGTCCCTCCCAACCCTAACTACCTCGTAGCAGGTGTTCGGGCCGGCTAGAGCAGCCGCGGCGCCGATCACGATGCACAGCCGCGACCGCACCACGGGATCCATCCCCGGCGCTAGCGCCGCCGGCAGCTGCCGCACCAGCGTCTCGAAGATCTCCGCCGCGTCTTCCGGCGACAGCTGGCCCCAGTCCGACCGCATCTTATTCAGCAGGATGTTAAGCGCGAAGAACCTAACGTCCGCCGCGCCGCCCACGCCCGCTCCTGGCGGCGGAAACGCTAAGTACAGCACCACGGTCCAGACCACGGGCTGCCCGCAGTAAGTATTCAGCCAGTCGTTCGCGGCCTGGCGCTTAGTTAAATCCGGGTCGTGCAGTAGCGCGGATATTGCCGCCTCCATTTCCTTGGCTCCGGCCAGCAGCGACTGCTCGTCGTCGGACGCGGGAGGAGCGCGCGAAGGCGCCATGGCTGGCGAGCCCCCGGCGCCGCTCCCACTGCGGTAGAGATTGTGATTATTCGCGAGGTTAGGGTCGATGGATGGGCTGGTAAACGAGGCGGGCATGGAGGGAGAACCGGAGAGGTGTGTGGCCGGCATGGGAATGGTGAGAGGGGAGGCCGGAGGTAGGCCGCTGCCTCCTGGTTGACCCGCCATGGCTCAGGCGAGCGTAGGGTCGTCCTACTGCTACCCGGAATTTATTAGGGGGATTTCGAGGGAGCCTATTAGCCGTGGATTAATCGCATCGGGGGACGATCCGGGGAGGCGATTTGAGGAGAGTGCTTGAGACGGGTTAGCGTAATGGTGAAGGCCCAGCGCGAGGATCCAGGTGTCGAATTCAACGGTAAGCTGACGATGCGCCAAGCCTTGAAATAACCACCGACCTAAAATCGACTCTGAATTTCCGGTAGGGAATGTGTGCCGATTGCCGATGGCTATCCGCCCCGCAGAATAACTCTGAACTGACGAGACCGCACCAACAGATTCGCTCCTATTCGCAAATACAACCACAAAATGTGCCGATAATATGCCTGATTCGTGGTGAGTCCCCCGTAAAACCAACCAGGGCTAGGCTGACTGTTAGACTACGTATTCAGGACGCTGCTACCGATAGAGATTCAAGTCCTAAGTGAAATGGGCTGGTTGGTGGTGGCTAGAGGTTGGGGCGGAGCGCAACGTGGCAACAGCCGCCATTGAAAAGCAGTGGTACTGTTTGGGGAGCAAGCCCAAGGCAGCTTTCCCACAGCTTCATAGAACCCCAGAAGGTTCGATTCTACAGCAGCAGGATTCCTGCATGGATACCAGAAAAGCAGGAGATGAGCTGCATGGCGAAAGCAGCATCGTTTCGCAAACATGCGCGAGCGAACACACTGACAGGGATAACTTGACAGAAGGGCTTAGAGACCTCCAGATTTCCGGCCTTGAGACGAGACTCTCCGAGGTCAGCATGCAAATGTGCTGGGCGTGGTCCTCCCCACCCACCATGACAGCTTCGATATCAGCTGCTGCGTATTGAGTACCGAAACAGAGACCAGGTATTGCAATGATCCTGATCACACAACAGAGATGGTATGGATATTTCACTTATGAATTTCACATACATGGCTCTGAATATCATTTCAGAATATAAATTAATTTGTTGATTTAATGAATTCAAATATTATAATTTAATGCTAATTTCCTTTCTAGGTTTAAATCGTTCTCTTAGCATACGATTTGCTTGTTAATGTTAGTGGTGCTCAGCATATTCAGGTTAACAGAGGTTTCTGCAGTATCACGTGACTTCTAACGAAGGAGGGGCACATTGTGCTGCGACTCGTCGGTCCATCGCACTCCCAGCCTTTTGCGGGCTGCAAAGATTTTTGGTGTGCCTCTTCGTCTGCCGTGCCATCTCCTCAACGCGCCCCGTTTCACTGCCCCAACCACCACACTGTAGTTCACACCTGACTTCCCAAAACTGTTTTGTACAGTGTGCGACACTCGAATCTCCAGCACACGTCCACCCCCTGCCCGGGCAATGCACCATGATAGTGGCAGAGTGAGAGGGGCAGGCGACAAGCTCTCTTCGCCAAACCTCCCTCCCAACCTTGGGAAACCCGATACGCACCCCTGCGAAAAAAAAACCCTAAAGCAGGCAAGATCAGCGAGGGAGGGAGCCCGCCCCGCCGCTTACCGCTTACGCTGCCTCTCTCCCGTCAAATTCTGCTGGACGGTTTGAGTTGATCCTCACGATGACTCACCACCACTCCCCACTTCAATAGCATCCACAGCGCTGACAGTTCAGCCGAGCGAGGTACTATTACACCGGCGCCATAGCAGTAATGAGTGGTCAGTACAGCAGCAGCTCGAGCCTTACCCAACGAGAACGTCTCTATTTCGGTAGGTAGCACCCGTGGCCTCATGGTATGGCTAGTATGCTATGGGGGAAGCGGAAAGGAAGGCTGCAAGAGGATGGCGAGGCCTCGAAACCCGCAGCAGTTCCCCAGAACACGTCGAATGAACCCCCGAGAACGGAGACGGAGCTCGAAGCTAACGGCAGCCCCCTCGTGAACGTTAGCGTTGACGTTGACGGACAGACCAGACGGAATGGCATGTGGGGGAAGAGGCTGGGTAGCTTACTCGGGTCAATACACGCAGACCAGGGCGGTAAGGACGGCAAGGCGAGAGAGCATGGCGACAACGGCTCGTCGCAGCCGCGCAACGCGCACGAGCGGGGAAAGCGCGTACGAGCAGCGAAGAAAAAGACGAAGCGCGCAAACGGGCTGTTCGCGTTGCCGACGTGCATGTGCATGCCGGGTCCCGGGCTCAACACCACGGGAATTACGCTCGACGACGATGATTGGCTGGACGACCATGCCGATCCGGAGAAGCGCAAGCAGCAGCAGCAGCAGCAGCAGCAGCAGCAGCAGCAGCAGCAGCAGGCGCAGAAGGGCCCCGGAAAGGGCGGCCGCTGGTTCGCATCAGCTGTGGAGGAGGAGGAGGAAGACGACTCCGATGGCGTTGCTCGTCTTGGTAACGCTAACGTAAACGCTGACGTGCTCGCGGTCGACCTGGGCCGCGCGCCGCCCTCGAGATTGCCGTGGGGCGACTACGGCGACGACGTGGACCCGTCCCGCGAGTCGTCGGCGGTGCTGAGAGCGGGGGACGGCAGGGAGTCGGGGGGGCGGGACGCGCGTGACAGTAACGAGCGGTCACTGCCGTCCCGTACGGGCTCAGGTGACGTTTTCGAGGGGGGAAGGGGATGGGAGGCCCGGGTGTGGGGGGGAAGGGGGAGGGAGGGAAGGGATATGGAGTGTTGTTGGTAGGTAGGGCCACGACAACGCCATGGTTGATGGCACGGACGGCGCGTGTTGCGCATGAAAGGGGCAGCGAATGTGTAGACGAGTCGACGAATCGACGAAGCAAGCTCGATCCCTTCGTTCTCGTCTCGGCATCATTTTACACCTGACTTGTGCGTCTCCCTACTTGCTTGCCTCTGCTCCTCTCTGCAAATAGCTCACTGTGCGCTTTCTCCCACTCCTGCCGTTCCGCCTTGCCCCTTCCCCCTTCCCCTTTCCCCCGCGCCTTTCCCCGTTCCGCTCCACGCAGGCTCAGATGCCAGCACGAGTGCGGGCCTTTCCGGGCAGGGCCCCGCGGGCGCAGCAGCGGCGGTGGCTGCAGCATGGCGCAAGCGGAGCGGGCGCAGCTCGTTCCGCCTCGGCGGATCTAGCAGGCGCGCGGAGAGGGAGGGGGAGAAAGAGGGGGAGGCGCAGGAAAAGGAGAGGGGAGATGAGGGAGGAAAGGAAGAGGCAGGGGGGGAAGAGGGGGAGGATGAAGAGAGCTCGAGGAGAAGCCGAAAGAGGGGGGGTACGGAGAAAAATCATGGACGGTCGAGATCGTCTGTATCTGGTTGGTCGGGTACCGGGGAGGAGGAGAGAGAGGAAGGAGAGGAGGGGAGTGAGAGTGGGGGGAGGAGCAGGGCAAGTGTGCGGAACGGGAAAAGCCAAGGGTCCCGCAGGGGAGCCAGTGGGGAGGGATGGGGAGATCAGGGCGGGGAGGGGGGGTACTTCGACAAGTCAACCCGCTCGGCGCACACACCCCGAACCCCTAAGAATCTACGAACTCCGCGCACCCCCCGCACTCCGCGCACGCCACACACCCCCAGAACGCCCCGCACCCCCCACAGCCTGGCTCACGCGCACGTGCCCGGGTATGGGCACGCGCATGCGCATGGCAGTGCGCGCACCCCCCGCTCCCGCGGCCCCACTACTCCTGGCGGTAGGCGCAGCAGAAGCAGGGGGCATGGGGAGGGGTGGGGGGAGGGGGAGCGGGGAGAGGAGGGGGATGACGAGGACACGGTGTGCGAGGGGAGAGGGGCGCAGAGGAGAGGGGGAGGCAGCAGGCAGGGGAGGGGGGGGGCTGGGGTAGGTGGCGCTGATAGTGATGGTGGTGGTGGTGGTGCTGGTAGTGGGGGTAGTAGTGGGGATGAGGAGGGGGAGGAGGGGGTGACGGGTGCTGGAATGAGAATGCCGAGGAGGAGGAGGACGGGGGGGAGCAGAGGGAGTGGGGGGAGTGATGCGAGGTGGTGGAGGAACATGTCCAGGGATATGGACGCGGGGAGTGAGAGTGGGGAGGGCGAGGAGGGGTGGGAGGAAGGAGGAGGGGAGAAGGCAGGCAGCCTGCGCAACAAAGCACGGAAGCGCAGCTGCGGTGGTAAGGGTGGTGGAGGTGGTGGTGGCAATGGTGGTGGCAGTGGCAGGAGGAGCGAGCCTGCAAGGAGCGATAGTGACACTGCGGCTGATGCTGATGCAGCAGCAACAGCGGCGGCCGATTTCTTCCCCAGTGGCGGCAGCAGCAAGAGCAGGGAGAGCGGTCAGCAGCAGCACAAGGCGTTTGGGCTGGATAACAGCCGGTTCCTAAGCCGCGTGTACGGCAGCGAGAGCAGCAGGGGCGATATGGGCCCGGGGGGGAGCTATACCTGGCGGACAGAGGAGATAGGGCACGGGGGGGAGGGTGGGGAGGGTGGGGGGAGAAGAGTGAGAAGGGGCTGTGGTGGGAAACGGGTGCAGACAGGGGGAGGGAGTGTGCGAAGGGAGGGGAGGGAGAGGGGTCTTTAGGGGTGATGGGAGGCATGGGAGGGGGTATGGGAGGGGCGTTTGGAGGAGGGAGAGGCAGTGGGAAGGGTGGTGGGGAGATTGGGGAGAGTCTATTTATGAGGCGGCTTAGGAATAGCTATGGGGGGGACAGGGATGTGGACTACTGTAGCACGGTGAGTGAGAGCGAGCGAGGGAGTGGGAAGGAGCGGGCGGGTGTGGAGAGGAGTGGGAGCGAGAGTGAAGGCAACAGGGGCGGAGCAGAGGGGGGGAGGAGTGAGGGAGGGAGTGGGGCGGAGAGCGGCAGAGGAGGGAGGGAATCAGGAGCAGGAGCAGGAGCAGGGGAGGGTGGAGTGGCGAGGATGGGTGGGCATGCGCGGTACAGGATCGACGTGGGTGCACTGCGCCGCCACCGCAGGAGCGACAGCACGGGTGGGGATGCCGGCCGTGAGCCCGTCACAAACCACGCTGCCACCATGACGCCGGGAGATGACCGGCCTCCTGCCGAGAATCATGCTGCTCTGCTCAATGGTGCAGCGCTCAATGGGGCAGCGCACGGTGCAATGCATGGTCCTGGCGCTAGCAGCGGGGACGAGTGCTCCCCCACCGTCTCTGCTGCCTCCAGACTTACCGCACCCACGCCCCTGTCCCCTGTGAAGCCCCCTGGCGCCCCTTCCGCCCAGTCCCCCCGCACTGTCTCCCTCCGCTCCCCCGCACCCCTGCCTCCTTGTCCGCGCGCCCCCACCTGCCGCTCTCCCCACTCTCCCCCCGCCCTCTACCCCCCCCCACCTCCCCTGACCAACCAGCCTCGTTTACTCTCGACCTGCCTTCAACCACTGCTCCCCTGCCTCTGGTAGCAACGACTCAAACGTACTTATCCCCGGATATGGACGCTGCTCCTCACGCCACCTCCACCCTGTCAGCAGCAACCAGCCCCCCCCCTCCTCCCGCTCTTCCTCCCACGTTCCCGGTTCTATCTCCTTCCTCCTCTCCCTTGGATCTCCTTCTCGAGCCCCACCACCAACCGGACTCAACTTCTTGCCAGGAAGATGCACCTGCAGCCCTGCCTACCGCTGCGGCTTTTGCCTCCCTGCAACCCGCCTATACCTCACGCTATGCTGCACAATACGGCGCAGCAGGGGCAGCAGGGGCGGGCAGGGGCAGTAGGCCTAGAGTGGGGGTGGCTGCAGCGGCGCTGGCAGCGCTGGCTGGAGGGGGTAACGGCAGGAACCCTTGGGGGCGCACCGGTGCTGCTCCTCCTGCTGCTGCTGCTGCTCCTTCTGCTCCTTCCACGGCTGCGGCGGGTGCTGCTGCTGGCGCTGCAGCTGTTCCGTCGCCTATGCTGCCTCCACCCCCGGGGAAGCAGCAGGCGCAGCAGAGGCAGTGGGGGGAGACGCCACAGCTGGCGGAGGCGCGAGGGGCAGAGGGAGGGGGGGAGGAACGGGGTCAGGAGGGAGGGGCACTGGAGGAGGAGGAAGGGGGGGGGCAAGGGGGACAAGGTGGGCAGGGGAAGGCGAGGATGGGGTGGCTGGGGACACGGAGGAATCAGGACGAGCAACGGCAGCGACTCAAAGCTCTCATTCGGAGCAGTGACGATGGGGGAGAGGGGGATGGGGGGGGGAGCACGGGGAACCTGGGGCGTGGGGGGGGCATGGGGCAGGGAGAGGGGACCGGAGAGGTGCAACAGGGGGAGGGAATGGCTGGGGAAGGCGGATGTGGTGAGGAGCAGAGAGGGAGGGGGGAGGTGGAAGTGGAGGGAGGGGATGGGGGCAGTGTGAGTAGCTCTGGGTGGGGCATGAGGCTGCTTCAGAAGTCTGGGTCTAGCTGTAGGGAGGTAGAGGAGAAGGGGGAAGAAGAGGGGGAGGGAGGAGGAGAGAGGAGAGGAGGAGAAGAGGAGATGGAGGGACGTGGAGGGAAAGAGGCGACGACAGGAGCATTTGTGCGGGAGGAGGGAAGGAGGGAGGCGGAGAGAAGAGAGGGGGATGAGGAGGAGTTGACGAAGGAGAATGAAGATGGGGAGGAGAGAGGGGAGAGAAAGGAGGGGCATAAGGAGGTGCAAGAAGAGGAGAGGGTGGAAGGAGAAGTGGCAAATTACTCGCGGTTTTGGAAACTCGGGAGAGGCAGAGGAGGGGATGATGGGGACGAGGAGGAGGAGGTGGAGGAGCCACGGTGGGAGGTGCTGACAGACATTCACTATGAGATGAGCGCAGAATGGCTGAGAAGGGGGCTCGTGAGACGGGTGCTTGGGGGCAGTACTGGCGCACAGGAGATGGAGCAGGAGGAGGAGGAGACGAAGGAGGTCGAGGAGAAGGGAAAGGAGGGCGCGGAGGGGGGGGAAGCGGAGGAGGAAGAGGAGGAGGTTGTGGTGGTGAAAGAGGTGGTGGTGGTGGAGGCCGAGGAGAAGGGAGAGGAGAGAGAGGTGGTGGTGGGGGTGTGGGACGCTGGAGGGAGGGCGGGGCAGAGGGAGCAAGTGAAAGAAGTGAAAGACAGTAGTGGGGAACATGTGGACGGGGTGTTGCACTCCACGGGTGCAACATCACCATCATCATCATCGTCGTCATCTGTGTCCTCGACGGTCTCTCCATCCTTCAACCCCTTCTTCTCTCCATCGCCCTCTTCCTCTCCTCCCGCTGCCGCACCAACACAGCCTGCAGCAGCAGCAGCAGCAGCAGGTGCTGCCGCAGCAGCAGCACTCACAGTGTCAGCACCACCCTCGCCTCCCCCACCTGCCTCTGCGTCTCCTGCAAGCACCCCCTTCTCTCCCCTCCTCTCCCCTTTCTCTCTCTTCTTTGGCACCAGCAACACCAGAACAGAACTAGCTGAACCTCCAGCTTCTGATGATGCCACTGGTGCCGCTGCTGGTGCTGCTGCTACCAGCCCTATCACCTCAAAAGAGCATGAAGGAAACAGCATGAGTGGAGAGGCGTGGAAAGAGGGGGTAGCACCAATGCAAGAGGAGGAAGAGGAGGAGGAGGAGGAGGAGGAGGAGGAGGAGGAGGAGGAGGAGGAGGAGGAGGAGGAGGAGGAGGAGGAGGAGGAGGAGGAGGAGGAGGAGGAGGAGGAGGAGGAGGAGGAGGAGGAGGAGGAGGAGGAGGAGGAGGAGGAGGAGGAGGGGAGTCGGTGGTGGGAGAAGGGAAGCGGGGGGTTGTTGCGGTACCGCAGCGGGGGGAGTGATCTGGACCCGTTTGGTTCGGGCAGAGGCTTTTTGTTGCCGTCTGAGAAGCTGGGGAGTGGTGAGGCGCACCATCACCATCATCAGCACCATCAGCATCATAGCACTCACAACAACCCGTCTGGGTCTGGTGAGGGCTTCTTGCTGCCGTCAGAATCAAGGGGATGGCTGATAGGGGGGAGTGTGAAAGAGGGGGAGGAGGTGGAGGACAGGGGCGGCATAGGACGTGGGGATAGTGATGGTGATGGTGGGAGTGAGAGTGAGGATGGAGGGAAGGCGGAGCGTGCAGGGACAAAAGGCAGGGCAGCAGTGAGAGATGCAGCAGAAGCACGGGAGAGGGAAGAGGGGGGAGCGGCAGAGGGGGAAGGTCACAGAGAACGAGACGAGAGCGCAGAAGATAACAAAGAAGCTGCGCCAGGCAAGGACGCAGCAGGAGGAAAGCTGACAGGCGGGGCAGAGACAGCAGCAGCAGCAGCAGCAGCAGCAGCTGCAGCACTACCACCGCATGCTGAATTCCAATTCGGGTCTCCTGACCCATCCATGTCCGCACATGCCCCGTGCACCCCGCACATCAGAGACAAGCGCATCTTCTCCTCCCCCTCCACCGCCTCCCCATCCCCTCTCTCCTCTCTCACCTCCTCCTCCTCCACCCTCTCACCTCCCACCGTCTCGTCCACCTCCACCTCCTCCTCCTCCGCTTCAGCACTCCTGGCTCCCCACACCCCTCCTCTCCCCCCTCCCCCTGGCCGCGTGCTGGTTTTCTCCCCCGCCTCACCCTTGGAAGAGCAGTCAGCGGGGGAGAGGGACACTGCCGAGGGCGAGAGTGTGGGCAGCTTTCTGGGTCGACTCAAAGAGAGGGACACCGCTGGGGGAGAGAGCGGGGGCACAGCTGCAGGCGGTGGCGCGAGCACGAGAGCGCTCCAGGTGGAAAGGGGGCAGGGAGAGGGTGTGGCAGGGTTGGTGGGCGAGGGCAAGGACGGGAGAATGAGAGAGGAAGAGGGCGGAGCAGTGGTTGGCACAGAGGAGAAGAGGGCATGTGTGGGTCAGTTGCGAGAGGGAGAAGCGCCTGCTGAGCATACTTTCTCTTCTGCTGGGCTGCAGAGATGGGGGGTTGCAGGCGAGGGAACAGGAGAACAAACAGCAGAGAAGGCGCCAGACACAACACCAGCGGTGCAACTGGCGTCCACCCACGAGCCAACCTTCCCCTCGCAGCGACCAGCATCATCAGTGGAAATACCCTCCTCCGCGCAGCAAGCAGCGTCAGTGGAGATACCCTCGCCCTCGCAGCAGGCGCCGTCAGTGGAGGTGTCCCCCGTGGGGTCACAGGGAGGGCGGGTGAAGCCGTGGCAGCGCAGCCGCAGCATAGGAGTTCGGGCCGGCATACCCAGTCCCAGGTCTCGTGTGGCAGGGGGGGCAGGAGGGGCAGGAGGGGCAGGCGGACTGGTTAGTCCCAAGTCAGGAGGGATAATAAGCCCGAGAGGGGCAGGAATGAGCAGGGGAGGGGAGGGAGTGGAGGGTATAAGCCAATCCGGCGCATCCCTCTCCTCTTCCTCCTCCACTCGCTTGGCGCGCCCCCCTCTCCCGGCACCTCCTATCGCAACTGCCTCCTTTTCCTCCTCCTCCTTCTCCTCATCCTTCTCCTCCCTCGCCTCCACTGCTCCTCTCTCAAAGCCCCCTCTCACCGCCTCCTCATCCTTTGGCGCGCTGCCGCTCCCCTCGCTGCACTCACAGCGTTCCCTGCCGCACCTCAAGCGCATCACCACTGCCGCTACCGCTGCTGCTTCCCATGCTGCCGGTTCTGCCGGTTCTTCTGCCGGCGCTGCTGGTGCTGCTGGTGCTAGTGGTAGTGGTGCTGGTGGTGCTAGTGGTGGTGGTGCTGCTGCTGTTAGTGCATCTGGTGCAGCGGCAAGGAGTCGCAGTGCGGGCAACAGTCCATCTGTGGCAGCATCGTCCGGTGCTCTCAGCTTCTTCTCCTCGCCCTCCTCCACTCCTCGCTCCCTCTCGCCCAGCAGAACCGCACCCCCCGCCAACCCCCGCCGCTGGCTCAACTGCCTCAAGTCGCACCCGCTCATTGGTCCCAAGGTGGGCAGCAGCAAGCACACTCGCCTGCAGGCTTACAGGCTTGCACCCTTCTCCCGTACACACTGTATGCAGTTGCATGTGTGTGTGTGCGTGCGTGCGTGCGTGCGTGCGTGTGTGTGTCCATGTTGACTCACGGAAATCAGACGTATGGAGTCCTCCTCACCTTCGATGCTCCATCTCTCACACCCCTCTCTTCGTCCCTTTCCCCTGTCTCTTCCTCTCTCCCCCCCTTCCCTCCTGCTCCCCCTCGCCCCAGATCACGGCCCGTGACGAGGGCCCTCTGCAGTTCATTCAAGACATTCGGATACTCGACTGCCCCAACAGCGCCAAGGTAGTACCCACTCTACCCACCCTACCCACTCTACCCACCCTACCCGCTCTACCCACCCTACCCACTCTACCTACCCTACCCACCCTACCCACTCTACCCACCCTACCCACTCTACCCACCCTACCCACTCTACCCACCCTACCCACCCTACACCCACCCTACCCATACTACCCAGCCTACCCAGCCTACCCACCCACATGATCACTCTACCACCGACCACTTGGTTCTCCACCACAAGCTCGGCTGTACCCTCATGACTGACAGTCCGACAGCCACATGCGCCCAGCCCAGCCTGTGATTCCCGTCCTGTCATGAGCACGCCATGAGCACGCTCCTCTCATCCTTGAAACTCACGTTACACTCTCTCTCTTTACCCTCTGTTCTATTCTGCTCAGCTGTAATCTGCTCTGCTCTGCTCTCCTCCCCTGTTCCGTCCCCTCCATTGCATGACACGGCCGACACCGTAGGGAGCGCGAGTGGAGGTTCTGTTCCGAGCCAACCCCTTCTTCGGTAACATCCGGGTGAGACTGACACCCCACCGCTGCAAGCATTACTTTGCAGCACCAGTGTAACATCACACTGTGACTCACACACACGGATATGCAGTGGGAGGTTAACAATCCGGGTGCATTCTGACTTTTGAGGCGACTAGAAATTCAGCGCCGCACACCCGCACGCTGAGCGAGCGCACGCGGTGTGCCGCACGCGCACATGCACACACACACGGAGTGGAGAGTGCACCGCCGATGCAATCAGATAGTCGCATAGTGAAAGGACGAGGGCAGGCTTGTCTTTGTCACCGTTTAGCCAGCCATTGCTTTCTGGAGCGAGGTTTGAGACATCTCAAAGCTTGAAGTTGAGCTCACATATTTGAGGGAGGCTTTGGGTGATTTGCGCACGTACCGTCATCCTGTTCAGACTGTTTTCACACGTACCGTCCACCGTCCAAATTCATCCTCCGGTTGCCTTATCCACCCACTTGACCTCCCTACGAATTCGTGTGTATGCATGCATGCCGCGTGTGTGCTGCGTGCATGCTGCGTGTGTGCTGCGGGTGTGCTTGTGCACAGCTGACCAAGACGTACATAGTGAAGGACAGGATCCGCTACGGGGACCCTCTCTTCTCCAGCATCCAAGGGTCAGTGCTGCCTTGCTCCTGCACCCATACCCCACTGCACCCATACCCCACTGCCCATTTCGATCTCCCCTCAGCCTACCCACCACCCCTTACACCTTCTCCTGGTCTCACATCTTCCTTTCCCCCCCACCTCTTCCTTTCCCCCCCACCTCTTTCTTTCTTCCCCCCCCCCCCCCCCCCCCAGTTCCACCATCCACTGGCTTCCTGGCAAGGACGTCACCAAGAGACCGTCCCTCCCCTCCTCTCGCTCTTTCTCTGCATCTTCCCTTCCTCTCTCCTCCATCCCCACCACCACTGCCACCATTCATGCAACCACTGCCACTGCGTCAACCTCTGCTGCCGCTACCGTCGCGGCCGCTCCTCCTGCTCCTGCTGCGGCTGCCTCTGCTGCCTCTGCGTCCGGCCCTGGTGGTTGGTTTGGCTGGTTCACACAGCCAGCAGCAGCAGCAGCAGCTACAGCTGCTCCTGCTGACGCTGCTGGGGAGAGGAGTGGCGTAAGTGGAAAAGACGGCGAGGGAAGGGAGGGGGATGGGGGAGGAGGCGCGGAGCAGGGGCAAGGGCAGCAGCAGCAGGCGGAGGAGGAGGAGGCAAGCTTCTTTCTCTTCTTCTGCTCGCGACCAGCACTGACCGAGGAAGAGTCGTCTGATGAGACTGTGGTATGCGGGGGGGAGAGGGCGGGAGAGGGGGGGCGAGGTGGGTAGGTGGGGGGAGAGGGGAAGGGCAAGAACGGGACTGAACGAGAGGGGGAATAGCGCGGGGAAGGAGATCAGTAGGGGGAGAGGGGAGGAGGGGGGGGGGGAGGGGGAAGGAGAGAAGAGGGGGGGGTGAGACCAGACGGGTGAGACCAGACGGGGGTGAGAATTCTAAAAAAACTGAGAAGGGGTGGCATGGAAGGCGGTGCTGTTACTGCATGGGCGCCCCAGTGCAATTGAAAAGCTGCCGATTTTGAGTTGACTCAAAAGCAGCATGGGCCTCCCAGTGCAATTGAAAACCTGCAGGTTGATTTCGGCCCCTCGTTCTCTTCCTTTGATTTTTCTTCCGTTCCTGTGTGCTTGGTGATTGCATGTGCGTGCCTGGATGCATACGTGTGTGCCTGTGTGTGCCTGTGTGTGCCTGTGTGTGCCTCTGTGTGCCTCTGTGTGTGTGTCTGTGCTGAGCAGGAGTTGAAGCTATTGGAGGATGTGGTGACACAGGCAGCAGAGAGAGAGTAAGTCATGCGCTGTCACCTGCTATCACTGCTGTATCACCACAAACTACTCACTGCATCATCCTTCCCCATCACCATCACCACCACCAACACCACCACCACCACTTCTCCCCTCTCGCTCTAACCCCCTCCCTCCCCCACCCCCCTCCCCCCGCCCTGCGTCCAGCATCGAGGCACCGGAGCGCATAGTGACGAACCTGCTTGCCTGGTACTCGCACCTGGAGGAGGGCGCGGGGGACGAAACGAGCAGCAGCAGCGGGTCTGAGACCACAGAGGGCTCGCACGAAACAGACACAGCTGGGAGCGGCGAGAGCAGAAGGAGTGGAGGGAGTGTGGGGAGCGAGGGGAGTGAGAAGAGTGAGGAGGGTGAGGAGAGTGGGGAGAGAGAGGAGGGTGCTGAACCAGAAGGGGAGACTGGGGAGGATGATGTGGGATCTACTGCCACTAGCAGGCTGATAGTGGCCGAAGGAGGAGGGGAGGAGGTGCAGAAAGGAGGAGGGGAGGCGAGGAGTGGGCTCGGACTGGTGTGGAGGGATGGGGTGAGAGTAGAGGCCAGGAGAGACGAGGAGCAGAGGGAAGAAAAGGAGGTGGAGGAGGTGAAATGGAAGCGGCTAGCAAAGCACGAGGGAAAGGAAGACGGCTTGGCAAAGGTGGCCGGTGAAGGACCATTCAAGGTGGCCGGCGATGTGGTAGGAAGGAGACGAGGAAGGCTAGAGGAGGGAGACGAGGAAGTCAGGGAAGAGGAGGACGAGCAGCGACAGAAAGACCAGCAGCCATTTCCATCGGATGAGACAAGCTCCCCTCGCTCCACAACTCTCCCACTCTCCCGTGACTCCTCCCAGCCGGCCCCCCATTCCCCCCATTCCCCCTCGGGTTCCACCTCCATTGGACAGAAAGACCAGGAGCCAATTCCATCGGGCGAAACAAGCTCCCTTCCATCCATAACCCTCCCCCGCCCCCGTGACTCCTCCCAGCCGGCCCCCCATTCCCCCCATTCCCCCTCGGGCTCCACCTCCTTTCCCTCTCAATACTCCGCGCGTCGCCCCCCCTCACTCCTCACTCCCCCCCAGTCCCTACCGCCGTTGTCCCCCTGCCCAGGAACCCCGCCCCCTCCCCCCTTCCCGGCACAACCGTGGTCGGAGCAAGGGCTCTGGCAGCTGGGGCTAAGCCCGGGGCCAGATGCGGCTAGGTTGAGAGAGTTACGGCTGGATAGCCTCGACGCTGCCATGAAGGGGAAGAAATGGCGGACGGTGGGGACGGGGAGGAGGAAGTGGGGAGCGGTGACTGAAGAGGATGGGGAGGAGGAGGAGGAGGAGGAGGAGGAGGAGGAGCAGGAGGAGGAGGAGGAGGATTGTAGGGATGAGGAGGTGGAAGAGGAGGAGGAAGAGGAAGAGGAGGAGGTAGAGCGGTTAGGGGAGATGCTGAGTATGTTGGATAGGAAGGCCGGGGTGGGGGGGGAGGGGGAGGAGGAGGACGACGAGGAGGAGGGAGAGGATGGGGGAGAAGAAGGGCACGGTGAGCAGGCGAGGAGAGGCGGGTACGAGGACAGCGAGAGTGAATCGGATAGCGGCATGATGCCAGGCATGGTGGAGGGTACAGAGTACGAGGGTACAGAGGAGGGTACAGAGGAGGGTACAGAGGAGGGTACAGAGGAGGGGAGAGAGGAAGGAGACGTTGTGGGCAAGCCCAGAAGCAGAAGTTGGCTTAGAGCAAGGAGGGGAGCTGAATCCCACCAGTGTGAAGTAGCAGGAAAAACAGGAGAAGCAGGAGAAGAAGGGAGAGAGGCGGGTGGGGAAGCAGATAGGAACAGAGCAGTGGTTGTGAGCAGTAGAGGCACCTGGAGAACCACGGCTGTTGCGCCGCCTCTGAACGGGACATATCCACTGCCTGGAAAGTCGTCACCTGACGTTTCACCTGACACGTCACCTGAGAGCGCCAGGGACAGCACAGCAGAGGGCCTTACCCCCGAGAGCGTGGGCAGCTGGAGTGTGCGGATGGGGAGTGGAAGTGATGAGAGCGAGATGCCGGGAATGGGAGGCGAGGAGGACGAATTTGACGTGCCACTGGAAGAGCTAGAGCATCTAAGGCCAGCCGTGCCACACCCGCTACTCCTCCTCCCGCTTCGCTCCACCCCTCGCTCCCCTACTGCTGCGGCTGTTGCCGCAGCGGCGGCAGCGGCAACTGCGGAAGCAGCGGCAGCGGCAGGAGCGGTGGCGGGGTTGCTTTCTGGCTCGCCCGCAGGTTGCCCCCCTGCTCAAGCGCCCTCGTGAAAACGGTCTTGTCCCTTTATCTCTCCCCTTCCCCTTATATCCCCTCCTCTACTCTCTTCCTTTAATCTTTCCAGTTTTCGCCCTTTCAACCACCTGTCCCTCGTTTTGAGGCCACTCAAAAATAGGCTCCTTTAAACCACCTGCTCCCCCTCCCCCATCCCACCCCCCTCCCTCGCTCCCTCCCTCCCCTTCCAACCTACCTCTCCACTATTCCCTACAGCCTCCTTGTTTCTTCTTGTGTTGCTGCTTTCGTCTCTTTTCTCCTGGAACATCCTCCTGATTCCATGCCAACGTTAGAGACTATTTAGTCGACTCAACAGTCACCTTCGTCTCCCCTTTCTCCTGGAATGTCCTCGTGATTCCACGCCAACGGTATCCCCCCCTTGATTGTTGCAAATCAAGTGACCAGAAATAGCATCGAGCCGTTTCTTCTCATGTAACCCAGAACCCTATGCCACCAGAAAAGGGACATGCCCCCTCATTGCCTTGCACCCTTCCCCTTTTCCCCTCCCCCGCACCCACTCCCCTTCTCCGCCCTTCTCTGCCCTTTGTCCACCCCTGGCTGGGACCCTCCGTACCCTACAGGCGTGGCGGTTGCATGGGGCGAGTGCGAGTGGTGGCTGCTGCCGTACTGGGGCGAAGGGAGGGAGGCCGGGAGCTCAGAGGCACGGGAACACGCGCGGTGCAGGGGTGAACTGGGCGACAGGGCAGCGGCTGCAGGCTTTGGAGAAGCGGAGGAGGGAGCAGAGGGGGGAGCAGGGGCGGGAGCGGAGGGTGGTGAGGGGAGAGGCGAAGAGGAGGGGGGGTGTGAGGGGGGAGGAAGAGGGAGCAGGGTGGGGAGTGAGTGTGAGGACGATGACGAGGAGGATGAGGAGGACGAGGAGGACGAGGAGGACGAGGAGGATGAGGAGGAGGATGAGGAGCCCCCCGTACTGCTCGAGCTCAAATGGAGAGCTTCCGAATTCTCTCAAGGAGGATTCCCTCAAGAGACCACCCCGCTCACACTGCCCCCACTGCCCACACTGCCCCCGCCGCTCCCCCCTACCACGCACCTCCTCGACCTCCCAGACGCCCTCCTGGCCCTCATCCTCCCCCGCATCTCCCACCCCTGCGACATCGCCTCCTGCCTCCTCACCTGCCGCCGCCTCTCCCTCCTCATGCGCACCTCCCTCTCCTCCCTCCTCCTCCCCCCGGGCGCCCGCATCCCCAACGGCCATCTCCTGCTGTGTCTAGCCAACCCGGGGCGGTACCCGGGGTTACAGTGTGTGGCACTGGGGAGGGATGCAGTGGAGGAGGAGGGGGATGATGTGGTGGGAGCGCTTTCTGCGTGTGGGGGGCGGCTGGTGAAGCTGGCGTTGGATGCCCAGCCCAATGGTATGGATCGCACCAAGTGCCGGTCGATATCAAGCCTGGATGCCCTCTTTCTCTCCTGCACCAACCTGCAAGCGCTCTCGCTCTGCACTGGCCGCTACAACCGCACACTCCCTCCCACACTCTCCTGTCTCACCTCTCTCTCCTCCCTCACCGTCAACAACAGTGCATGCAAGCTAGGCCTCATCTCCCTCCCTCGCTCCCTTGGGAGTCTGATTAATCTCCGCTCGCTCGCTTTAGTCTGCTGCTGGCAGTTAGCTTCCCTGCCCGACCAGATCGGGCAGCTGGTAAATCTTCAGGAGCTTCGCCTGATCAGCCTCGACTGCATTCGCAGACTGCCCGAATCCCTGGGCAGATTATCGTCGCTAGAGCTTTTGCACATCCGCTGCTGTTGCTCTTTACAGCAGCTGCCCGAGAGCATCGGGCACCTTAACAAACTGACCGAATTCGTTATAGACATGACCGGTAGTGCCTCCTGGCTTGGAGCTATTTCTTCTTTGCCCGAAACTATAGGAGGGCTCTCAAGTCTTCGTCGGCTCGAAGTTCGCGGCTGCCCGAGGATAACCGAGCTGCCCGAAAGCATTGAATATTTAGCGGCTTTAGAGGAATTAATTTTCGATTCCGGAGGGTTTGCTGATGATTCCGAGGCATGTGGTTTAACCAACTTACCCCTAACTTTCTCCCAGCTTCAGTGCTTGAGGGTACTGGATCTCAGGCGCTGCTACGAGCTTTCGGCGCTGCCCGAATCTCTGGGCAGCTTGAGCGATCTCGGGGTCCTGCGCCTGGTGCAGTGCTTTTCTGTGGGCTCGCTGCCCGAGTCATTGGGGCAGCTTGAAAAGCTTGGGACTATTTATGTGGACAACCGGGTGGATGGTGGCGGGGAGGAGGATGGGGAGGAGGAAGACGAAGAGCAGCATCAGCAGCAGGGGGGGTGGGGTGGAGCAGAGGTGACGCAGCAGGGAGCAGCAGATGGGGAGGAGGGCGAGGACGGGGAAGAGGAGGACGGACCAGGAGGGCTGGCATGCCTGCCTGACTCAATTGGCAATGCACAGGGCCTGCAGCGGCTGGTGCTCCGGTCGAACATCGGCCTTCACACGCTCCCTCCGTCCCTCCACCTCCTCTCCTCCCTCCGCTGCCTCACTCTGGATTTCTCCGAAACCCGGCCCCCACCCTCGTCGGATGCACTCGTTGGTGCAGCCGCAGCAGCCACAGCAGCAGCAGCAGAGTTGGCATCGGCATCAGCAGCAGCAGAGTTGGCATCGGCATCAGCAACAGCATATGCGCAGCGTGCTGCTGCGGCTGCTGCTGTAGTGACGCCTGGCAGCAGACAGTGGGATTTGGGTGAAAACGCCTTTGGGTTCGAGCAGCAGAGGAGAGGAAAGGCTGGAGAGGAGGAGGGGGAGGAGGACGGGGAGGAAGGAGTGGGGTTTCGTGGGTGGGAGTGGGAGATGCAAGGGAGGCAGGGGAAGCGGCAGCAGGGTTTTGGGAGAGGGAGTGAGGAGTGGCGGTGGGCGGATGGTGTGGCTGGAGGCACTCCTGTGGCCACCCTCCAGTTCTACTTCCACTCTGTGGCCTCCTCAACACCACCACCAGCAGCACCAGCAGCAGCAGCACCGGCACCAGCAGCAGCAGCTCCAGCAGTACCAGCACCGCCATCCCACGGGATACACCATCTCACCCTCTCCCTGCAGCACCTCTCCTCGCTGCACGTCTTAGAGCTTATCAACTGCTCTGCCCTGCGCTTCCTGCCGTCCTCCCTCTGCGACCTGCCCGCCCTGCGCCGCCTGGTCCTGCTCAACTGCCCCGCCCTCACCGCTCTCCCGCACGGCATGGCCCGCCTCTCCTCGCTCTCCTCCCTTGCTCTGCTGCACTGCCCCCGCCTTGCCACAGACCACTGTATCGCCAGCAACGGTGGCAGCAGCAGCAGCAGCAACAGCAGCAGCAGCAGTGGCGGTGAAAGCAGCAGCGGGTTGACTGAGTTGGCAGGGTTGCCATTGACAAGAGTGGTGGTGGACGCACACACTCTCTCTCTGCTGCCTCCCTCCCTCGTCACCTCTCTCAGGCGCAACCTTGTGCTCCTTGCACCTTGATGCATGCACCACCCACCACCAACTGCTGCACCCCCCCTCCCCGCCCCCCCCCCCTCCCTCCTCCCCCCAACCACCCCCCCTCCTCCCATCCCTGCTACTCCTCAAACGCCCCCCCCACCCTCCCCCCCCAACCACTCTCCTGGTGTCCCCAGCTATTTCCCTCTCCCTCCCTCTGCGTGCCTACACTCCCCCCCTCCCCCCCCCCACCCTCCCCCCCACCCCGTTACTCAACATTCGTCTTGCTCTCACTTTCCCCCTCTCGCTCTCGCTCCCTCACAGCCCTGCAGAGCACATGCTGCTGCCACTGGCAGCCCCTTGCTGCCCGTTGGTGCTGCAGCAAGTCCTCCCCCCCACCTCTCCACCTCCCCACCCCACCTCCCCACCTCCCCCACCCCCTCTCCCCTCGTGTGTGCTGGGACCATGGACCACGGAGCAACGCAACCACCCAACCAACAGCACCCTCGGGCTTATTGGGCCCTCTGCAAGCATTCAGGGAACCAGGGACCACCTGTTGTTCCCTCCATTCAGTAGTACTAGTGGTGCCATACATTGAGCGATGTGACTTCCACTCCAACCAACTGGGTTAGAGGTGGACGGAAGCCACTACTTACCACTACTCGCTGCTTCACACCACAACCCCCGTTTTGAAGCTGGAGATATGTCGCAATCGCTACCGGGATTTTGCCAAAGATAATTGTAGCCTACTAACCAATTTGTTGTACAGTAGTCATTCGGGTTTGAGTATTCAGTTGCAGTACTTGAGGGGTAAATATGTAATCGACGGATATTGCTGATATCGATTCCATTGTGGTGATTGAATCAACGAAGTTTGTTATGAATGAACAAGCAGAGTAGCGCGGAAATGAATAACAAAGTGTTCACTCCATGAATGACGATACAAGGAATGGCAAGCCAGGATATAGGAACACCAGAGCTAGTCTAACCCTGCGATGGTAAGGTTCGGGAAGGAGATCGAAGGGTCTCGAAGTGACGAAGCGAGGCCCGGAGAACTCCCAAAGGTCGAACCGAAAGGTCTGGAGAAGCCGAGGCGGTTCTGTCAGAAGGTCTAGAACAGTCCCGAGGCTTCGGGTGTGTTCGAGCGTACGCGATAGCAGTACCGCTCGGTAAGGAATGGAAAATTCCTTACACCACTGTTAAAATTATATATTGTGTTATATAATTGTTAGGCTTGGTAGGTTACTGAACTTTACTGTAGAGGGTACAACACCCCTCCTTGTATCCCTCTCTCTTCTATTCCCAAACTCATTTCTCTCCTCAACTTTCCTAGCACCTAAAACCTCTCGCCATTCTCATGGCTCCTCCTAGCTCCTAGCTAAACCTTCTGCCATTCTATGGCTTCCTAGCTAAGCTAGTCTTTTGACATGGTATTAGAGCAGTTCGTTCCGCGTGGGCCTGCTCCTCGCGTTTCCGCTGCGTGCTCGTTTCTCTCTCTATCTCGCGCTGCCATGGCGGCCGCGTCAAGCTGCTGTGGCCGCGTCGTCATGCCGCGGCGCCGCCGTCGACGTCCATGGCGCCCGCGTCCAGCTGCTGTGGCCGTGCCGTCGTGCCGCAGCTCCGCCGTCGCGTCAAGATGCTGTCGCGACGTGACGGCGCCGTCACGCTGCCGCGGCGTCTACGCGACAGCGCGCGGTCGGCGTAACGGCGACGTCGTGCTGCCGTCGCAACGTCGACGCCCCGCTGCGGCATCGACGCCGCTCCATGACGGCGTCGTCGGGCTGCAGCCGGCCGCGTGACGCTTGTGGCGCCGCTAGACCGGCCGCCCGCATGTCAGCCTGTGGCGCCCCCCCCCCCACCCCCCTCCTTCCCCTGTGCCCTCTTCCATTCCGCAGACGACGGCTGACTCCCGCCGGCCGTCCCACCGTCGCGGGGCCTGGCCACGTCACCGAGAGGTGCGGGTGCCGCCGCCGCCGCCGCCGCTGTCGCCGCTTGCGTCGGGGCCACGCAGCCGCACGCCGCCGCCGCTGTTGACACTGCCGCCGCTGCCACCGTCGCCGCCGCAGCCCCTGCGGTCGACGTCGCCGCCTCACGCGCCGTGGGGTCGACCGACCTAGAGTCGCTGTCACTGTGGCTGGAATGGGGGTGCTAGGTTAGGGGGTGTGGGTGTGTGTGGGCATGTGACTACCAAGCCTAGGGGGTGTGTTAAAATTATATATTGTGTTATATAATTGTTAGGCTTGGTAGGTTACTGAACTTTACTGTAAAGGGTACAACACCCCTCCTTGTATCCCTCTCTCTTCTATTCCCAAACTTTTTTCTCTCCTCAACTTTCCTAGCACCTAAAACCTCTCGCCATTCTCATGGCTCCTCCTAGCTCCTAGCTAAACCTTGTGCCATTCTATGGCTTCCTAGCTAAGCTAGTCTTTTGACAACCACCCCCCCCCTTAGCGAAGGTGATCTATATCAGCCACGTGCTTGCGGTCCAAATAATTCGCAAGTAGCGAAGGTGACTGTATCTGGTCCGAGGGCACCCACGTGTCATCCTCACTGGTACGATTGGTCCATCGTATCAGAAAGTCAACGTATCGTCCTCGACCGTCGATACGAATCCGATGGCTCAAGATCTTCGAAGGCTCGATGGTTGTCTCGGCTGGTGGCCGTACGTCGGGGACCAATCGCTGTCGGGCGATGTCCGACGTGTCAGGAACGAAGGGTCGCAACAGGCTCACATGGAATTTGTTGTGAATACGCCAGTCATCAGGTAGGCGCAGTTGAGCGGTCACCGGCGTCACCATCTTCACGATCTTGAACGGGCCACAGAAACGTGGTCGTAATTTTGTCGGTAGTGGCAGTCGTAAATTCTTGGTGTCCAAAAGGACTAGTTGCCCTGTCGTCATCGTAATATCCCGTCGATGTAAATCCGCATACCGTCGGGCAGTAGTGTTTGCCTTGCGAATAAGTTCGACAGCTTTGTTTCGGGCAGTCTGTAATTCTTCGACGAACTGCTGCGATCGTGGTACTTGACTTTCAACGTTGGTGGAGACTGGTACTGTAGGGTCCATCCCGTAGTTGAGATAAAACGGGGAGTGATTAGTCGTAGCCGAGGGCGCGTTGTTGTAGGAAAATTCCAACATGGGCAGCACGTCCTCCCATTTGTTTCGGTCGGGGCAGTTTGTCCGAATCAGCGGCTCCATCGTTTGATTTGTCCTTTCCGTCTGGCCGTCCGTTTGGGGATGATAAGCGGATGAGAACTGTAGACGCGTGCCATACCGAGCCCACGTGTCCTGCCAGAATTTTGACGTGAACTTCGGATCTCGATCGCTAATGATTGCTGCTGGTATCCCGTGTAGACGAACAACGGTCGAGATGAACAGGCGCGCTGTTTCTTCGGCTGTGATGGTTGTACGACATGGTGCGAAATGCGCCATTTTCGTTAATCGATCGACGACAACCAAAACCGCGTCGTTTCCGCTAGGTCCGGCCGGTAGTCCCGTAACGAAATCCATCGTTACGTGTTGCCATGGGCGTTGAGGTGGCTCGAGGGGCTGCAACAGTCCTGTAGGTCGCTGGTGTGAGGATTTCATGTGCTGGCAGATCGGACACGCGGCCACGTAACGCTGCACGTCCGTCACCATATCTGGCCAGTAATAAAACCGCTGCAACGCCTTCAGAGTTTTATCAACCCCGAAATGTCCCGATAAATTCGAATCGTGGACTTCTTGAATTAGTAATTCGCGAAGTAGACGATAACTTGGGACCCAAATTCGATCTGTTCCGCTTCGTAAGTAATAGACGCCTTTCCGTGTAGTGATTGGAAGATGGCCGTCATTTACGAAGAAGGGGTCAGTCGAATACCCGTGGGTAAATAGTCCACTCAGTAGCGGGTTGCTCTGGGCGACTAGTACCGCTGCGAGTTGGGCAGATGGTCTGGAAAGGGCGTCGGCGATATTGTTGGCGCCCTTTTTATACGTGATTTTGTACGTGAAATTCGACTCCAGATAGTCCAGCCAGCGTATCTGCCGCGGGTTGAGATTCGGCTGCGCCCTCCGATACTGTAGTGATTTGTGATCAGTTCGCACCGTCATGTCTGCTCCAGTCAGGTAGCACCTCCAGATTTTGAACGCGTGGACGATCGCCAGCATCTTCTTGTCGTGTACTGGATAGTTGCGCTCAGCAGACTGCATTTTCCGAGACTCGTACGCGATTGGTTGAAGCCCATTGCCGAAATCCTGCATGAGCACTGCTCCGATGGCGATGTCACTTGCGTCGGTGATGACTTCGAAGGGCCGTTCCGGGTCAGCGATGCGAAGTACCGGTGGCGATATTAAAAGGTTTTTTAATGCCTTGAACGCAGCTTGCTGCTTCTCCCCCCACTCGTAAAAAGTCCCTTTCTGCAGTAGGTCGGTTAGAGGTCCAGTTAACCCCGCCATGTTGGGGATAAACCTCTTCACGTAATTCACGAAACCCAAAAAGGATTGCAGCTGCTGCAGATTTGTGGGCGGTTTCCACTCCTGAATAGCCCTGAGTTTTTTCGGGTCTATGCGAATCCCTTCCGTGGAGATCACGTGCCCCAGGAACTCCAGTTCTTGTTTTAAAAACTCGCACTTGGAGCCCTTGGTGATGAGTCGATGCTGCTGCAACCGTTGAAAAACTACTTCCAAATCTTGTAAATGCTGCTACCGGGTCTTGCTGTAGATCAGGATGTCGTCCAGGTAAATTATTACGCATTTGTCGAGTAGATCGCGGAATACCCCATTCATGGTGAGTTGAAACGTCGAGGGGGCGTTTGTTAATCCAAATGGCATCACCGTGTATTCGTAACTCCCATAGCGAGTACGAAACGCGGTCTTGTGACAGTCGTCAGCGAACACTCGAATTTGATGGTAACCGCCACGAAGGTCGATCTTCGAAAAGTAACGAGCTCCGCGAAGGTTGTCGATCAATTCGTCCGTTCGTGGGATTGGGTAGCGCGATTTTATCGTTACCCGATTAAGGGCACGATAATCCGTACACATGCGAAGGCCGCCGTCCTTTTTTGGCGTGAACAGAATTGGTGTTGCGAACGGTGAAGTGCTCGGCCGAATGAACCCTTTCGCCAACAGGTAGTCCAACTGGTTCCGTAACTCCTGTAGCTCCGGCTGAGTCAGGCGCCATTGCGTGCGTACAGTAGGCTGCACGCCGGGCTCGAGCTCGATTTTGTGGTCCTGGGGTCGTTCGGGTGGCAGTCCACTTGGCAAGTCGTCAGGGAAAATCTCAGGATATTCCCGAATGAGTTTCGCCAAGTCATCCGGGACCGAATCGCAGAGTTTGTTGATGTCGGTCGCCTTGTTTTGTTCCGTCGATTCGGTTAGATGGACGGCGTACAAATCCGCTCCATTCTTGACCGCTCGCTTGAGGCACACCGCGTTGACTCGTGTCGAGGTCGTCTCTGCTTCCGGCCACGTCGGTAGTTTTCGCCAGCCTTTTTCGCACTTCACTGTGCACTCGCCTGTCGTCCAATCGATCCGCGGGTTGAATCTCCACAGCCAATCGCGTCCCAATAGCACATCGTAGCCGTCGAGTGTTGTCGCCAACATCAGCGCGCTGAAACCAAAATCGTCGCCGCACTTCATTCGAACGACGGGTACTTTGTCGCGGATCGCCAGCGGGGTGCCGTCCACCAATCGCGCATCGATTTCGGGTAGACACCGCTCCAGCGTCAGGTGTAGTCGTCGTGTTGTCTCTCGATTTATCAGGCTGTGGCTCGCACCTCCGTCGATGAATATTTTGATTTTTCGTCCGTTGAGTCGTCCCTCCGCCAGTACAGGGTGGTCCACTGGATCATCCCCCTTATTCAGCCAGGAGCGGTTGATAGCATGTATCGGAACCACTACCCGGTGGGGATGGTGTTTTTCGGGCGACGAGGCAGGGTCAGTAGGGGGCCCGACCGCTACTGACGCTTGGCGTTTCCCGACCTGTCCTCGTCGTTCTTCTTTATCTGCTTCTTTCGGGGGCAATCGTGAGATTGGTGACCTGGCTGGTGGCAGTTGAAACATTGCCCCTTGCGAAAATCATCCATGTGCTCCTTCGCCACTACGCCGTGAATCGTGGGCCGTGGATTCTGGCCACGAAAACGATTTCCCTCCCGGGAACCCACTCTCGCATACGTCCGATGCGCGTCGAAGTTGTCTGCGATCCGGACGGCTTCGTGAAACGTCGCTGGAAGTCGCAGGCGGACCTCGCATTTAATGTCCTGCTTTAAACCCGAAATGAATCGAGCTTTCTTCTCGGAGTCATGCATATCAGTGATCTGATCGCATAACACCATGAAGACTGACGCGTAATCCTGGACAGAACTCCACTGGCGCTAGTTGTCCAGCTTCGTGCGCGCGTTGTCCGAGGCTGATATTGGCTCGAACCGTTCACGCAGAGCTGTACCCCACGCCTTCTACGTGCGAATCTTGGTCGATCCAAAAATCGCGGTTTTCCCTTGGGCAGCAGACCCAAAGTTTCCGAAAAACCCCTGTGTGTCGCCTGCCGAAAACTCCCCCTCCTGTAGAGTATATCGCCACCAATCTAGCGCAGGTCCCCGCAGTAGTGATACAGCCAGTCGAATTTTTAACTCGTCAGCAGTGATCCCAGCGGCATTAAAATAAAGTTCCGCCGAAAATAACCAGCCCGTAACAGTAGTATTCTTATCTGTGGGGTTGAACGGGGGCGGCATTGTCGGTTTGATCGTCGCTGTCGTCACGATCGGCATAAACGCCGGTGCGGCTACAGTAGCGGCTGCTTCTGACCGAGCGGCTGCTGCTGCTGCTGCTGCTTCGGCTGCTGCTCGTGCTGCCACGTCAGCTGCGGCCGCGGCTTCACTGTCCTTGCGCTCCTGTGACACCTGACGTGCGATTTCGTCCAAAACGGTTTCGACACGTCCGGTGCTAGCGACTTCCTCTTGGGCGGTAGATTTCTGACGCGAATCCTCTCGCGCCTGGCGTAACTCAGCAACTTCCGCACGAAGTCGCTCGTTGTCCTCCAGCACTGTAGCCATGCGTGTGTTCGTGGCGTTGAACTGCTCTCGAAGCTCGTTGAACTGAGCTTGGTCCATTTGGCGAATGCTCCGCCGGGGCACGGGGAAATCCGTAATGTGCCTGTACTCAGGTAAGCGCAAACGCTATCGTAGTTGGGCGAATTAATCAGTCTAATTCGCGAGCAACCGCTTTGCAGCTTACGTGAGGGACTTACCCACCCCAAAAAAAATCAAGTCACGAAAACATGTGAGCGAGGAAAGTGGCTCTGAATACCAGGTGTTATGAATGAACAAGCAGAGTAGCGCGGAAATGAATAACAAAGTGTTCACTCAATGAATGACGATACAAGGAATGGCAAGCCAGGATATAGGAACACCAGAGCTAGTCTAACCCTGCGATGGTAAGGTTCAAGAAGGAGATCGAAGGGTCTCGAAGTGACGAAGCGAGGCCCGGAGAACTCCCGAAGGTCGAACCGAAAGGTCTGGAGAAGCCGAGGCGGTTCTGTCAGAAGGTCTAGAGCAGTCCCGAGGCTTCGGGTGTGTTCGAGCGTACGCGATAGCAGTACCGCTCGGTAAGGAATGGAAAATTCCTTACAAAGTTCGAATGTGCAGGGTATCGTAACCCCCTGTATTTAGCATTTGCCAGATTTGGACTTCTATGGGTTCTATGGGTACAGTGTGGTTTTGTGCTATTGTGTTGTACTCATAAAGAGTACGCACCTATCTAGCCTATAATAACATACAAATATATGTTTGACACACCCCCTAGGATAACTAAGGGGTAGTGCCAGGTAAGAGACACGCAGCTCAAGGTGGCACTACTAGTCCAACCTCTGAGGCAAGGGTCTGAAGACCAGTCAGCAAGAGTACAAACTAAATAAGAGCAACTCAGGGCAGCACTACTAGTCCAGCCACTGCAACAAGATCCACAAGGCTAGTCTAGGTAATAAAGGAGTAGTACATAATCAAGGACCTAGCAGGTGAGGAGCCACAGGAACTAGACCAAGCTGTACACAGTGCCGCTGATGATCTTTAGGCGCAAACGCCTTCGTAAAGATATTAGTTGTGTTGGCACCGGAGGCCAAATGTACTACGCGGGCCTGGCGTCGCTGTTGTAGCTCGCGCAGGAGGAAGTACCGCAGCTGGATGTGCTTCGCTCTGCCCTCAACCCGAGGCTCCTGATACACAGGAGGATCATGGTCCTGTTGTCAGCGTAGCGAACCGGAGCAGAGCTAGGCCGCTCACCCAAGTCGGTGAGCAAAAAGGTCAGCCAGCGGAGCTCCTGTGCCGCCATGGCACCGGCGTAGATCTCAGCCTCACAGCTAGACTCGGCAACAGACGAGGAACGAGTGGACCTCCACGAGATGGCACCTGAACCAAGGCCAAAGCAGTAGCCCTGGGAGGACCTGAGGGTCTCAGCGTCGTCTGCCCACGAAGCGTCTGTGTGCCCGACAAAGACCACTGGCCTGCGTCCTCCCAGTACTAACCCCATGCCCGATGTACTTGCTAGATAACGCATAACCCTCTTAGCGGCCGACCAGTGCTGTGGTCGATGTCTGCCTATGGCCACAAAGCGAGCCAAGATGCTAAGAGGGTATGCGAGATATGGAAGAGTGCAAGTCATCAGTACATGACGCAACCCACTAGCTTTGTGTAAGGACCACTGGGCTCTACTGACTCCTCACGAACTGGAGCAGAGCCTGTGATCTTCCGGCAGAGGTGTGGGCTGTGCTGAGGAGAACTGAAGACCGAACCTCTGAAGGACCTGGCGCACCAAGTGTGACTGTGTGAGAGTGATGGTGCGCGCTGCTCTATCCTTGGAGATCTGCAGGCCAAGGTAGCGGCGCAGCTCTCCTAAGTCAGTGCAGGTGTGTTTCCTCAGCAGCTCAGCCTTCACGGATGCCAGTGCAGTAGCGAAGACCAGGTCGTCTACGTAAACAAGGATATAGAACGGGGTCTGGCCGGCACAAACAAAGAGCGGAGGGTCGGCAGACGACGGGAAGAACTGCAGGTCAGCTAACGTAGAATGCAGCGTGTCGTGCCACTCACGGGGCGCCTGCCGCAGGTCGTAAACTGGGCATCGAAGGAGCCATTCGGTATTAGGGGCAAAGGTGCCAGTGAAGACGGGCGGACGACACAGGTAGACCTGCTCGTGTAGACTGCCCTGGAGAAATGCTATGGAGAAGTTGAGGGAGTGCAGATCGTAGTCACGCTGTGCCGCTAGCGCCCGAAGAGTGGTCATCTTTGGCGTCGAGGCGAAGGTATGAAAGAAGTCAACACCATCGCGCTGACTGAAGCCTCTAGCTACGTGGCGTGCCTTGAACACTGGCGGCTTTCCTGGAAGGCTCTTCACCTTGAAGAGTCATCGACCATCGACTACGTTCATCCCAGGTGGGGGAACTGCGTCGACGTAGGTGTCGGTGGATCTCCAAGATGCCATCTCCGCATCCATGACAGCTATCCATTGCGAGGCCTAGGGTCCGGAGGTCGCCTCAGCATAAATGCAAGGGGTAAGGATATCAAGGGTGTCTGGGTCACCCTCAGGGACTAGCAGCATGGAGCAGAGATGAGGTGCAGCCTCGGACAGGAAAGCGAGCTCGTACTGCCAATCCTTCAGGACATCACTGCCAAGGGCAGCAGCACCCTAGACGGACGGAGGACGGGCAGGGTCAGAGACCAGAGCAGTGGTGTAGTCAAGGCGGTGGGTAGAGGCAAAGTCAGTAACGGCAGCGACGATCGCGTCAAGACTCGAGAAAGGAACAGACGGGTCGGTCACGAGGAAGGACACGATGAGTAAGAGGAATAGCGGCACGAAGGAGGCAACGGGAGGAGGGGAGGACGAGACACGTGGGAACGGAGCAATATAGGGTGAGAGCGCTGAACAGGGGAGACAGGACGAGCACGAGAGGGACGGCGAGACCAGATGTGGGACGGAGGCGTCGGGTCAGGACAAAGAGGAGGAGAAACCGGAGAAGAAACCAGAGGAGAACGAGGGGGGAAACGAGCCGGAGACGAGTCCGGAGGTGGAAACAAAGGGCCGTAGATAGGGAGGGGAGGTGGCGGCGGGGGAGGCGCAGGCGTGAGGTCAGGGGAGGGAAGACCGAGGAGTCGAAGGGCGGACACCGGCGGCGACTGCTGCTGCTCCTCGCCGACACCAGATCCTCCAACTGCACCACGGCTACCTTCAGGACGCTCCACACCAACACCCCCAGAACGAGAACCCCCTCCGGGAACAATGCCAACCCCAGGACTAGCAACCTCCTCAACGCCCGCACCCCTAGAGCCTGCAGACCCCTACGGCGGTTGTGGCTGCGGCGACAGCGACTGCAGCTGTAGCGACGGCGACTGCAGCCGCGAAGGCAGCCCCGTAGGGGGCCACGACAGTTGCGGCAGCGGTGGTGACGGCGGCTGCTGCGGCGGCAATAACGGCAGCTGCTGCTAGGGCGGCAGAGGAGGAGACATTAGGCTGGAGAGAGGCGGCGAAACCGAAGCCGCAGGGCCCCCATAGTCAGCCGAATCCTCGACCGGGACAACCGACAGGAGGGGAGTGACGTGAGACACACCAGACAGGGCAGGACGGGGAGGGAGAGGAGCAGCGGCTACCGGGAAAGTGGGAACCAGAAATAGGGGCGGGGAAACCAGGAGACCCCGGTGGTGAAAGCGGTGGTAGAAGGAGACAGACTCGTCAAAAGTGACGTCACGCGAGTGAAAGAAGCGGTGAGTCGTCGGGTGGTAAAAGTGCCAGTCAGACGCGTCGAGGGGGAAACCAAGGAAGACACAGGGGACAGTGCGAGCAGTGAGCTTGTCCATGCCAGAGGGACGAACGTGAGCAAGGCAACCCCAGACGTGGAACGCAGACGCGTCACCAGGGAACCCGGTCCAGAGAAGGGTTGGCAAAACCTGCGGCCGTTGGGAATGCGGCCACAGGTTATGCTGGTGAGCGGCGTAGCGAACAGCGAACGACCACAGAAAATGGGGTGCACCGACATGGATCATGGAGGTACGAGCCACCTCCATGACCAAACTGATGTGTCGCTCAGAAAACCCATTTTGCTGTGGAGAGTTCGGCAGGGTGTACGACTGGGTGATGCCCTCCGCACGACAAGAGTGGCCAAGCCGACCGGAGTCAAACTCACCGCCACTGTCGGAGAAGAGACACAGCATGGGGAGGCCGCGGTGGACGCACGCAGCTACGACCCACGAGATAAGAATGTCAGACACGTCGGCCTTACGCTCTAGAGGAAACACCGTGGTGTAACGCGTGTAGTCGTCGACAAGCACTAGAAAGTAGCGCTCTCGACACGACCCAGGGACGGGGGCTGGGCCCCAGACGTCCAGGTCAGGGTTTGGAGTGGCGCAGATGTAGGGAGAAGCGAGGAGGAGTGACGAGCACGGCGCAGGGCGTGCACGGCGGCACAAGCGAGGGAGAGAGGGTATGGAGCGACGCCGGGAGACCTAAGACAAGACTGTGGTGTGACATATGACGTAGCCGCGGGAGTGCGGGGTGACCTTGGCGGCGGTGCCAAAGAAGCGACGGGTGAATGAGCGACTAACACGAGCAAGCCGCAGCAACCTGGGTAGATGCAAGTACCTGGGGGAACGCCCTTACGGTGGGGGACGTAGTGTCAAGCGTAAACAGGCCAGACACCGGGTCGCGGGGGAACGTGGTGAGGGGGGCACCTGTGGCAGCCTTGGTACAGACCGTGTACCGCTCGGGTCCGGGGAACGTAGTGGTGACGCCGAGGTTCTGAAGACGATCGACACCAACTAGGTTCCTGGAGAACGAGGGGGTGTGCAAGCTTGTAAGAAAGCCGGAGGGTACCGCCAGACAGGGAATAGTGGTGGAGCTACGGGCAACTACCGGACCGGGAGAGGGGTCAACTAGCGCGATAGCGGCAGGGGCGGCAAGCGGCGTGAGCGCAGTGTGGTCGCGGAAGAAGCAAGCAGACGCTCCAGAGTCGAGTGTGAAAGAGAGCGAAGTGGTAGCGTCAGTCCGCGGAGAGGCTAGCATTGAGCCTAGACTAAACAAAACAGAAAGTCCTACGCCTGACGCAGCACGGGAGCCTAGAATACACACGGGAGGCACACCTATACTAGGCAACACATAGTAATGAGATACGGTCACACTAGAGTTATCATCATACATGACATACAACAAAGAGTAAAACTAATCCATGTCCATCTCAAAGACCGGCATACGGCGGCGTACCAAACTGGGCCAGTCAGGGAGGTCTGGCGTAGGGCCGAAGCGGAGACGAAAGAGGTCGTAGAGGCGGCGGAAGCAGCAGGCAGCACTGTGACTAGGACGCCCACACACAGTACCGCGAAGGGGCTTAGTCTGGAGCTGGTACTGACAACCCACCGGGCGGAAGCTTCCACCCGACGCTGAGCTGCGAGGTTCGCCACCGCGGCCACTACCACTAGAAGTGCTGGGCCACCCCGGAGGAAGACGGCCCCACGGCTGTTGCTGCTGCTGCTCCTGCGATTGCTGCGGCTACAACTGCGGCTGCTATTGCTGTGGCTGCTACTGCTACTGCTACTCCTGCTGCTACACCGGGGCATCAGCCCCGGTCCCCTCGTCTGCACCAACGTCCCCTCCACCACCGCCGCCACCTCCGCCACCCCACCACCCCTCCCGCCGCCACGCCCCCCCCACCCCCCGGGCCCGACGTGCCCTACCCTGACGAGCCTGCGCTGAGGCCGCCGCAGCAGTCTTAGCAGAAGGGGCCGTCTCGGCAATAGCGGTAGAGACGTCAGAGTAAGTGCACTGGGAGGGAGCACGACATTGGAAGATAAGGACCGACGCAGTACCATGAGACTAAGCGATAGTGCGCTGGCAGGTCTCTATCTCGGACAGGGCTGTGATCAAGGCGGGAAGGGTGAGGTCACCTAGGTGCTGACTAAGGAAGTGGTCGCTGGCAGCGACTAGGCGGTCAGGCAGGCACGTGGCAATGAGGTAAAGGGTAGCGCAGAGCGGCGGCGGGAAGGCAGTGAGCTGTGCCTCAGTGCTAACGGTGCGGTAGCTAGCCGCCAGAGGGCGGAGGTGTGTGGCAAGGTCAGCGACAGTGGGGAAGGACGCAATATTAGAGAACAGCATGGGGTTGATCGAGCAGCCAGCAGATGCTGAGGAGGGTGTGGAATAGCGCTCAACGACTGCAACTAGGAATTCCTTGGCGTTTGCTGCAGTGGTAAAGCGGGGACGCTAAGACAGGGGGAGGGCGTGACTAATAGCAAGCTGCGCGACGGCGTCGCGCGACTCCAGACAGCGCGAGCAAGCGCAGCGGCAGAAAGGGCCTCACGCTCAGCAATGGTGGGGGCGTCAGGGAGAGCAGCGGGCGCGGGAGGGGGGGGGGGCGGAGGAGCGTACCATCGACATGAACAACCAGGAAGTAACCGTCCTGGCGCTGACGTATCAGGTGTCGGCGAAGGTCGACGAGCCTCGCCTCAAAGTCGATCGCCCGGCCCTCCGCGTCCAGGTGGAGCACAGCGTACGCCATCCCACGTCCTCTGCTCTTGCCAGTGACACGGCGGCACGGCAACACGGCGACACGGCGGCACGGCGAAATGGCGGCACGGCGAGGCAGCGGCACGGCTCCACGGCAGCACGGTGCCACAGCAGCACTGCGGCACGACGGCACTGCGGCACGGCATGGCGGGACACAGCAGCACTGCAGCTTGGCGGCACTGCGGCACGCCGGCGTGGTACGGCGACACAGCACCACGCGGCGGCACTGCGGCACGGCACGGCACAACATGACACGGTGGCACGACATGGGGGCACGGCAGGACCGCACGGCGGGACCGGGGTAGGCGCGAACTGGTGCCGGCGAGTGCGGGGTCGACAGGCGAGTGGCCGGCGAGTGGGGGGTCCGGCACGAAACGGGGCAGGCGAGCTGAGGCCGGTTAGCTAGGAGCCGGCGAGCGAGGGGTTGGCGAGCACGAGGCCAACTAACAAGGGGGCAGCGAGATAGGAGCCGGCGAGCGAGGGCCGACGAGCGCAGGGCGGCGGGCGCGGGGTTAGCGGGCTTGGGCCAGCAATCGCGGGGCCAGCGAGCGTGGGCCAGCGGGTGTGGGGAGACAAGCGCGGGCCGACAAGGGCGGGGCGACGAGCGCGGGCCAGCGAGAGCGAGGCGACGAGGGCGGGCCAGCGAGCGCGGGGCGACGAGCTGGGCCTACAAGCGCAGGGCGACGAGCGCGGGCCGAGGAGTGCGGGGCGACAAATGCGAGCCAACGAGCTCGGGGCGACTAGCGCGGGCTAGCAAGCGCGGGGCGACTAGCGCGGGCCAGCGAGCGCGGGGCGACTAGCGCGGCCACTAGCGCGGGCCAGCGAGCGCGGGGCGACTAGCGGGGCCTACGAGCTCCAGGCGACGAGCGGGGCCTTCAGGCTCGAGATAGGACGGCTCCTAAGTCTAAGGCTAGTCCTAGTGCTAAGGCGGACGCGCAAGGGAGCGAGGAGAATCGAGCCTAACGAGATACCATTTCACGGTAACAATAGTTGTTAGAATGGAAGGGTACATTGTGGTTTTGTGCTACTGTGTTGTACTTTGTTGGAAATACCCTCAGCCCAGCATACTTTTTATGAGAACGCACCTATGTACCTTTTATGAGTACATGGGGCGACTAGCGCGGGCCAGCGAGCGCGGGGCGACTAGCGGGGCGACTAGCGGGGCGACTAGCCGGGCGACTAGCGGGGCCTACGAGCTCCGGGCGACGAGCGGGGCCTTCAGGCTCGAGCTACAACGGGTCCCAAGTCTAAGGCTTGTCCTAGTGCTAAGGCGGAAGCGCGAGGGAGCGAGGAGAATTGAGCCAAGCGAGATACCATCTCACGGTAACAAACGTTGTTAGAATAGAAGGGTACATTGTGGTTTTGTTCTGCTGTGTTGTACTTTTTTATGAGTACTCACCTATGTAGCCTTTAATAACATACAAATATATGTTTGACACTGTATCTGGGTATGCGGGTTCAATATAACTGGATTTGATGAGTACCCTGTTTTTGCCTAGAAATATTTATATACCCCCCTGACTGCACCTGACATACTATGGTATAAGCATGATTGTTTGATACTGCTACAACCTTAACACTTCGAGAGCACAAGCAGGCTAAGGGTATAAATACGGTCGACATGCATACATTACTTAGTATTGTTACCGATTTGCCATCTCGAGGCGTTGCCTCGAGCAAGCACACCATTTTCTCAAGCCCAGGCACATGGATGGTGCAGATGTATCACACATCCAGCAGTCAACACCCCGCTCAGCAGCAAGGTCATCCCGACTTGCCAACATACCATCCATCCAAACAGGAATTGAGGCCAACTGTGTCAGATGGGTTCTACTGGTACCGGTACTTTCCCCCTTCAACTAATGCCAATAGTGAAATGTCAAATACGACCTCCCCTTCATTCCCTGCACACACATGCCATCACATGTCATCGCATGCCACCCCATGTCATCATGCCACCCCATGACATCATGCCACCCCACGACATCATGCCACCCCATGACATCATGCCACCCCATGACATCATGCCACCCCATGACATCATGCAACCCCATGCCACCATGCCACCATGCCACCCCATCACATAACACCATGCGCCCCCATACGTCTACACACACCACCCCAGCACACACCACCCCATCACACACCACCCCATCACACGCCACCCCATCACACGCCACCCCGTCGCACACCACCCCATCACATCACACGCCACCCCATCACAAGTCATGGTGCAGCACCTGAATCACAGGCGGCACACCCAGCCCCCCACCCCCCCCGCCTTCCCCGGCTCCGGCCCAAGAAACGTCTCCTTGTGGTTGAAGAACGTGGCGGCGAGAATGAGGTACATGAGCACGAGCATGAGCCCCTTGAGCCAGTTGGCGTTGGCCTCGTGCAGCATGAGCACGGTGACCAGCACGGTGATGAAGAGCGAGAGCGTCTCGAAGCGGTGGAAGTTGAGATCCATGGGCACACCGATGATCCACCCGCCGATCACGGCGAGAGGGATGAGGAACATGGCGAGCTGGATGGACGAGCCCACCGCGATGGACAGCGACACGTCGAGCTTGTCGCGCATGCCGAAGAGAATCGCGGACGTGTGCTCTGGTATGGGGGAGGAGGGGCGGAAGGGGGAGAGGTGGGGGGGAGGGAGAGGGGGAGGGGGAGCAGAGGGGGGGAAAGGGACGCAGGGGGGGAGGAGGTTCGAGGGAGCAGATGGAGGGTTAGGGGGAGAAGGGGTGAGATGGGTTGAGAAGGGAGCATAGAAGGGATGGGGAATATGGCGAGCTGGATGGAGGAGCCCACTGCGATGGACAGCGACACGTCGAGCTTGTCGCGCATCCCAAAGAGGATAGCGGACGTGTGCTCTGGGAGCCGAGAAGGGTTTTAGGAACGGAGGAGGGGTTTGGGAGGGTGTTAGGGGGTATTGGAAATGTCGGGTTTATTGGAGGAACTAGGGTTTTGGGAGTACAGTCCTTGGAGAAGGGGAGGGGGAGAGGCAAGAAACAGGGAGAGCAAAGAGTTGTTACAACAGGAGAGGGATGGGGAGGGAGGAAAGAGAGAATTGTGGTTCAGCAGGGAAAATACACAGGGGTAGGTTGAGGCCAAGGCATTGCAGTCGGGGTTGGGGGGAGGGGGAAGGGGGCGAAGTGGGGGGGAGGGGGAGAGAAAAGAGAACGGGGCGACGGAGGAGATAGCGCTCGCATGCAGGTTTGGTTGCAAGCAAGGCACTGAGGAAGAGAGAAGACGGAGGAGGCGAGTCAAACGGGGAGGGGATTCCAAGGGAGAAGCAGCGGTGAGTTACCAGTGACGTTGTTGACGAGCGGCAGCACGACGACGCAGATCCCTGAGAACGGCACATTCCACTCCAGAGCAGTCCCCTCCACGGAGTTCACCAGCGCATCTGACAGCACCGAGATCAGCGTCGTCACCACAAACAGCCAAAATATGCCGCCCCACGCGCCCAGCTCCGACTGCTCTCCCGCGCCCCCTCCGCCGTCTTCCGCGCCGTCTTCCCCGCTCTCGCCCTCCTCGAAGAACTCGCGGTGCGTGACGAGCTGGAAGTAGATGTACGCGAAGTACGCGAGCAGCATCAGCACGGCGGCGAAGCGCGACAGCCCCAGCTGCGACACGTTCTCGTGGAGCTCCGTGCCCGTCGCGTGCAGAAGGTTGGGGAAGAGCAGTCCGCTCATCGCTAGCATCAGCGCGCCTGCGGAACATAGGGGACAAGGGGAGGGGGGAGGGGGGGGGCGCAAAGGGAAGGGAGGGCAGTAGGAGCAGGATGAGTTGTTCTCGTGGAGTCCCGTGCCCGTCGCGTGCAGCAGGTTGGGGAAGAGCAGCCTGCTCATCGCCAGCATCAGCGCGCCTGGCGGGGGAGAGAAAAGTGGGGGGACGGGGGAGGACGGGCAAGGGGGCAGGGGGGGTGGGGTGGGGGGTGGGGGGAGGAGGAGGGGGAGATGGGAGTGGAGATATGAGCAGGTTGATCCGTGGAGCTCGGTGCCCGCGATGTGGGGCGGTTGGGGAAGAGCAGCCCGCACATGGCTAGCATCGGCGCGCCTGGAGGAGCGGAGGGGAATGGGTTGCGTAAGGGATGGGAAACGGCGCGGGAGGGGAAGCAGAGGAGGGACGAGGGGAGAAGAGGGCGCAAAGGGGCGTTGAAAGGGTGAAGCGTCGGGAGGAAGACGACGATGACTGGGGGAGGGGAAAGGAGAGGGAGGGGAGGAAGGGGCGGAATCGATAGTACAGGGAGGGGGGAGAAGGAGGGGGTGGGGCGTGCGAATCGGATTCTGGTTTTGGAGGCTGGTTCGTTGATTGAATAGATAGATTTAAGTGCGACCGCAAATCTCAGCACATCCGAACAGAATGCCAAAACCCCTGGCGAACACTGCCTGCACCACTGACGGATCCGCGTGATCCCGGGACCTCTATCCAAACGGGATTGAACCGAATAGAATGATCAATAAATAGGTAATTTCGCGCGTACCCCTGTTTGAAACGTACCACTGTTCATCTGCGCGGCGGGCCGGTTAAACTCCAGATTCTTGTGGTAGATCCCTCCCACGAGGAACGCACTTCCCAGACATAGCAGCAGATTCCCCAGGATGGATCCGAGGAGTGAGAGCTGAATAATGCGAACGAGGCCACTTCTGAGGGCCACTAGAACGATGATTAACTCCGGAGCGTTGCTAAACGTGGCGTTGAGTAGCCCGCCAAGGGTAGGGTTTGTGCACATAGCGAGTTGCTCTGTAACGAAACCCAGACGCTCCGCGAGAGGGATCAAGGAGAGGAGGCTGAAAACGAAAACGTAGCCATCGGGAAAGTTGTGGAGAATGGCGAGGAAAGTCGAGGGGACGAAGATCAGGAGAACATTGGTTCGAGCGCCGAAGAAAAGCGCGCCGAGGCTGCGTCTCAGGTACGTCGGCATGCTCTTGTGCGTTGTGTCGGAGGACGAGAGAAGAGGGTGCTGCTGCTGCGCGTGCGCCATGCCGATTTGATGGTCCTCGGAGCTCGCCATTGCTGCTAGCTCGGCCCAGTCTGACTCTGGAAAGCGCGTTTCGAGAGGGGGAAAAATGTTGTAGCCGAGCAGCTGGGGTCTACCCCGCATGTTGGCCGGCAAGCGCCATGTGGAGAGGAGTTAGAGAACCGCGGTGAGGGGAAGTGGAGGAAGAGGGGGAGGACCTTCTGGCTGCTAAAGCTACACAGACAGAATCCTCTGCTGGTAAATCCGCCTGGGCTGAAGAGACAAGTCTGGCCGAAATGGCTTTTGGCAGGAGGGTGAGTGCAAGCAGAGGTGGAAGGACTGCCCAGTGCCCACGTTAGATCAGTTCTCGAAGGTTGATCAATGGTGCGCTGTGCTGGCATCAATTTGTGGGTGAAGCGAATGCTGCTCTGCCCAGCGGTCCCAAGCGCGCAGCCCTGGGAGTTGCCAGATTCAATGAAACTGGTGAAAGGGAGTGTGTTGTAGCACATTTTATTATTAATATACTACCCCGAGTGAAATTCTCTGCTTGGGAAGAAAGCACGTTTGATTTAATTTGATAAGGGTGAGGGAGAAGGAAACCAACCCCCACACAAAACCTCTCAAACTCTCGTTAGGATGAATATTGATATGCCAGAACTTTGCAGGGGAATCTTGGAAGTGAAAAGGGCAGCAGGTCTGGGAAATGCATTCTGTTCTACATCAACAATCAAACTATCGAATGAGGCACAGGTTGCTGGCTTTTCGCTTTTGCTTAAACTGTTATCTGAGAAGCACTATCGGCCACTCACTCTTCCAGACTTAACTAAGTGAATCCAACAATAACCACCACTCACTCGGAGAACGTTCGGGCGCAGCACCGTCAGCATTGGACGGTCGAGATTGTTTGGAAGGCTCGGTAGGGCGTGACCATACCAAACCTCCCTCCCCCGAGCGAGGCGCTTGTGTCCAACAGCGCAGACAGTTTCCATTGGTTGAAGGACGCAAACCAGAGTCATGAAATTCACTTCCAGAAATCCCGGAATTACGGTGGCTAGGAATCTGTCATACCGCATGGGTCATATCGGGAAAACATTAAATACACGCAATGCAAATGCATTAATGCTCATTTACATAACTGTTATGAATTATAGCTCAGAGTATAGCCCAGAATACCATTAGGGGAACGTGATTCCAATGTGTCCAGAATAATGAGGCCTAGGGCTTATATAGTGCGAGTTGACCAGGTTGAAATGTCGAGGGTTGGACCAGTCAAGGGCTCGATAGTCCGAGGGTGATGGGGTCAAAGTGGGTTCGGGGCGACTCGGGGTTAGGTTGGGGCCGAAAAGGTCGACGGGGGCTGGTTTGGCGCGATAACCCAGGGCCGAGCCTGCGGACCCGCACTGTTCGCGGTACTCGCTGTGGCGAGCCCCAGTAAGGAATCGTAATTCCTTACACTCTCCCACTTTCTAAAAGGAAGGCACTCTCTTTATCGAGGTCGAACCCTTTATCTAAGGTAATCACCGATTTGACTGTGAGTCTTCAGCCCTGTGACGAGCGTAATGATTACACCGGCCTGACGAGGTCTTGAGGTCGAACTGAAATCGATGGTTAGAAAGCGTTGAAACGATCGCTTTTAATATCGGTCGTCGAGGATGGTCGAATTCTTCTAGCGACCAAAACGGGCAAGGGTAAATACTACAGCGGAAGACAATAAACAATGAAACCGTCCAGTGGTCGATTAATGATGGCGCGTGGCGGCTGAATTTCTTGAAATGATGATGGGCGAATAACATGATGGTCGATGAAAATGAAGGACCCGTTCGTCAAATGCGAGGTCGTTCGAGTCACATGCGAGAGCACGCGTCCATGTCCTACGAAAGTCAGCGAACTCCATCAACGAAGTGACGAAATCAGGCGCGGAAGCATAACGATAACGAATGTCGGTCGAAAATGGTTAATGGAACACGCCGGAAAGGTCGTCGGAAAATTGCAGCACAGCTGCCCTTCTCCCCCCTCCAAAAGATAACAGCTCCCAATTTCCCCAGTAGATATGCAGAAAATTCCATGCTCCAGGACCATCGAAATAAGCCCACACTGCGACTGAAAATCCCGGAACTCAGCTTCCAAGATGCCGGTAAAATATATCACAGCCACTAAAAATGCAAATCAGGAGGACTTCAAAATCCGCGTCAGAGTAGGCGCTGCCGAAATTTCGGATACTCAGCGTCCAATATGCCGCTGCAAAACTCCAACCGCAATAGTTCCCAAAAATGCTCCAAACGTGCAATGTCTCCGCAAGGAAACCGCTCCAATGGTCTTGAAATTCCACAACTACTGCTCCAGAAGACTCGTACACGAACTCCAAAATTTCTTCAAAGGTCAAAACACTGCCTGCGAGCTGGCCCCAACACAGCTCCATAGTACTGCTGCAAATCCGGCACTGCTCCTGATGGGTGGCGATGATGCGGCGGGGTCGTGTTCACACTGGCTGGCGAATTGATCATGGAGGTGGTAGCGGGTTGTGGCGAGAGGCTGACGACGATGGCGATGACCTGTAACCTGTACCAAACCACTCCCGTGAATAGCCGCGAACAGAACCTGATTTCAATTGACGCTAGCTGCATCAACTTCTTTGTCCGTACACGCCGAAAATTTCGGGAAGAGCCGAAACTGCTACTGCCCCCTTTCTGTTCCACAAAACTAAAACACTCCGCAAATATCGGTCGATGGCGCTCGTACCCCTGAAGATAGCGGGCACAACTCCAGCTGTAACCTCTCGAACTGCTCCACAAACTCACCGAAAATGTCGGAACCACGCGGTACTTAGTAAATACCGTAACTCCGCGTTACAACTAACCGTAAAAATGCCCAGTCGTCACGGCGTCCTTTAGCAGCGCCCCCACGATTTCTCCACTAGCTATACGCATGAACTGAACCCTTTATCTTAGGGTTTACCAGAGTCCACCGCCTCGGCATTATGTTTTGGCCGTTGATCAGGGTCAATGCGCATCATACGCCGTCGGTCTCCTCACAGCTGTTACCCAACTCTGAAAATACTCGGGTACCCCTGTCCAGCTGGCCGTGCAGACGTTCACCCATCTCGCGGCTGCTGCAGGTTACCCAAAACTAGGAGAATCTGCAGAGATAGGAGTGCGCACGCTTCTAGTTAGAGGAGCTTTAACGAGCTCGCCTACTAACCGCTGGACAACTCCCTCCTCGTCGAACTACACCCGCAAAAGTCGGAACCTCCTTCTGCTGCACCAGGTAAACTCCTTCAGCTCCACTGCAACAGTAACTCCTAAATTTTCGGGGACACTCCCTCAGCACAGTGTAGTTTGCGGGTTCACCCCCCTTATTCATCCAGGAGCCGTCGAGGTATAAGTCGATACGGCTACATGATATGAATGTTGATTTTAGGGCAACGTAGCTGAGCGATTAGCAGCCCGTACGCCGCTAACCCATCTGCTCTAGTACTCCCGTCGTTCTTCTCCCACTGCTTCAACTCCTGACAGTTAACGCACTCGGCGACCGTTGGAAAACACTTAATACACACCCAGGGGTGGTGGCCTTTGTTTCCTTTTATCGTGGGGGTATGAATCGTTGGTCCACAAAAAAACGCATTCCCACGCGGGAATTCGCCCTTGCTGAGTACACCCACTCTAGCACAGCGTCATCTCCTCCAGATGGCCGTCGTAGTGTATAGCGCCGAGGTCGTTAATCTCAACTGCTCCCACACAACTGCACACCCACACAACTTCATACGATCGTGTCGTTCGGAATTTGTCGGATCCGTCCATTGCCGAAATAGTGTCAAAGCCCCTTCCATCGCCTGCAACTAGCCTACCGGAAACGCCGGGATCCGAGATACAGCTACAGTTCACCCTGCCGCTGCATGGCATGTTAGACGTGCATCGCCGTACATCCCGCCATTTTCGCCACCCCGCGTGCTCCTGACGACCAACTCCCGGCCGCGTGAGGACTCCCGTGCACTTGTCTCCTCATGACGAAGCCTTTGCTTTTTCGGAAGCCAATCGGAAGACTCCGTATGAACACCCGAAAATTACGAAAGCTCTAACGAACATACCCAAAAAATACGGCGAAAACGTCGTCCACTCTTCGACGAGAAATAGTTCCGTCTACAAACAGGGAAGGGGAGGACCGGCCAACCCCAGCCGTCCATCGGACAGGATCTGACAGCATCAGCAACGCCCGCACAATTAATTTCCGCGACGTCCGCTCGCCATCAGAATCCTTCCGCCCCCTTCCCCGATAGGGCCTGCTCCCCTACCGGAAGCCTAATGGGCACGAACGTAGCTTTGATACCAGCTGTTATGAATTATAACTCAGAGTATAGCGTAGAATACTAAAGGGGAACGTGATTCCAATGTGTCCAGAATAATGAGGCCAAGGGCTTATATAGTGCGAGTTGACCATGTTGAAATGTCAGGTTAGACCAGTCAAGGGCTCGATATTCCGAGGATGACGGGGTCAAAGTGGGTCCGGGGCGACTCGAGGTCAGGTTGGGGCCGAAAAGGTCGACGAGGGCTGGTTTGGCACGATAAGCCAGGGCCGAGCCTGCGGACCCGCACTGTTTGCGGTACTCGCTGTGGTGAGCCCCAGTAAGGAATCGTAATTTCTTACAATAAACCCCTCACCCATAACTTTCCATGATTTTCATATCCTCTTTAAATTTAAGGTATATACCTTACACTTTCCAATATTATCTAAGAACGCCCTTTCGTGGGCAGGTACAAGAAGCGAACAAATCCGCGCTGGCTGATACAGAAAGGGAACAAGGCGCGGATTGTGAGCGTTTAACTTTCTCAATCCCGTATAAATCACTCAGCGTTGATGGATTTTACAAACACCAGTGTCTATGCCCAACACAATTGATTTTTGAGAAAATAGGGACAATGCAGTCAAATGCACCTACACATTCTGCAGCAAACTGAACTGTTCTACTGCAGCTTCCTCCCCTCGCGCACCGGCTACTATACTGGAGTCTGTCAGTGTGTAATGAAGCGCAAAGAGTGTGTGTCGAATGATTGATTAACGAGGAAACAATACAACTGAGGCAACATCAAAACAGCAGGGAGCATGGATAAAGCTAGCCTAGGAGCACACGGTCGGGACTCGGCAGAGCTGCGACATGTGGTTTGTAATTGGCACGAAGAGCCTAGATTTAGGCAAGCAATAGCTAGGCGGGCAATACTGCTACGACTCCTCAGGAGACCACTTTTGGGACCGCGATTTGAATATTGTGAAAGCTTGCTAGCTTTGCTTGCAATGGCATCATGCTCACTTCAACTGCAATGGCATCGTGCCTACTTCAACTATTCAAGTACAACATTATTCAGGTCCAATCATGAAAAAAAAAAAGCCTACATCGGGCCTAAGGCAAGGGAACAAGGGTGGGGTGAATGGGAATCAGTTTTGAACGTTGAAAATAAGAACGTGGGTGAAGGGAAATGAGCCTCCAGCCACGTTTTGTACTCAGAAGAGGGCGAGTAGCGCATCGCCGAGTGCCTTTGTTGCGCTACGAGCCGATTCGCTTTTACAATACACAATTTTAGAAATTGTTACACTTGAAAAAAATTCCATACTGTGAAATCTTGCTAGCTTTGCTTGTACTAGTATCGTGCTCACTTCAACTGGGCCACTTGAGACATGTGCCGAGCGGTGCGCCGATTGCGTGTAAGGGTGCGGTCGTGTTGCGTGGGCGAGGGTGCGAGCTCGGTGTTGTGGAGGAGTTGGGAGGCGGAGAGGAGGTGGTCGTGGGAGATGGTGATGTACATTTCATTGGCGGTGTTGCTGCACTAGTGCTTAAACAGGCAATCAAGGATCCCGGCGTGTGCAGCGACTGTAGCGGCACCTTTGAGGAATGAGTGTGTTCCAAGCTGTTCGGCGGAGAAGCCTATTTTCTTGAATGCCTCGAGGCACCAAGCTCGGATGGTGGGGTATGAGGGCGATCGGTCTTCGGGCTGCGCCTGGGTTCGGGAGGAGAATACGCGAATGAGTGGGCCTTTGTTGTGTGGTCCGTATCCGGCAAGGCGGAGGAAGTGTGCCGTGCAGCGTATAGGGCAGAATGGGCCTGGTGCAACTATCAATGGCACCCATGCCCCGCGTCCTTCTTGATCTGTCTTGGATTGCGGAATGAGCAGCCACATGGCGTCTTGCTCGAACTGAATGTCTTCCCACTGAATGGAGATCAAGCCAGAGTAGCAAAGAAAAGCGACGTACATCAGAATAGGGATGAAGCCTTTCTGGTACTCGGCCGGGTCGGTCGAGCCCAAGAACTCGCGCGCCATGTTGTGGTCTTGATGGAGCGACACGGGTTCCTTGGTCCGGCTCGGGCGTGGGCAATGCCGTTTGGCTAAGTTGCAGGGTCAGGGGGCAAGTGGTGGGGCAAGATGAGCCTGTCATCTTGTGCGCAAAGCAGTCCGCTGAGCAGGTCAGTTTGATGGCCGACACTGTCGCATGCTGGCCGATAGCATGGACGAGGTAGAAGGCTAGGGTCATGCCCATAGGCAGAATGTGAGAACCTTGGTCCAGTGTGGGTCGTAAGTCTTGATGGTGGATGCTGCATGGGATTGCGTGACGATCAGCGTGAGCTACCTCTGCAGACGAGGGAGCAGCTCTGCGAGGGTGCAAGGATACACACTATTCAGGCATAGGTGATGCGAAGGGAGAGGATGGGGCTGTTGGGAAGGCCTTAGCCAGAGAATGCGTGTGTGTGCGAGCCTGCGTGCAGGTATTGGCTGCCGCTGACCAAGAGAAGGTGAGCTGTGACCTCTGGGGCCCAGGCATGAGGGGCAGGGCGGAGGAGCGGCCACCAGCTAGTGCTTGGCCATTCTAGAATAATCAATGTGAGCCTGACCCTGCATCGCCTAACGTGGTGAAGCGTGGCAGGAATAAGGGGTGGGGGAGGAAATGCGATGCCAAGCTCAGCTTGCCAGCTGATGGAGAAGGCGTCGGTGGCCGTAACGTGGGGATAGGGAATTGTGGAGCAGAACCGAGGAAGTTGCGCGTTCTGCGAGTTGGCGAACAGATCAAGCGTGTGTGGTTCCCAACGTCGATCCACTAGGCGGAACCAGGGTCGTTTTAGTGAGTAATCATCATGTCATGGACTTTAGAGAGGGCGTCTGTGTGGGCGTTGAGGTTGCGTGGAATCCAATCCAGTGCCAGGTGGATATTCTGGTTGACACATAAATCGATTATCGCGCGGCAGGTACTGGTGAGCTCTATTTGGCGTGAGCCACCCTTGCGCAGGATGAAGAAGATGCCCTGGTTGTCTACTTGACAGAGGACGTGGCAGCCAACGAGTCGTGTCTTGTACGTCACTGTCACATGATCGAATGTGTCGAGGAAAGGTTACACTATCAATTGATACAAGGTGCCTTATACTTCCAAAGTACATCAGGTAACCAGGATTATCCTATCCAAAGAGAATAGACCCTTCTAGAATATAGAATCACCCTGCGTATAGCCACGCGAGGCTATTGGCTTTAAGGGGTTACGGTAGGATTACGCTAGATATAGCGCGCCTAGTACATCCCAAGCCTGGTCGATGATATAATTATAATAACAGGATAAACCAAAGGATAATGGAAAATGGAGAATAGGAAATCAAATGAGATGGGATAAAAAGAGAAATGAAATAGAAAGGAAAGAAGGAAAGGGATAAGTGGTGTAACGGGGTCGTACTCTCACACTCCCCCCCCTCAAAGCTGGGTGGTAGAAGTAACACCCTGCTTGACAAGGTTACAGAGGACGACGGGGGTTACCCATGTCGGTCTCAGGGACCCAGTTGTCCTCAGAAGGATCATAACCCTTCCAACGAATAAGAAGCTCCACGGTACCATTCCGTCGATGGCGGTGTGCAAGCACGGACTCGACCTCGTACTCGGGTTCATTCTGGACGAGGACGGGCGGCGGCGGCGGCGGTTGGCGTTCGACGAAGAGCGTGTTTGGATCCCGATAGAGCTTCAGAAGTTGGACATGGAAGGCATTGTGAATCTTCCAGGTAGCTGGTAGGTGTAAGCGGAAGGTAACAGGTGTGACCTGTGCTTCAATGAGAAAAGGCCCGCAGAAGCGAGGTCGAAGTTTAGATGGGAGATGGCTGATGTCAAGATTGCGTGTGTCGAGAAGCACCTAGTCTCCCACGGTGATGGTGTGGTCGTTGCGATGGCGATCGGCCTGGCGCTTCTGTTGCTGCTGAATGTCAAGGAGGCGCTTGTGGGTCCGATCCCAAAGCTGATGCATGGTTGTGATGAAGTCATGTGCTGGTTGGACTAATGCTGATGTTGTCGGTTTCTGTGGTGTGAGTGGGTAGCGTCCGTAGCAGAGGAAGAACGGCGTCTGTCCAGTAGCGGCGTGTGTAGCATTGTTGTAGGCAAACTCTAAAACGGGCAGGTGCAAGTCCCATTTGGAGATCTCGTCCTTGCAGGCTGCTCGGAGGAGTTGCTCAACAATTTGGTTGAGGCGCTCGGTCTGTCCGTCTGCCTGCGTATGGTAAGCGGATGACATGGTGAGTTTGGTCCCGAGTAGAGACATAAGTCCCTTCCAGAACTTGCTGGTGAACTTGGGGTCTTGGTCGGAGATAAGTGTGGTTGGAATGCCATGCTGTGAGATGATGTATCGAATGAAGAGTTGTGCTGTTTCTTCGGTGCGTGCTGTCATGTGTGTCGGGATGAAGTGTCCCATTTTGGAGACAAGGATTGCGTCATGACCGCTGGTGGTCGGCGGTAACTCGGTGATGAAATGTAGGCTAACCACTTGCCATGGTTGTTCTGAGACAGGAAGAGGCTGTAGCAGTCCGGCCTTCTTCTGCTAGCTGCTCTTCATCCGCTGACATGTATCACACGAGGTGACGAATTTCTGAACATCTTCTGCCATGTGGGGCCAGTAATAGTGCTTTGCGATACCGGTAAGCGTCTTGTTACTACCGAAGTGTCCGGCGTAGAGAACGTCGCGGTATTCTTCGAGTAGTAACTGGAGCAAAGGAGGGTAGTTTGGAACCCAGATTTTCGTTGACCCTTTCCAGTACGCGATGTCATTGTCCCACTGTAGCAGATGTTGCTTTTCTGCCAAGGGAATTTCGGGGTCGATGGTGTACCCGTGTGTTAAGAGTCCCTTGAGGAGTGGATTCATTCCGTCAACTTGGATAGCGGCAACGTGTGCAGGCCGACTAAGCGCATTGTTTGTTTTTGTGGCCGGGCTTGTACACGATGTCGTAGTGGAAGTGTGTCTCGAGGAAGTCAATCCACCGGACCTGCCGCCTGGAGAGGCTTGGTTGCGTCTTCAAATATTTTAGGCTGCTATGGTCGGTGTAGAATGTCGTCTTGCGTCCTTCGAGATAACATCTCCACGTTTTGAAGGCGATGATGATAGCAAGGGCCTCTTTGTCGTGTATCGGGTAGTTGAGTTCTGCTCCATGTAATTTTTTGTTGAGGTAGGCAATTGGTTGCAGTCCATTTCCCTGGTCTTGCATCAAAACTGCTCCCACTGCCTGGTCGCTGGCATCAGCTTCGATAACGTAGTCGCGTTCGGGGTCTGGCAAGATGAGTACAGGTGCGGACGTGAGTGCTTGTTTCAGCTGCTCCATGGCTTTCTGGTGTTGTGGCTCCCATTTATAGGGCATGTTCTTCTTAAGCAGATTAGTGAGTGGCGTGGCGATCTTCGCGTATTGCGGCACGAACCTGTTGTAGTAGTTAGCAAAGCCAAGGAACTGTTGTAACTCCTTCACGTTCTCGGGGGTCTTCCACATACGTACGGCTTTGATTTTCTTGGGGTCGACGTGAACTCCTTGAGCGCTTACGATATGTCCGAGGAAATGGACTTTCCCGAGGGCGAAGTCGCTCTTGGATAGTCTGACGTATAAGCGTTCTCGTCGAAGAATTTCGAAGACGCGTCGCAGGTGTTCGAGGTGTTGTTGCCTGTCGCGCGAGTAGATGAGGATGTCGTCTAGGTACACCACCACGCATTCGTCCAAGAGTGGGCATAGGATATGATTCATCTCTGCTTGGAATGTTGCAGGTGCGTTGGTGAGTCCGAACGGCATTACCAGATACTCGTACGATCCGTATTAATTTCGGAAAGCAGTTTTGTGAACGGAATCGTCCGCCATTCTTATCTGCCAGTATCCGGACCGCAGATCTAGTTTTGAGAATACCGTGGCTCCTCAAAGCTGGTCAAGCAGGTCATCGATTCGTGGAATCAGGTACTTGTTCTTGATGGTCTGCATGTTGAGGGCTCAGTAGTTGATGCACATGCGCAGGCTTCCGTCCGGTTTCGGTGTGAAGAGTACTGGGGCACCGTATGGCGAAGTGGATGGTCGGATGAGTCCTTTGGCGAGGAGATACTCGATCTGCTTCTTCATGTCAGCTAGTTCTGTGAGGCTTAGCCGATATGGTGCTCGGAAGGTCGGTTTCGAACCTGGTTCCTCCACGATCTCGTGTTGGTGCGTTCGGTATGGCGGTAGCTCGTTCGGGAGGTCGTCGCGAAGAATGTCTTGGAACTCCTTCAGTAAGTCCTTGATTTTTTTCTGGAGGTTTCGAGGCTTTCTCTCTATCATTCCCCACCTTTATTGCTATCGCCAGGAACCTGGTGCTGGTTCGTTTCACGTCCTTCTCGAATCTGGCGAGTGTCTCCACTGGAATATCTCCAGTATCGTCCCAGTTGGATAGCTGGACTCTCCTTCCTTTGTTGTAGATGCTTGCGGTGTGGTTTACCCAGTTGATCTCGGGGTTGAATTTCTTGAGGAAGTCTCGCCCGAAGATCAGGTCAAGCCCTTTTATGTTGGTGATGGGGAGAGCAGGTTTCCAGCGTAGTGGACCGATTTGTAGGTGTAGCACTGCTTCGCCGTACACTCGTAACTTGCTGCCGTCCACCATTGTTGCAGAAAACGCTGATGGCTTGTACTCTTCTCGAAGTCGATCGATGGTTACCTTGTCGCATACGGTGTGCGATGCTCCACTGTCCACGAGTGCTTGGAGGCGTCGTCCTTTGCAGAAGACCTCGAGCACCAGGGGCAGGCGTTGCTCGGAGTACCCAAAAATAGTTTCATTGATGGGGTCATAGGGTACATCCCAATATTCGTTGTTTCCTACTCCTGAGCTGGCAGCTGGCCGAGGCTGCTTGGAGAAGGGCTCTTCTCCTGGGCCCGAAGTTTCCATGACGACAGTTCGTGTCGTTGACGAAGTTGCCGAGTTGGATGCATCCGGAGAAGGAGTTCGGGGTTTTTGCAGCTTCTTATAGACCCCCAGCTTCCTCTTGAGCTGCTTCAGCTCCACCGACGTCTTCCCTGGGGAGCGGGTAGTCGTTGTGGGCTGGTGTCGGGAGAGGACGTTGACTCCGTGGAAAGGTCGGCTTCTTTCCACACTCCTTAATGTGGTCCCCATGTTTTCCGGTATTGGTACGATCTCCACAATTTTCTGCTTCTTCTGGAGTCCTTCCCGAAATTTCTCCAAAGCTCTAGCCCCTCGAGACTTACAAGTTTTCATTCAAGCATCTTTATAGGATAGCTTTAACAAATCCTTATAATTTCTTGGGTCTTCAAGGAGATTCCCCGTCTCGGCAGAGTTTTTTTTCGCGGAGTCCTTTTTTTTTTTCGGCGATTTTCCCTGGCGAAGACTAGTCGTGGGGTGGAGATTTTCCCCCATCATTTCCTCCTGTTTGCGTCGAATCAGCTGCGTCGAAGTTGATTTTTCCGGAATCCCACGGCCGCTTCCGGATCTTTTCTTTTTCGCCAGCTCGATCCGCAATCACTGGCGAGTCCCGTTTTTTGGCTTCTGATTGGCCGAAGGATTTCCGCCACTGTTGCGTGCCCGATACTTAGCGCGTGCGGCTTTCATTTTGTTGCAGTCAAAGATTTGATGACCCGGCACCCCGCAGAAATCACACGTGTAGTTGGTGTTTTTCAGACGTGGCCGCCCTTCGAACCTGTCAACTTCCATCAGGTCGGCGAACGTGGGGTGAGCCAAGCGGTCGCCCTATCGCGTACTGCCGACGTGCGTCCGTCGTGTCCCGGCGTTGACCATGTCGAAGCGCTCCGCTGCCGAAACGACGTCACTGTAGCTCGCGTAGTTTGACACTGCTACCTGGCATTTGACTTCGGTCTTCAGCCCGGCGAGGTACGATTGTACTTTTTCCCCTTCGGTCAGATCGGGAATTCGGTTATAAAATTCCTCCATCTGCTGCGTGTACTGCGCTACACTCCCGAACTATCGATGGCGATGATTTTTTTCACGGGCAAGGAAACCGGAATTGATTGGCTCGAAGCGTTTCAGCAGGTCGGCGCGGAACTGCTGCCACGTGGCTTCGCCGTGGATAAAAGTGTTGTTGCTGCCAATCCACTCAAGTGCCGGTCCTCGCATCAGTGTCACCGCGAGTCGTACGCGTTGACCGTCCCAGACTGGTGAGCTCCATCCGACGGCTGCGAAGTAGATCTCCATCCCGGCCATCCATCTGCAGGCGTCGGAGTTTCGATCGCTCGGATCGAACGGCTCAGGTGGGCGCGGTTTTGGAGCCTCGAGAAACTGTTGCGACTGTTGCGTCATCGCCGTTGTCGTTTTGTGTTGTGCGCCGGCGAGTCGAGTTACTCGCTCGAACTCATTTCGCCAAGCTTCGCGGTCGGCTCGCATCTCCTCCTGTAGGGCGGCGATGCGTGCGAAGAGCTGCTGGGTAACTTCGGCGTTGTCGAAGTTCGCCATCCTGTTCAAAACACGCGCGGAGGGGGTAATTAAAAAAAAACACGGAGCTGGTGCTTACCAGAATCGACGTCGAATTGGTTGCCCCCGGCGGTTTTTCGAGGCAGGATCCCCCGCTGCTGCTGCTTAGCTGAGCGCGGCCGAGTGAGAAAAGCTCTGATTACCAAGTGTCACAGGATCGAATGTGTCGAGGAAAGCTTGCACTATCGATTGATACAAGGTGCCTTATACTTCCAAAGTACATCAGGTAACCAGGTTTATCCTATCCAAAGGGAATAGACCCTTCTAGAATATAGAATCACCCTGCGTATAGCCACGCGAGGCTATTGGCTTTATGGGATTACGGTAGGATTACGCTAGATATAGCGCGCCTAGTACATCCCAAGCTTGGTCGGTGATATAATTATAATAGCAGGATAAACCAAAGGATAATGGAAAATGGAGAATGGGAAATCAAATGAGATGGGATAAAAAGAGAAATGAAATAGAAAGGAAAGAAGGAAAGGGACAAGGGGTGTAACGGGGTCGTACTCTCATAGTCTCGAGCACCCACAAGACGCCCTCGATTTCCCTTTTAGTGCTAGACGTTGGGAGTAGGGCCGCAGGCATCGGGGCGCTTGCTTCGACCAGGTCGCCTGGGAAGGTAGTGAGAGTTGCGCCCCAGCTGTGAGCACTTGCGTTGACATGGATCACAGCATCGTAGCTGTGGCGAATGTGGAAGGGAGAACCATTAAATTTGTCGAATTGTTGGAGCCAAAACTCGAGCTCTGTAAGAGCTTTGACTGATAGGATCACCTTGGATTTTCAAGACATCGCTGTGTGAACGGTCTGAAGGAGCTAATGGCTGAATGCGCGGGTAACTGTACCCAAGGCAAGGTTCATGGATGCGAGCATTCCGGTGATATGAGCCACTTGTTTTACAGGAAGGCGTGGACCGTGTCGGCCGACTGTGAGCAGGTCGGTGACGGTTCTTAGGAGCTGGGTGTGATGCTCTTCTCTGACATGGAATCTGCCGTGTGCCGTGTCGAGCTTGAGACCTAGGAAGCGCAAGCGTTGGGTCGGGTGCAATTGTGATTTTTTCGTGCTGATGATGAGGCCAGCGTTGAGCAGGTCGTCCACTACGCTGGCACATGTGGTACGGGCGACCGCTTCGGTAGGGGAGAGGAAGAGAATATCGTCCAGGTAAGGGATAACCCGAAGGCCTTGAGCGCACCAACACTTCGCAAGCTGTTTAATGAGTTGCGTGAATACGAAAGGTGTGGTTGCTAGTCCGAATGGTAGTGAACGAAAGAAGTAATACTGGCCGTCAAATTGGAAGCCGAGGAACTTCCAAAAAGATGGGTGGATATCCACGTGGTGGTACCCGGATTTGATTGTAGGCCCACCGAGAACATCCAATCCCCGGGTCAGGCCAGCTCGGCGACACGAGGCAGACCCTCATACTTGAACTTGGGGTTGGTAAGGTGGTTGTTGACATATCGGAGGTCGAGGATAAGACGACACTTCTCGTGTTGCACGACAACGTTCAGGGGGCTGACATAAATGAGGGCGTCCGATGAGGCTGCTGTCATCACCGCACCAAAGACGAGCAGCTCCGGGATTGCCTCGCGAGGGAATGTCGCGTGGTGATTTGCACCAGCATGGTTCGGGGCGTGAGATTGAGGTGGGACGTTCGATTTCCATGGCATCCAATAGCCCCTCGAGATGATGGAGAGGATGAGGCTACTCTCACCACGAGGCCCACCACGCGAATGCTTGACTTAGGCGGCCGTTCATCATTGTGACTGATTTCTCAGACACGGCAAACTTGCATGGGTCCGTCCGTTCTGTCAGCCATTCCAAGTCGAGGCCTGCATACGGCATGAGGACAGAGGTTATACCACTGTACATAATTCGTGTGATATCCGTACACTATACAAAACAAAAGGTGCGAGCAGCTCTGAGGGATGCATCGAGCTAGAGAGAGATGCGAGGGCATTTGGGGATCCATGGTGGGCAAAGAGCACGACCACTTGTTAGGCCAAGAGCGCAATCGTGGGGGTAGTTCGAAACTCGTGGCCGATTGGCTTTTGCTGCCCCGCAACATTTCTTCTTCTTCGTCTTCTTCTTCTTCTTCTTCTTCTTCTTCTTCTTCTTCTTCTTCTTCTTCTTCTTCTTCTTCTTCTTCTTCTTCTTCTTCTTCTTCTTCTTCTTCTTCTTCTTCTTCTTCTTCTTCTTCTTCTTCTTCTTCTTCTTCTTCTTCTTCTTCTTCTTCCTCTTCTTCTTCTTCTTCTTCTTCTTCTTCTTCTTCTTCTTCTTCTTCTTCTTCTTCTTCTTCTTCTTCTTCTTCTTCTTCTTCTTCTTCTTCTTCTTCTTCTTCTTCTTATTCTTCTCCTTCTTCTTCTTCTTCTTCTCCTTATTCTTCTTCTTTTTCTTCTTCTTCTTCTTCTTCTTCTTCTTCTTCTTCTTCTTCTTCTTCTTCTTCTTCTTCTTCTTCTTCTTCTTCTTCTTCTTCTTCTTCTTCTTCTTCTTCTTCTTCTTCTTCTTCTTCTTCTTCTTCTTCTCTCTCTCTCTCTCTCTCTCTCTCTCTCTCTCTCTCTCTCTCCTCTCTCTCTCTCTCTCTCTCTCTCTCTCTCTCTCTCTCTCTCTCTCTTCTCTCTCTCTCTCTCTCTCTCTCTCTCTCTCTCTCTCTCTCTCTCTCTCTCTCTCTCTCTCTCTCTCTCTCTCTCTCTCTCTCTCTCTCTCTCTCTCTCCCTCCGCCGGCGCGAGCCGGCCGCCAAAATCAGGGACTTGTCAAAGTCTAAAAGAATGATGAAGAATGAGCAGGGAGGGGAGGGACTTTATAGCTCTTGATCTCTCTCTCTCTCTCTCTCTCTCTCTCTCTCTCTCTCTCTCTCTCTCTCTCTCACTCTCTCTCTCTCTCTCTCTCTCTCTCTCTATCTCTCTCTTTCTCTCTCTCTCTCTCTCTCTCTCTCTCTCTCTCTCTCTCTCTCTCTCTCTCTCTCTCTCTCTCTCTCTCTCTCTCTCTCTCTCTCTCTATCTCGCTCTTGCTCGCACGAGCCGGCCGCCAAAATCAGAGACTTGTCAAAGTCTAAAAGAATAATGAAGAATGAGCAGGGAGGGGAGGGACTTTATAGCTCTTGATCTCTCTCTCTCTCTCTCTCTCTCTCTCTCTCTCTCTCTCTCTCTCTCTCTCTCTCTCTCTCTCTCTCTCTCTCTCACTCTCTCTCTCTCTCTCTCTCTCTCTCTCTCTCTCTCTCTCTATCCTTCTCTTCCTCCTCTCTCTCTCTTTCTCTTTCTCTCTCCCTCTCTCTCTCTCTCTCTCTCTCTCTCTCTCTCTCTCTCTCTCTCTCTCTCTCTCTCTCTCTCTCTCTCTCTCTCTCTCTCTCTCTCTCTCCTCTCTCTTGCTGCTCCTCATGATTTTTTTTTCATGTTCTTATGCTACCCTTTTTCTTTCTTTTTTTGGGCTCGTGGGCAGCACGGGCCATGCTTTTGGGATCCATCATTTGTAGTTAATGCCAGCAAAGTGCCAAATAGTTCCGTCCAGGGGCCAACGGGTCCCATACGAATGCATGACGATTCCCATACCAAGGGTCAATAAGTTCCCTCCTAGGGGCCAACTAGTCCCATTTGAAGGGCCAACTAGTCCCGTACAGAATGCCAGCTAGTCCCATGCCAAGCATCCACTAGTGAATCGCTAGCATCTCTAGTTAAACAAGACCCCTCGGGTCTGCCCCATCCTAGGGGTGGGCATCGCGCCAAGCACCACATGGTGCAACCACCGTGCATACCAAGCATGCTAATGGGATGCTGCCCAACCAACTAACGCCTCACACAACCAGTGTGGGCCCGTGGCCGCCACTTCCCACGGCAGGGCGGGCGGTGGCCACATGGCCCTGCTACCCACCATTGAAGCAGTTGCCTTGGAAGGTATTTTTCTGGAACGGGGGGATGTGTGCCTTTGGGCCGAATGTCGCGGTGTCGCGCCAGTTGCCGCGAGGCATGCAGGGCGTGCGCGCGCGCTCGAGGGCAGCCGCATCGGCTACCGCCAGCTTGTCGTGATGCGAGGTGAGGACCACCTTGGTCCGGTACATCTTGTAGAGGTTGGCCGCGCGGAAGCCGGCGTACTCCGCAACCACGAGCACGTCGAACCGATTCTTGATGAGGAGGTTCGCGTCGGCGATGGTCTCGAGTGTGCCGTCGACGTCGTCGATCCAAACCTTGTGTTTGATGTGCTCTACAAGCTGCTTCGCTTTCACAATGCACAAATTTAGAAAGTGTTACACTTTCAAAAATCTCCCTTTCGTGACAGAGCTGAGTGACAACCCCGTTATAGCAGTGTACGCCTTACTGACTAAAACTCGTGATAAGGAAATACCATTTCCTTACAACCTCCCCCCTCCAAGGTATGGTCTTGGTTAAGACCGCCAACATCGTGCACATTGCGTGACTGGAGGTAGACTCATAACACTGGGTAATTCTCGATCTGTGCCAGGGGCACCCAACTGTTTTCCAGGGCCGTCCGGTCCTTCCAAGATACTAGAAACTCGATCAGGCGAGCCCCTCGAGGGTCCTTGATCTGATGGTAGAGAAACATCGCAAGTTCGACAGTAGGCTCGACGAGCTGTCGGATGTTTAGATTCGCTCAGTGGCGTGGTATTTTACTGGTGCTGGCGATATATGGTCGAAGCAATCACACATGGAACGATGGGCTGACGTTCCAGGTGGCCGGTAACAGTAGATGGGCTGTAACGGAAGATATCATGTGGATGATGATAAATGGTCCACAGTAGCGAGGGCGGAGTTTTGGGACGATGGGCAGTCAAAGGTTCTGGGTGTCGAGCAGTACTAAGTCTCCAGCCTAGTAAGTTACTTCTCGTCGGTGTAGATCGATGCTGTGCTTTGCAATAAGATTAGCACTCTTTATGGCTTCGGCTACATGTTCCTAGACATTTTGTAATATTTCGGTGAAGTGTTGGGCTCGAGGTACTGGATTTTCGATGTTGGGCGTGATCGGTACTATAGGGTTTTGCCCGTAATTCAGGTAAAATGATGACTGCCGAATAGTAGCTGACGGGGCGTTATTATACGCGCACTCAATCAGTGACAATTGCGGCTCCCAGTCGGCCACGTCATCACAGGTGGCGCGAATCAGTTGCTCCATTGGCTGTAACTGTATTGCTCTGATTATGATGTTGTTTGCGTCTGTGATTGCATCGAATGGACGGTAAGGATCGGCGATGCGAAGGAAAGGGGCTGAGCAAAAAAAAAAAAAAAAAAAAAAAAAAAAAAAAAAAAACGCAGAGAAGGCAGCTTGCTCATTCTCCCACCACCTATACTCAGTCCCTTTCCACAGCACGTGCAGTTACCCCCGCCATATTCGGGATAAATCTCCAACGTGTCCCATAAATTCTAAGCGATCTTTTAAAAACTCGTACTTAGACCCCTTCGTGAGCAGCCGATGCTGCTGTAGTAGCGTGAAAACTACTTCGAGGTCCTTTAAGTATATCGTCTAGGTAGACTATAACATACTTATCTACGAGCGAACTGAAGATCTGGTTCATGATCGCCCGAAAAGTGGACAGTGCGTTCGTCAGTCCGAAGGGCATAACTACACACTCGAAGCTCCCATACCTAGTACGAAACGCAGTCTTGTGATAGCCAGCTGCGAGTACACGAATCTGATGGTAACCCCTCGAAAATATGTTTTAGAGAAAAGGCGAGCTTTGCGAAGTTGGTCGATCACTTCGTCGGCGCGCGGGATAGGGTAACACGACTTGATAATCACCCGGTTCAATGCTCTTTAGTCAGTGCACATTCGGTACCCGCCGTCTTTCTTCAGGTTGAAAATTATTGGGGTCGCAAATGGCAAGGAGCTCGAGCGGATGATTTTTTTCTCCTGTCAGTAATCTAACTGCTTCTGTACTTCCTCCAACTCCGCTGTAATAATCAAAATTGTCACTGCACTGTTGCCCCAGGTCGAAGGGTCATTTCGGTGGTAATCCCTCGAGCAGGTTGTCTGGAAATATATGCAGGAATCTACAAATCAGCTGCGCTAAATCGGCCGGCACTGCTGCTGTCAGCTTCTCTAAATCGGACGGCTGCGATGCTATGTCAACGGGCACGAAGGACTACGGCGAAGACTTCCGCTCCCCATGCGACCGCTCGTTGGTTCACTACAGAGTTCACCTGCGTCAGTCCGCCTGTGATCCCCTTCGTCCATGCTGGTAACGTCACATTGCGACCGTTAATTCTGACAGAACAGTTGCCGGTCGTCCAGTCAATTTTTGGATTGAACCGTCGCAGCCAATCCCGTCCCAGCAACATGTCGAAGCCGTCGAGTGTAGTTGCCAGCATTCCCATTGAAATTTTGAAGTCAGCTCCACAGCGTAACCTAATCCTGTCTGCCTTGTCCTTTATTGCTAGTGGGTTCCCATCGACAAGTTGGGCGTCGGTCTTCGGTAGATACCTCTCTAAGGGTAACTTCAAATTTTTTGTCGTGGTGAGGTTGATCAGACTGTGGCTGACTCCCTCGTCCACGAAGATTTTAAAAAATTCCCCTTGAACCCTACCCTCTAAATAAATGGGGTAATCCGTCACTGCACCCTCCTTATTCAACCGAGTTTTGTCGATTGTGTGGATTCGTACCAGTACTTGATGAGGGTCATTGGTCACGGGCGAGCATGTTCCATCAGTAGTAGGCCCGTTAATTACTGATACTAAGCGTTTTCCTGGTTGCTGGAACTCCCCTGCCCCTGATTCCGCTTCTTCCGCTCCTCTGGGCATTCTGACTTGCAGTGTCCCGGCCTGTTACACCCGAAAAAACGACCCTCAAAAGCTGTAAGTGTTGAGTTTGATGTTGTAACAGCGTGTACAGCTGCACACTCGATTGGCCCGTGAGTGTGACTTCCATCATAGGGACCCGCCCTTGGCTTAAAGAACGAATCCAACCGCTCCGCAACCCTCTGCGCCTCTATCACATCCGTAATTTCCCTTATCTGTATTTCGTTGCACAGATCCGGTCGAAGTCCCCGGATGTATCTGTCGATTTTTATTGTCAGGGTGAATGTAGTCGACATAGTCGCATAAATTCTTGAAGCTGCCGGTGTAGTCCTGGACCGATCCGAGTTGGCGCCATGTGCGAAGGCGGTCGGGCACTTGACTGCTTGCGTTGACGTGTTCGAAGCGGCGACGAATTCCCGCGCAACACGATTGCCACGTGCTGTACTCGTCCAACTCGCAATAACTTCATGCCCAATGATTGGTCGTGCGGAAACGCCCGATCACGCGGGGCGTCGTATCCGGCTCCTACGACTGAATTATCTGCTGCCACCAATCCATAGCCGGTCCACGTAGGAGCGGCACAGCGTATCAGATTTTCTACATGTCGTCGCTAACGAGGCTGCAATCGTAAAAGACATTAAGGTGAAAAATCCACCCGCTGACGGACAAACTACTGCGCTAGCTCGGGTCGAACGTGGGTGGCCTCTGCGTCATGTTGGCAGTTTGCAGGCCGATTGGAGAGGTAATTGAGGGCGGCAAATTCACTTTCGTTCTTTCGCCAATTTCCGCTCGTCCTATAGCCGGTGGTGGGTTGCTCGTCGAACCCTCGGGCGAAGCCGCATGTGGTCGCTGATTGTCACGATGTATTTTGGAATGCTGTTGGGTTACTTGCTTCTGTTGTCCTTGATTTGTCGTTGTTGCGATCGTATCGTGTTGTGTCTGCGGTAGTCGGCTCCGAAGTGCAAGTATCTTAGATTCGGCTTGGGCCGTTTCAGCTCGCAGACGCGCCAACTCCTGTTGGTACAACTCGTGAATAAGACCGACTTCTTCAAGTATTACCGCCCTTTCTTCAGGAGTCATGATGGTAGACGCCGACGGATCCACCATTTCGCGGAAAGTTTTGGCGGCTTTCGGCATGCTGGCACTGCGAACACATTCGTGGCTGTAGGTAATTATCTATGAATATTACCAGGGCAACGGTTCTATAGTAGGCACATGGCATCAGCCTCCCGAAGTGTCGGTATTGCAGCCGAACTAAAGCGCAAGGCTAAGGATCGTTGGCTCTGATGGCCGGGTGTAATGAACCGTAAAGAGCGTGTGTCGAAGGATTGATTAACGAGGAAACAATACAACAGAGGCAACATCAAAACAGCAGGGAGCATGGATATAGCTAGCCTAGGAGCACACGGTCGTGGCTCGGCAGAGCTGTGACGTGTGGTTCGTAATCAGCACGAAGTGCCCATATCTAGGCATGCAACAGCAAAGACGGGCAATAATGCATGCGGCTCGTCATGAGACCACATTTGGGACCGCGATTTGAATTTTGTGGCAGAGTTGCGAGTCAAGATAGATTTTATTGAGGACCCATAGGGTGTTTTTGGTGGGTAGGTCCTTTATTATGGTAATCGACCAACAACACCCTCCCCTTTTCAGTGTAGCCGGGTTAAGACCCTCTTCGTACTATTTTCCCCGTGATTTTCGCAGCAAATGCTAAGTACGGCGGGAAGCGAGCAAGAAGGAAATAGAAAGGGGGCTGCGAGGAAACAGTAGCGCGAAAGGGGAACCAGAAAGCATTCTGAAAGGTGAGGAGCGAGGGCTTGAACGCTCCCAGAAGCGTGGGGTGGGGTGGAAATTCGCCAAGTGGCAAATTTCTGTCTAATCGAGACGAAGTCAACTGTTTCTACACAACGTTGAATCTGGAGACAAAATCCAGACCGCTGATCGATAGTGTGATGAATCGGATCGCTACCAATCTGTTTCCCAAGACTTCATTAAATTAGAAACTGCTCAAGGAGCTAGCTAGGTAGGAAGAGACGCCATAGAATGGCGAGAGGTTTAGGAAGGAGAATATCGAGAGAAAAGAGAATTAGATTAGAAGAGAGAGGGATACAAGGAGGGAGTTGTACCCTCTACAGTAGGTTCCAGTAAGACCTACCAAGCCTACAATTATATGTAACCTATATAATTTAATACACCCCCTAGGCTTGGTAGTCTCAAGCCCACCCAACACCCCCAAGCATGTGCACCCTCTAGGTCCTGCAGCAGGAGGGGCTGCTACCCCTCGTGCGAGGCGGTGACACCCCCGGCGGGTGGCGGCAACGGCGTTAGTGGCGGCAGTGGCGGCGGCATTGTCGACGGCGGCGGCGGCGGCAGCGTCGACGGCGGTGGCAGTGACGGCGGCGGCGACGGCGAAAATCGCGCGGCATGGCACGGCCCGGCGACGACAGGGAAGAGACTCAGTATTTGCGGCTGGAACTAGGGGTGGTGCAGGGAAGGTGGCATGGCGTCAGCAAGACGCCGTGGCTGACACGGCGCTGGCTGATGTGCGGGCGAGCTGGTGGCGCCTAAAACGTTGTGCGACCCGCTGTCGCCCGACGACGCCGCCACGGCAGCATGACAACGCCGTCACAGCGCGGCGTCGATGCCGCGGCGGCACGTTGACTATCCCACGGCGGCACGACGGCGTCGTCACGGCGTGGCGTCGACGCTACGGCAACGCGTCGGGGCTGCGACGGCAGCACGACGAAGCCGCCCTGGCAGCTCGGCATGGCCGCCACGGCGGCACGGAAGTGACGAGAGAAGGGCGAGTACGCGGCGGAAGCGTGGGGAGCAGGCCCGGGAGGGGCAACCTGCTCTGATACCATGTTAAAGTAGAAATTGTTAAAGGAGATAGCTAGGTAGCAAGAGACGCCATAGAATGGCGAGAGGTTTAGGAAGGAGAATATCGAGAGAAAAGAGAATGAGATTAGAAGAGAGAGGGATACAAGGAGAGAGTTGTACCCTCTACAGTAGGTTCCAATAACACCTACCAAGCCTACAATTATATATAACCTATATAATTTAACAGGGTTTTCCTGCCATATCTAATGCCCACTTGAACGAATCAGATTCATGTTGTGATATAATTGATACTTAGAATTTCTGTAAGTCGATTAGGTGTAGATAGTGTCGAATCTTACTGTAGAACACAAGTTCGTAAGATGACGTCAGCAAATAGCGCTCGTCATAGGACAGTCGTTTTCAGTCATGCGAACAGTCGCACCTCTTCATTATCGTTTAGAGCGCATAGCGCGATAGTGAGGAACATGTACATTAGCGAATAGGTACTTTCCTAGAGCTATAAATCTTTGTTGTGTTCTTTTCATTGTTAACCTTGAGATTTCAACTTCAGAAGATATCTGACATCAGCGGTTAGGACATCCATCACAAGGGATACTTAATCATTCAATCCGAGCAGCCGTTCTTGATAAGAGTAGTCTTCTCTTACCTGACGGCACGGAGATGAAGCCGCAGTCTCGTCCGACGGTTTGCACCACGTGCCCAGTCGCCAATCTTACCCACAATCCGTTTCCAAGTCATTTTCCTGGCTCAACACGTTATAAACTGATGCAGAAAGTCTACAGTGATATACTAAACTTACCTGAAGCAGGACCTAAAGAGGGGTAGTACGTGATAACCTTCATTGAAGCCTCTACACGCTACGTCTGGATAGCAAACCTTCCCGCTCGTTATCTAGCTCACTCTGTCTTCGTCGCGTGGCTCGCTGTCGCTGAACGAGAGTCAGGCGTGAAACTGCAAGAATTTTAGAGTGATGGTGCAGGGGAGTACACCAGCAACACTTTCACTGAATACCTTCAGACAATAAAAGCAGTCACTGCCGCATGCACACCAGCAGATGGGGGTAGCGAAACGGATAAACCGAACACTGCAGGAGAAGATGCGTGCGCTGCTGACGCAGGCAGCTCTTCCTCCTCGTTTTTGGCCGTATGCGATGGACCACGCCGTGCTGTTACACAACATTCTGTCTTCAACATCCCTGCCCGAGTTCTCTTCTCCACACCTGCAGTGGACATGAACAGTGGGAAGTACCAAACTTTTACGAGTTTTCGGGTGTGTTGTACAGTTTCGTCCTCCTACTGCAGCACTCGGGAAGTTTTCCGAACGAGCAAAATGGGGGGTACATCTTGGCATCGAAAAATAGTATCATGCCTGGAAGATTTTGGATCTTCACTCCAACCAAATCGTCCCATCACGTGATTGCCTCTTCTATGAAAGACTCACCTTGCCCGTTTTTCGTGCCCACCAGGCAGCAGCTGCCAACCCCGCCAGGCTGTTCGAAGGCTCGCGTGCATTTGCAACTGACGAAGCCGAAGCTGATGTACAGGACGAAGCAGTTTCTGAAGCATCCGAAGCTGTTGCAATTGATATTCCCGAACCTGTAACCTCGACTGGCATACCAGAGTTTATTCCTCTTGCAGATGCTGACCAAGATGACGTTCGCGAAGTCCATCTCAGTTACGAACGCGATCGTCAACAGCAACCAATGCCTGCCATCTTCGACGAAGCAGTTTCATGTTACACCTGACGAAATTGGGGGGGAAGAAGGACCAGAGGAAAATTTCGCAGGTGCAAATGAAGAACGTCAGCGTTTTACAGAAACTGGCTTACAGATACTTGGATTTGCAGTAGCAGTACAGTACAACGACAGTAAGATACCTGAACCGAAAACCATTCGACAAGCTCTTACGAGCCCTCACCGAGAAAAATGGCGCGAAGCCATGGACAAGGAGCTCGCAGCTCTTAAGAATCGTGGCATATGGGATTTGGTACTGACTTCAGAAGCAATAGGGAAGAAGATACTTACCGGAAAATGGGTCTTCCGCGTCAAGACTAATGCAGATGGGTCGTTTGAGAAATTTAAGGCGCGATGGGTCGTCCGCGGGTTCGAGCAGACTTACGGCATCGACTATGAGCTAACTTTTGCTCCTGTCGGTCGACATACAAGCGTTTAGATTCTACTCTATGTCGCCGCCTGCCGTAATCTGCGACTTCGACAAATCGACGTGTCAAATGCGTTTCTCTACGCGGCCGTCAACGCACTCATTCTGGTAGAGTACCCGCATTCCTATACTACTAACCCACTGAGCGTATGTCGTCTCCGAAAATCGCTGTACGGCATTAAACATGCACCACGGCTCTGGCAGCAGTATCTCCACTCACAGCTGATCACTGCCATATTTCGTCAGTTACCGCATGACCAGGGAATGTATCTTCTAACCGACGGCAGTAACTATATTTAACTCGTCGCCTACGTCGATGACATTCTCTACGTCAGCACTACTGATTCGCTCGCCGATATCTTCATGCTGAAACTACAGAAAAACCTACAGCGTACAGTTACAGAAACAGTTTCACAGTTTCTCGGTCTAAATATTACATGTTCACCAACAACGATTCACCTCACTGCTTCGAAGTACGCAGCGACGCTCGCTGCCCGCTTCAATCTCACTCCTACTGCAGTCTCTACACCGTACCGCTCACTACCGACTGACCACAAACCGAACACTGCACTGTTAAGTTCAACTGGTGTACAGACCTATCAACAGCAGTTAGGCTGTTTACTCTTCGCCGCTGTTACTTGTCGTCCAGATCTGGCCTACGTGGCTAGTCAGCTCGCTCAGTTCCTACGCCGTCCTGAAGAGGAGCACCACCTTGATCTTCTTCGCGCGCTTCAATATTTCATCTCGACTCCTGATGTCGGTTTAGTCTACAACGCCATCGGTTGTAAAACACTATACCTATACGGTTTCGTCGACGCCGATCACACTACTGACTCTACTAATCGACGGTCGCGCACTGGATTCATCTACCGGCTTGAACCTATCGGACCTATTTCTTGGAATTCGACGAAGCAGGAGTTGATTGCTCTCTCCTCTGCTGAAGCTGAGTTCATCGCTGTCTGTACAGCAACACAAGAAGGACTTTACTTACCGGAACTATTGGAAGAAGCGAAGTTGACGACAACTACCCAGTTTACCCTGCAGTGCGACAACCAAAGTGCAATTCGCATAGCGCACCAACCTGGTTTCGTCAACAGGACGAAACATATTTCTCTGCGTTACTTTTTCGTCAATGATGAAGTCGAGAAAGGGAGGATGCGATTGGTCTACTGTTCGACCAACGAAATGGCTGCTGATTTCCTCACGAAGAAGCTGACGCGACGAAAGTTCCAGTACTGTAACAAGCTTTGCGGGATCTTCAAGAAGTGGCACTATCGAACTTCCAGAAATGAAGGGGAGTGTTGTGATATAATTGATACTTAGCATTTCTGTAAGTCGATTAAGTGTAGATAGTGTCGAATCCTACTGTAGAACACAAGTCAGTAAGATGACGTCAGCAAATAGCGCTCGTCATAGGACAGTCGTTTTCAGTCACGCGAACAGTCGCACCTCTTCATTATCGTTTAGAGCGCATAGCGCGATAGTGATGAACATGTACATTAGCGAATAGGTACTTTCCTAGAGCTATAAATATTTGTTGTGTTCTTTTCATTGTTAACCTTGAGATTTCAACTTTGAGAACTTAGAGACTTAAACTTCTGCAGAAACATATACTCAGGTTCATTCTTACAAGACTTCCGCTGTCTTACTAGTCTACCATTCCAGTAAAGATCCTGGACCAACACTTGAGGATTTCCAAGTGTTCGTGTTTGCAGTTTTATACTTAGTCTTCTACAACATTGGGCGAGTACGCGGCGGAAGCGTGGGGAGCAGGCCCGGGAGGGGCAACCTGCTCTGATACCATGTTAAAGTAGAAACTGTTAAAGGAGATAGCTAGGTAGCAAGAGACGCCATAGAATGGCGAGAGGTTTAGGAAGGAGAATATTGAGAGAAAAGAGAATAAGATTAGAAGAGAGAGGGATACAAGGAGAGAGTTGTACCCTCTACAGTAGGTTCCAATAACACCTACCAAGCCTACAATTATATATAACCTATATAATTTAACAGGGTTTTCCTGCCATATCTAATGCCCACTTGAACGAATGTGATTCCAACATGTCGTGACAGCTTGATTTTTGCACACAAAATAGCGAGATTGGGCCTGAGTACTCGACAATGAGCCAGGAAGGTAAACGATTAACATAACTACACGAAGAAATTTGAATTCTATGTGTACGAGAAAACACCCGGGTAATTTGTTTTCAGTTTTCCTTACAAGAATCACCTCCCTTTTTAGGTAGTATACGAAAAAAGACCCTAGGGTCATATATCCTAAAACCTATGATAAGGAAATACCATTTCCTAAAGTGGGACTTGGAGGAATCGTGACCGTTACCGAATCGCAGCTTGGTATTGGTGACCGTAACATCCTGGAGCCGACACGTCGCAAACGTAACTCCACCTGGCGCTGTGCGAATCTCGCCCACCTTTGCGAAGTCTCTGTTACTGTTTCCTGCCGCGGGTGAGAAGGTAGGCAGGCAGGGGAGGCGAGCCGCCCATGCTTTTTTTCCAGCCAATGAACAGAGGCCGCAGCTTCAAGGGCAAGCTCTCAGGCGATCCCTCGTTTCCATCAAGGGTCATCTCATCGCTGTGGCATGTGCTGAGCTGAGCTGAGCTTCTCCCCCGCTGCCTCACCCACCCATGCCATGTGTGTGTTGCTCGACTGGGGTGGGGGGGGTGGGGTTGGGGGGGGGCCTTGACTGGCAGAGGAGGGGGGGTTTGTCTTCCCCTGATGTCTCCCATGATCCCATCCCATCCACACCTCATCACCGGTACCATGCCCCAACGCACTGCACCAAACAAAAACTCAGATTCGCGGATGGTGGGGCGCGGGGAATGGGTGGCTGGTGATGACGGAGGTGCTGCTGCTGATGCAGGCTGACAGAACAGAACGGAACGGACGGAACGCGACGGAACGGGACGAGGCAGGAGACAAGGCACGTCTGAGGCAGGGTAAAGGGACCTTCACGCCAAACCCCCCTTGTCATTCTCATTTCCTTCCATCCGTCTTGCATTATGCTTGCTTCTACCAGTGGCTCCTCCTCCTTACCTTTGTTTGGTAGTTTCCACCTTTCCTTACCGCTCCTAGTAGCATCCTTGCTGGTTCAGACCTTGCTCTCTCGCGAATCTGGCCACCAGCACCACCTGGATGACCTTTCTCGCCAAGAGCTTTTCTCTGAGGCTTTGCGAACGAGTCGTCGTGGTCTCTTGCGCCTTCGTGCTCGCACCTACGTTTGAGAACCCGTGATTCGCGGCGGAGCATCCGGCGACGTCTCCGTCCTTCAGGAAGCGTCGTTTCACAAGGTCACGGTTCACGTTCTTCGTAAGTTTTCGCAGCAGCGTGTGGAAACCCATCGCTGTTTCTTGATCCGCGTGTTTCTCAAGCCACCGCTTTGGTGTTTTGACATACAGTTGTCAAGAACGAACATTCCTTCGTTGACTCTTTTGGACTAACGAACGATTCACGAGAAGCTAGGCGTAGCAGTGAAATCGGCTTCGAGACATTAGCTGGCAGTCAGGTGGAATTCATACCCTTCAAACGGATTCCCTTCTCACATTTTTTATCCTCCTGCTATGGGAACGTTTTCTTCTCCTTCTTCGCTGGTTTGCTTCCGCGTCATGTGTCCGTTTCCGATTTCCTTATCCCTTCTTACTTACCATTCAACCCGTTCCCTCGCAGAGTTTCATTGTGTTCATAGTCGCGCGGATCCCTCTCGGACCATCGGACGGCTCACCGTGATCCGTTTCCGGGAGATCTCAGTTTCAAATTATCAAGTCGGACAAATCTGCGCATCGCCAGCACACCAAATCGCCGTTAAGGGGTCTTTATCCCTCCCTTATCCGAACCCTCCGAACCCGCATACGAACCCTCTTTCGCGTGGTTCTATTGCGTGGCCCTATCGCGTGGTTCATCCAGCCATGGCGGCCGAAGTCAGCCCATCTTCAACAGGGCTGCTACTCGGCGTTGGCGTTACCTTCTGCAGCTTGCCTCAGGGCCCGGTCACCAGCATCACCATCGGCAGTCCCCCCAGTCACGGCAGCCACAGCTCCCAGGACAAGAGCTGGGATCACCCTGATGCCGCCGCCGCACAATCCCCTCCGCTCTCGGACTCCCCCGACGCATTCGCGGCCTCGCTTGCGGCGGAGAAGTTCGCTCTGCGCCAGAGCGGAGCAGCGCAGGAGGAGCGCGGAGCAGAACGCACAGCGGCGCGCAGTCCCGACGCAGCGGCGGAAGGCGAGAGCCAATCCGTGTGCGAGGTGCTACGGTGGGGACAAAAGAAGCGGCTGCGGTACGTGCGCAGCCAGAACCAAGCCGGCAGCAGCCCGCCCTCGCATCCGCCCTTGGTTGCTGGCGCTCCTGTGACGAGCATCGAAGCGGGCCCTGCAGGCTATGCCGCGTGGAGGGACGAGAAGAAAGGCGGGTGGAAGGAGGAGTGGAGGGAGAGCGGCGAGCGAGCGGGAGAGGACGCTTGCGGGTTGTTGAAAGGGACGAAGAAGGGCGCAGAAGCGCGTGCGATGGAGGGAGCGGAAGGAGCGGAGGGTGTGGAAGGTGCGGAGGGGGGTGGAGCAGAGGCAAGCAGGATGGGGGAGGAAGCGGTAAAGGAAGAGGCTGGGCGTGGCTCGTCTGCCTTAGCCGCGAGATCTATGGAGTTTTCTTACCCTTGCAAGGCTAAGCGTGCGTGTGCGCGCAACCACGAGCCGAGCTTGCCTGGCCTTTGCACGAGGGGTGAGAAAGAGGCTCGTGGGCGAGGCTCCAGGGAGCAGCACGAGCAGCAGCGCGTGGATGACGTTAACGACGGCGCTAGGGCTCATGCTTACGCTGATGCTCATGCTCATGCTGATGCTGATGCTGATGCTGATGCTGATGTTTCTGGTGGTGATGCGGACGAGGCGGAAGGATACGAGGTAGATGCGGGGGAGGGGGCGTTCAGTGATGATGACTCGTGCCCCACTCGCAGCTACGCCAGGCGAAAGCGGCATCATGGCCAGCCGCAAAACGCGCGGGAGCACAAGGGGCGAGACAGGGAGAGAGGCAAGGAGCGGAAGAACATCCGGCACGGGGAGAAGGGCCGTAAGGCTGGCAGCAAGTCAAGCAGCGCCGTACTGGCAGGCGAGGATCAGTGGGAGGATCACAGCAGCTGCAGGCTGATCCAAAGCTATGAAGATCTCTTCAGCACGCCACACCCCTCCGTGGCCTCGTTGATCTTCTCTGGTCATTGCCCTCTCTCTGCGGCATCTGCAGCAGCGGCAGCGGCAGCAGCAGCAGCTGCGGCACTGCCGACAGCAGCAGAAGCAGCGTTTGTGGTCCCCAAGTTTCTGATCAGCCTGTCGCGGATTGAGAAGGAGGAGGATTTCTGGGCCATTCGAGGAGGGAGGCTGCCGCTGAGGCCGAAGAAGAGAGCCAAGGCAGTGGAAAAGGGGCTCCAGGTAGGCATTGCTGACTGAGAGTAGCACCGGATAACAAACAGGCAGCTAACTGGCAGTGAAGGACGGGGCTGGCGTTTCTGTTTCCGCCTGTGCATTTTGCTGCTTCAAGATTTTGGGTTTCATTGCTACTTTTTTTGGCTCTGGTGTTTCTTTCCTTTCCCCGTTCTTCGTGGCAGCGTCTGCAACCCGGCGCTTGGCTGACTGGAGTTACTTGCGAACGGTATCAAGTCAGAGAGCGCAAGTCCAAGAAGGTACAGAGGATGCCTTTGGATGTGGCTGCATTCACATGCCTGCTTCCTGCAATCACTGACGACTTTTGTTTTGTTGCACACATGCCCCAATTATCCCATACCCGTGCTCATTGTTGCACTTAGCTGTTTTTTCCAATCTGGCTTGAACATGCCTTGTATCTTCAGTTCACTGAACTGCACTTTATGGTGTCCTTTGTCAATCTCCCTGTTATGCTTGCAGAAAGCCAGGGGGCTTCGTGGGATGAGCGGGAGGGGAAGCGACACTGAGTGACAGGACATGACACTGGGCAGGTTACTTTGGTCGAAGATGTTCTGGTTGTGAAGACTGGGCTGGGTGATTGCCCTGCCAGCCAACACAAGACATTGCTGAGCTTGCACAAGCAGGCCATGATAAGTCATTGTTCTGTTGCAGTCTTCTAGATAAGCTCACAGTTAGGGCAAGACGATATGATGGCTAGAAATTATTGGTACAGCCGATCTTTTCCCAGGAGATGTAGCATGTAATACTGAGAACACCGTGACAGCTCACACTGCAGAGGCATGAACTGAGCAGCACCCTGAGCTGAGGTCTGAGTGATGCGTGTCTTTCCAATCCAAACAGGATCTCACCCAGCTGTATGCAGAGGGGGCGGTTCCTCAGGCCCAGCTGGTGGGACGGTTGGAGGTATATTTTTTGGCGCGTAAACGAAAACAGCTTGGGTCTCGTTTGGGTCTGCGAAACCAGAAAAACGAAAGTGGTGGAGGGTGGCAAAATGTAGGTGCAATTTCCCAGCATATTCTGGCCGGTTAGCAATTCCGCGAGCGACAGCCACAGCAACTGTAACAGTCTGGGCGGGGCCGTGCGACCGACATCGGCCGTCCGATCCGTCGGTCAGCGGGACCTGACCTGAGGTCGTTCGTTGGTTGACTTGGAGTGTCATCACGACGGTCTGCGAAGGGGTGACGACGAATTGAGGGATTTAGGGAGTGAGTGTTTGCCTGGGGTGGTGCCATAATGATGGCATGGCGTGGATGGCTGCATGCGTGAGTGGTTCTGGCCTGGTCTGGTTTGGTGTTCCTTCGCGTCGCCCTATCAGCCACAGGATTAATTTGTTCGATACCCTTTACACTATCTGAATATTCGCAACTCGAGTCCAAGGACTGGGAATTATTTGAACACTGGTATTCTTCGTAATCATAACTGAAACTGATTTTCCTTATCAACAAAATTGTTCCGCAGATGCCTTCCAACACTACCCCAATTATAGATGCGGGCCCTGTCTTTTGCAGGGTAAAGCAATTTGTATTCTGACCAGCCCTCTTCACGTTCGTCGCAGCGCCAGCCCGCGTCCACCGGGGCCGAACCTGGCATGAGGCCACAACCGCCACCTCCACGATTGCATCCGCCCTTCATTCAGGGAGAATTCCGCAGCGAGCGTCTGACCCTCGGGTTTAGGGTGAAGACCCCAGGCCGGGAAGAAAATGCCTCCGGTCGAAGGAAAAACTGATGGTGTCTGCCAGGTAGCCGACAACCATAACATCTCAGAATTCGCACGAATCATCGTCCACCAATGTTATACCAGTTAAGCTCAACTGCAACAGGCCCTCGATCATGTGCTGAGTCAGATGGGACAAAACCCACTTGGCCGCTGAGTCAGCTGTATAGTCGTATTTTACGCCTGCGACAAATCGACGCTGTTTCGCTGATGCGCCGTCAATCAAACTAAACCCGCAGTTAGGTTGTGACAATCCGCGGCTCCTTCGACCGGGGGTCTGCGGCGGGTCTGACACTCACCCCAGAATACGCCCTCAAAGTCATAGATATTCGCCTCGAGGCCCGATCTCCACCGTCGATCTCCTCCACTGAACTTCACCCTTGAAATCTCCTCCCTTGGGAACTCCCACGCTGTCTACAGTATCTTCTTTTCACACCTGAGATCCTTCCTGCGCTGCTCGCACTTCTCCCGTGCTGTGGGAATCAAAACCACCCACTTGCTGCCGCGTCGGTAGGAAGGCTCTCTCTTCTCAGCTCCTAGACTGGCCGTCCACTCCTCCATCCAAACTTTGCCAGCAGTAGCATAAGTGGTTGCTCTCGTCTTGTCGTTCCTCATTGCCCCATGTCATCTCTTCCCTCGGGTTGCCTCGTGGTACATAATTCACCGAGTGAGAGAGCGGCCCTGCCCCTGTTCTCATAGCTGGCACTTGGCTGCGGTGATAGCGATGCGGTTACAAAAGCACCTAGTGCTAAACTCCATAGCTATATTAGCATGAATCTAAGCTGCAATTATCAACGGGCACGTTTCTTCAAGTTCACGAAATAACTCCATCAAATCGCTCCCGTCGCGCTGGCGGTTCCCTCATCTTTCGTCTCCCCTAGGTCGCACCCTGACCTTGCATAATCCCCTCACAGTCACAACATTCCATGCCGCCAACACTCGTCCTTCCCGCGCATATCTGTCGCACCTGCCCTACTGTTACTCTCGCCACCCCCACCGCCACCGCCGGAACCGCCATAACCGCCGAAAACAGCGCTCACCGTAGTGTAAGTAACCGGCCAAGTCAGCGCGACGGCAGCATGGCCACGTCAGCCGACCGGTTTGTTGCTGAAGTTCGACGGTTATGGCACCACCAACCGCTCTGGGCCAACCCTTCCCCGCCTCTGGCCCACCGTCCTCCTCCTCCAATTCGACCTCCTCCGCTGCGCGCCAAGCCGGTCCTGGCTCCTCGACCAGTCGCGCCGGCGGCGGCGACAACAGCGGCGGCGTCGCGGTCACCTTCGTTTGCCTGCGACCGTGCGACAGTCCTGTCGCCGGCGACAGCACCAGCATGTGTCGCATAAACGCGGGGTTCTTGCCGCGAACGATCATGTGGGCTCCAGGCGGCGCCTTGCACGCTCTCTTGAGCTCCTCTGCCGCGGCAGCCGCTCTAGACTTCTCCCCCTCCGCCCCCGCCGCCGCCGGCGCCGCGGCTGCGGCTCTGCTGCCGGTGGAGGCGGTGGAGATCTCGACGATGCGTCGCACGGCGCTGCACATGTCGCCTCTTCGACCGCTGGCGACGTTTCCGCTGGTGGACAAGAAGACGGGGCAGCTGTCGTGGAAGATCGTAGGCATCGCAAGCGACCATCCTCTCGCCGCCGCCGCAGTAGACGCATGTACGAAGCTCGGGCGAGCCGTATGGAACCCTAGCAGTGGGCGCAAGGGCGGGGGAGAATCTAGTAGCAGTGGGGCGCCGGCGGGAAAGAGCAGGCGGGGGGGGAGTTGGGACGGTAGGGAATTGAAGGATCAGGCCGTAGTAACAGTAGCGGGTATAGTATCGCGTTGGTTGATTGAGGCTTATGACCTTCTCGCAGCACTCAATAACGAGCCAACGGGCGTGGCGGCGGGTGCTGAGAGCGCGGAGCAGCGGCGGCGGTGGCAGGTGGGGGAACGCGCGGTGGTAGCAGTGGCGGAAAACGCGCATGTGACGTGGCAAGGCATGGCGCAGCAGTCGCTTCTTGGGCAGGAAGGGGCAGGCGCGCGCGAAGTTGCGCCAATGCTGATGGCGCAAGGGGTGCAGTGGATGGGGGCGGAGGCTCAGGCGCAGGCGCAAGGACACGGGCAAGCGCCATGGGCGCACGCGGAAGGGGAGGGCTGGTGGGGGGGAGAAGGGACATATGGGATGGGCGGGGATGTGGATATATGGTCCCACGGAGGCGGAGGGTCCCTGACCCCTAGTGGCGTTGCACCTTCAGGTGTTACTACACCTATTGGTCTGACCCCTAGAAGCTTAACGCCAAACGGCTCAGCTGCTTTTCCCTTAGCTCCTCCCACTTTTATGCAACTGCAGCAGCAGCAGCAACAGCAGCTGCAGCAGATGATGATGGTGTGGATGGCGCAGGAGAGTGATGAGGGAATGGACGATGCAAACCCAGAGGAGGCGGAGGGGCAAGGAGAGCCGGATGGGGTTGTAAGGCGCAAGTCAGGGGGGAAGGGGAAAGAGAAGGGGAAGGAGAGGGAGGTGGAGAAGGGAAAGGACAAGGAGAAGGTGAGAGAGAAGGAGAGAGACATGAGTAAGGTGCGCAGGGTAGGTGAACGGGTGATCAAAGAGAAGGGGAGAGGGAAAGAAAAGGATAAGCGCAAGGATGGAGAAGAGGAGGGAGATAGGGGGAGGAGCAAGGAGAGAGAGAAAGGAAATGTGCATGGGCATGGGCATGGGCATGGGCATGGGCATGGGCATGGGCAGGGACATGGGCATGGGAATGGGCACGGGCAGGGGCAAGCGTGCTCGCGAGGTGGGTATGGCAGGAGCAGCAGCAGCGGCGGCGGCAGCAGCAGCAGCAGCAGCAGTGCGGTAGAGGAGTTGCAGAGGGCTCTTCAAGCGAGGTACGCTGCTGCGCTGGGGAAGAAGGAAGCCGAGCAAGACAGGCAAGACGAGCAAGACGGGCAGCAACTCGACTCATCCGCTGCTCCTGCTGCTCGTGCTGCTCGTGCTGCTCATACTCTTTCGCATTCTCACCCTCACTCTCATGCGTCTGCTCATCCCCATGGTGTTGGTGACGCTGATGGCGATGGGGACGGTGCTGACGGCAACAACCGGGCTCGTCCTGCATGCAGCAGTACAGTCAGTGGGACCAGCAGGGACAGGAGCACCCGGAGCAGCAGCAGCAGCAGCAGCAGCAGTGCTGTTTCGGGTAGTACTGGCATCAGCAGCATCAGCGGCAGCGGCAGCAGTGGCAATGGCACTGAGAGGAAAAAGGCGGAGAGGAGGAGGGGAGGGTCGCATGGGGAGAATCCCTTGGGAGCAGCACCAGAGGCGGCATCCGAGCATGGGGGTTCAGAGGGCGGCCAGTGTAGCAGCAGCAGTGGGAGCGGTTGGCGTGTGCATGAGAGCTTCAACGAGGGCAGAAGCAGGACTGCTTCCCCGAGACCTTTAGAGATGCCTGTTTTCGTGCCTGCGCAAGCTTTCGCCATGCCACCCGAGCAGCAGCAGCAGCAGCAGCAGGCGGAATTTATGCTGAAGCTGATGCAAGGATGCCATTCGGGTCCTCTGCCCTTCCGCCCATTCACCCCTGACCCCCTGCTGCTGCATCACCAGCAGCAGCAGCAGCAGCAGCAGCAGGCGCTGACTCAGCTGCACAGGCGCAGCAGCAGCAGCGGGGTGGATGGGGGCTATATTGCTGGCAGCGCTGCGACTGGGAATGCTTGTATGCCGGGGAACATTGTTGGTTGCGACAATGACATCAGCAGCAGTAGTAGCAGGGCGATTGGTGGGGCGAAAGCAGTGTCTGTTGGAGAGCGAGGGTGGGGAGCCATGCATGGGAGCATCCAACAGAGGTCGTTTGCAGAAAGGAAAGATAGCAGGACGATAGTAGGTGCATCTGCTGGTGCTGGTGTTGGTGTTGCTGCTGGCTGGGCGGGTGGTGCTGTCGGTGCTTCTGGAATGGAGCAGGATTTTCGGGAGGTGGAAGCGGGGGGGACACAGGAGTGGCACGAGCAGCAGCAGCAGCAGCAGATTCAGCAGCAGCAGATTCAGCAGCATGGGTTTCCAGTGTTCCCCACGTCAGCATCCACATCTTCCACTGTGTGCTCTGACGTATCCCTGCCCCAGTGGAGGGACCTGCAGCAGTTGCTGCAACATGCGCAGGCCTCCCAATGGCATGCGCAACCACAACAGCAGCTGCAGCAGCAGCAGCAGCTGCTGCTTCATCAGCGGCAGCAGCAAGAAGCTGGGCTCTTAGAAGGGAGGATCCCTGTTGGGGGCTCCATGGTGGAGCGAAGGGCAAGGGGCGTGAAAGCCTTGACAGCGGCCATGGCACACGCGGCAGCAGGGGGAGGAGGGAGAGGGGCTGGGGGAGGGGGAGGGGGAAGGGGAGCGGGGAGAATAGGGGTGATGGTGACAAGGAGAGCCACAACGGGGGGGAATATGGGCGCAGAGGAGGGTGGCAGGGGCAGTCGTGCATTGGAGGAGGGTACTGGGCGAGTGAGGGTGCTGAGGGGAGTGGGGGGCGCGAGGGGGAAGGGACAGGGAGCGGGCAGGATGGGTGTTATTGTGGGAGTGGGAGGAGGAGAGGAGGACGAGGAAGAGGAGGACGAGGAAGAGGAGGACGAGGAAGAGGAGGAGGAGGAGAGGGAGGAGGAGGAGGTGGAGGAGGAGGAGGAGAGGGAGGAGGAGGATCTGGAGCTTTCTTCTTCTGTGCCCTTATTTCCCGGCTCTGCATCTACCTCTTCCTCCTTTGCTCCTTTGCTGAGCCCTCCTCCAGTTTTCGTGCCACATGTTGCAGTGGCAACGGCAGCAGCAGGTGCGAGCAAGGGACAACAGCAGCAGCAGCAGCAGCGGCACCACCATTCCCATCAGCAGCAGCAGGACGGAGTGGATTCGTCTGCATCCACCATCAACTCCCGCGGCCATGCAGCCCCCCCGAAGCAGAGACGGAAGTCCTCCTCCTCGGGAGGCTCTACCTCCGCCTTCACCTCTGCTTCCACCGCTGCTGCTGCTGAGTCTGCAAGGGACAAGTCTGCAGGGAGGGACAAGCCCACAGGAAGGGTCCGCAGGGGCTCGTTTGGGAGCTTCGACAGCAGCACCAGTAGCAGTGGCAGCAGCTGTACGTTCGGTGGCAGTGCTGCTGGTGCTGCTGCTGGTGCTGGTTCCGTTCCTACCTCTGCTGCTGCTGGTGCTCCATGGGAAGAAAGTGCATCCATGCCGCCGCCTGCCTTGCATCGACGCTGTGTCACCGTGGGCGCCTCTCCCCACACCCCTCCACCTCCTCACACCCCTCCATCTGCTCGCCACTTCTCCCCTCCCACTCTCCCCTCCACCTGCCTCCCCAACCGCCCACCCTCGTCCCACTTCCCCAGCCCTGCTGTTCTTGCGGCACAACTCGCTGCAGCTAATGCCCATCTGCACCGGATTTCTGTGGGGGGCGACACTGCTGCTGCTGCTGCTGCTGCTGCTGCTGCTGCTGCTGCCACCATTGCCCATCAGCCTATGTGCGGACGCAGTGCTACTGTTGGAAGCTTACCTACCCACATCTTCCCAGCCGCTCCCTCCCCTCTCTCCCCCCATCCCAGCACTCCCTATTCCCCTTTCACGCAGCAGCAGCAGCAGCAGCAGCAGCAGGGTGCGTGGGAGCAAGCAGAGAAGCTAAAGATGCTGCGCAATGGGGTGCTGTCAGGGCCAGTGGGGGATGCGTATCGGCAGCTCCTTCTCTCCAACACCCAGTCAGGCTCCATCTCCCAATCACAATTCCAGCAGCATCCACGGCAGCAGCAGCAGCAGCAGTCTGATTACATATCTGTTCTGCACTCTTTCAGTGGTCCTGTACCTCGAGCTTCGTCCTATGAGACTCCTCCCAATCCCCGCCCAGGCACCGCGTCTCTCACTCCCAGGGGACAAAATGTGGGGTTTATGCCCCCAGAGAGTGCTAACAGCACCCAGCACATGCTCTCACAGCAGCAGCAGCAGCAGCAGCAGCAGCAGCTTCTTTTGAGGCAAAGGCAGCAGCAGGAACAGCAGCAGGAGGGAAGGAAGACACACGGGCACAGTTCTCCCCACAGGGGCAGTCCACTGGCGAAGGCAGGACGGGGTGCGGTTGGGTCTATGAGGGAGAGGGTGGGTGCAACTGATGCTGCTGCCGCCGCCACCGCCGCCGCCGCTGCTGCTGCTGCTGCTGGTGCAGGTGTGGTATCGGCAGCAGTTGTACCAAGAGGGTCAGCAGGAGGGGAGGCAAGACGAGCAGGAGGGAAGCGAATAGTACGACGGGCTTCTTTGGGCGACGGGGATGACCTGTATTGCGCCCCTGTTGCGTCCTCTGTTGCTGGGTGGTACCGCGAAGCAGGCGGGGCGGATGATGGGGCGGGGAGAGAGAATCCGGAGAAGGAGTGTGTGGTGGAAGGGAAGAGAAGGGAGAGAGATGAGGGGAGGAGGATGATAGGTGGGAGGGATGGGATGCGGGATGAAGAGGAGGGGGAGGAGGGAGGGAGGGGGTGTGGGAGGGAGGAGGTGGGGGGAGGGAGAGTGGGGAGAGGGAGTGGAAGCAGCATGCACGGTCGTTTGCTGGCACGCCACATGAGAACAGGGTCTGCAGATGCAGCGGCAGTCACAGCCGCAGCTAGAGAAGCAGCTGCTGCTGCTGCGAGAGTGCCAGGAGGAGTGCTGGCAGCACTAGCAGCTGGGACTGTGTCGATTGGAAATTCACCTCTTTCTAGTTCCAACCGTGGATCCTCGCCCCTTGCAGGGTGCATGAGACGAAGCCACACAACTGAGTGCGGCCGAGGAGGCAAGAAGGCTGGGCAAGAAGAGGAGGAGAAGGGAGGGGTTAGCAGGGAGGCAGCAGAGTGGGGAAGGTTGGAGGAGGAGTGGGGAGGAGAGGGAGTGTGGGCTGGGGAAGAAGGGGAGGGAGAGGAGGGAGAGGAG
>BQMB01000781.1:0-90229 GCA_027943415.1 Closterium sp. NIES-67
CCCGCCTACCGCTTTCCGCTCACCCCTCTAGCGCCCCTCCTGGGCCCCGTCGCGCCCCTCCCAGTCCACGTCGCGCCCCTCCTAGGCCCTGTAGCGCCCCTCCTGGGCCTCGTCGCGCCCCTCCTGGGCTCCGTAGCGCCCCTCCTGGGCCCCGTCGCGCCCCTCCTGGGCCCTGTAGCGCCCCTCCTGGGCCCCGTCACGCCCCTCCCAGGCCCCGTCGCGCCCCTCCTAGGCCCCGTAGCGCCCCTCCTGGGCCCCGTCGCGCCCTTCCTGGGCCCTGTAGCGCCCCTCCTGGGCCCCGTCGCGCCCCTCCCAGGCCCCGTCGCGCCCCTCCCAGGCCCCGTAGCGCCCCTCCTGGGCCCCGTCGCGCCCCTCCTGGGCCCCGTAGCGCCCCTCCTGGGCCCCGTCGCGCCCCTCCTGGGCTCCGTAGCGCCCCTCCTGGGCCCCGTCGCGCCCCTCCTGGGCCCCGTAGCGCCCCTCCTGGGCCCCGTCGCGCCCTCCCTGGGCCCTGTAGCGCCCCTCATGGGCCCTGTCGCGCCCCTCCCAGGCCTCGTCGCGCCCCTCCTGGGCCCCGTAGCGCCCCTCCCAGGCCCCGTCGCTCCCCTCCTGGGCCCCGTAGCGCCCCTCCAGGGCCCCGTCGCGCCCCTCATGGGCTTCGTAGCGCCCCTCCTGGGCCTCGTCGCGCCCCTCCTGGGCTTCGTAGCGCCCCTCCTGGGCCCCGTCGCGCCCCTCCTGGGCCCCTGTAGCGCCCCTCCTGGGCCCCTGTCGTGCCTCTCCTGGGCCCCGTCGCGCCCCTCCTGGGCCGCGTCGAGCCCCCCCCCCTCCTGGGCCCCGTCACGCCTTCAGGCCCCGTCGCGCTCGCCCGGCCCCGTCGCCCCAGCCCGGCCCCGTCGCACCAGCCCGGCCCCGTCGCACCAGCCAGGCCCCGTCACGCCCGCCCGGCCCCGTTGCACTCGCCTGGCCCCGTCGCCCCCTGCCCGGCCCCGTCGCAACCGCCCGGCCCCGTCGCACCCGCCCGGCCCCGTCGCCCCCGCCCAGCCCCCGTGCGCCCCTCCTGGACCACCGTCCTGCTCGCCCGGCCCCGTCGCACCGGCCCGGCACCGTCGCACCCGCTCGGCCCCGTCGCACCAGCCCGGCCCCGTCGCGCCCGCCCGGCCCCGTCGCGCCCGCCCGGCCCCGTTGCACCGGCCCGGCCCCTACGCTCGTCCCTGCCCGGCCCCGGTCCTCCTCACTGGTACGGTTCCCCCCCCCCCCCCCTGCCGTGCACTGCCCTACACCATACTGCCCCGCACTGCACCGCCCCGCACCACCCTGTACTGCCTGGCACCGCACTGCACCGCCCTACACCGCACTGCATCGCACTGTACCGCACGGCACCGCACTCCACCTTGCTGCACTGCCCTGCACCGCACTGCACTGTTCCTGATGGCGGCGGAGCTTCGCTTCGACGCTGAAGGCCAGCCTCTGGTGTTCGAGGCGTGGCTTGCCGACCTCCGTCTCCAACTCACTGGCCAGCGGCAGGATGGTGAACCGCTTTCCGCACACCTTGACGGTACGCTCCCCTGCCCAGACCCCCCTGCTATTCTGCCCGTTGACTCCACACCCACTGAGCGCGAGTCCACTGCTGCCACTGCCCGTGCGCGCTCTGTCTGCCTTTCTCGCGATGCTGTCGCCCAGCTTGCCATCAGCAACGCCCTTCCCCCGTCCGAGCGCCCTCGCTTTAGGTCTCTCACCACTGCTCAGGCATACTTAGCTGCTGTCATCCAGCGCTATTCCACCCCTCCGGCTGCCTCGGTGGGTCGCCTGATCCTCCCGATGCTCTTTCCTGACCTCGCGTCTTTCCCCACTGTCTCTGACCTCGCTGCCCACCTGCGCTCGATAGATGAGACCTGGCGCGCTGCCTGCACTGACGCACAGCTTAGAGCACACCAGCCGCCCATTACCTCTACCCTCTACCTGCTTGCCACCCGCCTCCCTGACCGCCTTGCTGTCGCCCGCGACCGCTTCCTTAGCATTCACCCCGCCGACCTCACCCTCACTGACTTTGTAGACACCCTGACTGTGATAGAGACCCGTCACCGCTCCATCGCCCAGGCGAGCGGTGTCGTGCCGGTCCCTATCTTTCAGGGTTGTGCCCCCGCCCAGTGTACCTTCTCTGACGGCTCTGCCGCAGTGGCTGAGACTGCTGCTGCAGCGCAGTTTCGTTCGGGGAAGGGCCGCCGCCCCAAGGCTGGGCACGGCGGCGGCGGCGGCGGGGGTGCGGGAGGGGGTAGTGGTGGGGTCGGGGCGTCTGGTGCTGGAGCGGACGAGGGGACCCTGCCCAGTCCAGCTGAGCCGCCGCCCCTGCAGTTGCAGCAGCCGCAGCAGCCGCCACAGTCGCAGCCTTCGCAGCAGCCGCAGCAGCAGTCGCAGACGCGGCAGACGAGTGTCCTCCCGCCCGGGTGGCCCGGCGCTGGCGGTGGCCGGGCGCGTGGTGGTGTGCCGAGTGGTGGCTCTGGTGGCGGGCGTTGTCAGTACCAGATCCAGACCGGTCCTCGCCGCGATTTCGTTTGCGGTAGGCTCAGTCACTACACTCCCCGCTGTTTTCATCGCCTGGACGACCTCTTTCGTCAGCGCTTCGGCCCGTCGCCAGACCTCCCGGACTGGCACAGTTTGCTTAGTCGTAAGATTCAGATTTTTGATATGGACATGGATGCCATAGTTGCTGCTCTGCATGTGATGTATGCTGATGACTCTAGTGTGCTTCCCGCTTATTACTCACTGTTGCCTAGTGTAGGTGTGCCTAGCTTAGCCTCCCCTAGCTTAGGATCCCCTGCTTTGTGTAGTCTTGGTGCTTCCGCCGTCGTTCCGTTGCCAGACGCCTCTGCTTCGCTTTCCTTCACCTTGGACTCTGGCGCTTCTCGGTGTTTCTTCCGCGACTCTACCACCCTGACGCCGCTTCATGTCCCAGCTGCCGTCTCTCTTGCTGACCCCTCCGGCGGTCCGGTCGTCGCCCGCAGTTCCACCACCCTTCCCTGTCCGGCGGTTCCTTCGGGCACTCTCACAGGTCTGCATATCCCCTCGTTCTCCAGGAACCTAGTTGGTGTCGGCTGCCTCCAGGACCTTGGCGTCACCACTACGTTCCCTGGTCACGAGCGGTATGCTGTCTGTACCGAGGCCGCCACTGGTGCCCCCCTGTCCACGTTCCCCCGGGACCCGGTGTCCGGCCTGTTCACTCTGGACACCGTGACCCCCCCGGCTGGGGCGCCTCCTCAGATGGCTGCGTCTACCCAGGTTGCTGCTGCCTGCTCCTGTCGGTCCCTCACTCACCCGACTCTCCTTTGGCACCACCGCCTAGGTCACCCTGCGCTCCCGCGTCTGCGTCACATGTCCCAGCACGGTCTTGTCCTTGGTCTCCCAGGTTCCCTCCCCGCGTTTCCCTCCTCCCCAGCCCCACCTTGCACGCCTTGTGTTGAGGGTCGGCTTCGCCGTGCCCCGCACTCCTCCTCGTTTCCCCCTACCGCCGCGCCACTGCAGACCCTGCACCTGGACGTCTGGGGCCCCGCCCCCATCCCTGGGCCACGTCGAGAGCGCTACTTCCTTATGCTTGTCGACGACTTCACTCGTTACACCACAGTCTTTCCCCTGGAGCGCAAGGCCGACGTGCCTGGCGCTCTCATCCCCTGGCTTGTCTCTGCCCGTGTCCACCGCAGTCTCCCTGTCTTGCGTCTTCACTCCGACCGTGGTGGCGAGTTTGCCTCCGGTGTCCTTGGTCGCTTTTGTCGTGCGGAGGGCATCACCCAGACGTTCACCCTACCGGACTCCCCACAGCAAAATGGGGTCGCTGAGCGACGCATCGGTTTGGTCATGGAGGTCGCTCGCACCTCCATGATCCATGCCGGTGCACCCCATTTTCTGTGGCCGTTCGCTGTGCGCTACGCTTCTCACCAGCTTAACCTGTGGCCGCACCCTCAGCAGCCGCAGGTTTCGCCGACCCGTCTTTGGACTGGGTCCCCTGGTGACGCGTCTGCGTTCCACGTCTGGGGCTGCCTTGCTCACGTCCGTGCCTCCGGCACGGACAAGCTCACTGCCCGCACCCTTCCCTGCGTCTTCCTCGGTTTTCCCCTTGACGCGTCCGACTGGCACTTTTACCACCCGCCGTCTCACCGCTTCTTTCACTCTCGTGACGTTACCTTTGACGAGTCCGTCTCCTACTACTGTCGCTTCCCCCACTGTGGTCCCCCGGTTACCCCCCCCCTGTTCCTGGTCCCTCCTTCCCTGGTAGTCCCTGCCCCTCCTCCTCCTCCTCCCCGTCCCGCCCCCTCTAGTGTGTCCCACGTCACCCCCCTTCCGTCGGTGGACCCGGTTGAGGAGTCTTCTGACTCTGGTGGCCCTCCAGTTCAGTCCTCGCCAGCCGCCCCTCCCCTAGCATCCCCTCCCCAGTCCCCCCCTCCACCGCCTCTGCCGCCGCTGCAGCCGTCGTTTTCGCCGCCGCCGCCGTCGCAGCACCCGTTCGCTGACTCTGGGGGTGCTCGTCTCGGTCGCCCTGGAGGTGGTCCCTCTGGGAGTGCTGGTGTGGAGTGTGCCGGTGGTAGCCGAGGAGCAGATTGCGGTCCCGGTATCGCCGTTGTGCCGCCGCAGCAGCAGTCCCCGCCGGTGTCAGCCCTTCGCCTGCTCGGCCTTCCGTCCCCCGACCCTGCGTCGGTTCCTCCCCGGCCGTCTCCTCCTCTTCCTGTCTACGGCCCTGTCTTCCCTCCGCCGGACTCGTCCCCGGCCCGTCTCCCCCCTCGTTCCCCTCCTGTGTCCCCTCCTCTGTCTCCTAACCCGACTCCTCCGTCGTACGTCTGGTCTCACCGTCCCTCCCGAGCTCGTCCTGCCTCGCCTGTCTTGCGCTCCCACCCTATGTTGCTTCGTTCCCACGCGTCTCGTCCTCCCCTTCTGCCGTCGCCTCCTCCGTCCTCCCTTGTTGTTGCACCCCCCCCGCTGTCTGACTACCTTCGTGCCGCTCGTCCCCTTGTTCCTCGGGTCCTTGCCTCTCTCGTTACCGACCCGTCTGTTCCGACCTCGTGCCTTGACGCTCTTGTCGCTGCGCATGCTGTTGTCTCTCTCGCTGACCCCTCTGCGGGTCCCGTCGTCGCTCGCAGTTCCACATCCCTTCCCTGTCGAGCATTTCCCTCGGGCTCTCTTAAAGGCCTCCACGTTCCCTCGTTCTCGAGGAACCTGGTTGATGTCGGCTATCTTTAGGATCTCGGCGTCACCACTACGTTCCCCAGGCACGAGCGGTTCGCTGTCTGTTCTGAGGCTGTCTCAGGTTCCCCACTTGCTACGTTCCCCCGGGACCCGGTGTCCGGACTGTTCACCCTAGACACCGATTCCCCCCGGTTGGTGCGTCCTCCCAGGTCGCTGCAGCTTGCTCGTGTCGGTCTCTCACTCACCCGTCCCTGTTGTGGCACCACCGCCTAGGTCTCCCTGCACTTCCGCGTTTGCGTCACATGTCCCAGCACGGTCTTGTCGTAGGCCTCCCCGCGTCGCTCCCCGCCCTTCCCCTCTCGCCTTCTCCACCGTGCACGCCTTTCGTCGAGGGCCGGCTCCGCCGTGCCCCTCACTCCTCCTCGCTTCGCCTTGCCACTGCTCCCCTTAAGACCCTGCACCTGGACGTTTGGGGCCCAGCCCCCGTCCCCGGACCGCGTGGCGAGCGCTACTTTCTTGTGCTCGTCAACGACTACACGCGCTGCACCACGGTGTTTCCCCTGGAGCGGAAGGCCGACGTGCCCGACGTTCTTCTCCTGTGGGTTGTGGCTGCGCGTCTTCACCGCGGTCTCCCTGTGTTGTGTCTCCACTCTGACCGTGGCGGAGAGTTCACTTCTGGTCGGCTTGGACAGTTCTGTCGTCCGGAGGGCATCACCCAGTCGTACACCTTGCCGGACTCGCCACAGCAGGATGGGGTTGCTGAGCGCCGCATCGGTTTGGTCATGGAGGTGGCTCGTACCTCCATGATCCATGCCGGTGCACCCCATTTTCTGTGGCCATTCGCCGTTCGCTACGCCGCTCACCAGCTTAACTTGTGGCCACGCTCCCAGCGGCCGCAGGTTTCGCCGACCCTCCTTTGGACCGGGTCCCCCGGTGACGCGTCTGCGTTCCACGTCTGGGGCTGCCTTGCTCACGTTCCTGCCTCTGGCACGGACAAGCTCACTGCCCGCACTGTCCCCTGTGTCTTCCTTGGTTTCCCTCTGGACTCGTCTGACTGGCTCTTCTACCAGCCACAGTCTCACCGCTTCCTCCACTCTCATGACGTCACCTTTGACGATTTCTTCTCCTTCTACCGTTGCTGCCCTCACCGAGGTCTCCCAGTTTCCCCCCCCTGTTCCTTGCCCCCTCTCCCCCGGTAGCCCCTCCTCCCAACCTGCCTCGTCCTGCCCCGTCTTGGGTCTCCCATGTCAATCCCCTCCCGTCAGTTGTCCCTGTTGAGGAGTCTGCTGACTCTGGTGGTCCCCCCGCCCCGCCTTTGCCGCGTCCCCCTTCCCTGGTGTCTCTGCCCCCACTGTCGTAGTCGCCGCCATCGTCGCCGCCGCCGCCGCCATCGCAGCTGCCGCCGCCGCTGCCGCTCTTGGCCTCTGGGGGTGCTGGCGCTGTGGAGGGTGTTCGTCCTGCGGCTCCTGCGTGGTCTGTCCCGGCGGGCCTGGGGGTGCCGCTGGGGCTGGAGAGGGTTCTCGCTCTAGGGGTGTTGGTTCTGGGAGTGCTGCTGTTCAGTGTTCTCCCCGAGGTTGTCGTGCCCCTGCCGGTTCGAGGGTCGAGCACCAGCCGCCGCAGCAGCCGCCGCAATCGTCGCCGCCGGTCTCCGCTCTTCGCCTGCTCGGCCTTCCCTCCCCTGATCGCTCGCCGGTGTCTCCCCCACCTCATCCTCACCTTCCTGTCTACGGCCCTGTGTTCCCGCCCCTGGACTCTTCTCCGGCCCGTCTTCCTCCTCGTTCCCCTCTTGTGTCCCCTTCGCTGTCTCCTGACCCTACACCTCCGTCCCACGTTTGGTCTCGCCGTCCCTCCCGCGGTACTTCCTCCTGCGCGAGCTACAGCAGCGTCGCTAGGCCCGTGTAGTTCACTTCGCCTCCGGTGCCAACACAGCTGATATCTTTACTAAGGCGCTTGCGCCTAAAGATCATCAGCGGCACCGTGTACAGCTTGGTCTTGTTCCTGTAGCTTCTCATTTGCTAGGGCCATGATTGTGTACTCTCTACTATATATACCTGTCGGACTGGCCTTGTGGCCTTACCTCCAGTGGCTGGACTAGTAGTGCCGCCCTGGCTTGCTTTAATCTTGTTTGTACTCTTGCTGACTGGTCTCCGGACGCCTGCCTCAGTGGTTGGACTAGTAGTGCCACCCTGAGCTGTGTGCTTCTTGCTTAGCACCACCCCTTATCTAGCCTAGGGGGTGTGTCAACTTATACATATGATCTATGTAGAAGTTATAGGCTAGACTAGGTGTGTGCTTCTAGTGAGTACAACCCAACAGGTATATGTTCTAGGCTTCTCCTTCTAGTAGATCCATTCACGTATTCTAACAAATGGCGATGGTGATGGAGATGGGGATGGGGATGGTGATGGGGATGGTGATGGGGATGGTGATGGGGATGGTGATGGGGATGGTGATGGGGATGGTGATGGAGATGGAGATGGGGATGGTGATGGGGATGGTGTGTCAACTTGTACATATTATCTATGTAGAAGTTATAGGCTAGACTGAGGTATGCTTCTAGTGAGTACAACCAACTAGTATTTGTTCTAGGTTTCCACCTCTAGTAATCATTCGTTTCTACGTTAACATGGTATCACGCTTAGGTTAGGATCCCCCCGCCTACCGCTTCCGCCCATCGCGCCTCCTAGGCCCCGTCGCGCCCCCTAGGCCCCGTCGCGCCCCCGCTGGGCCCCGTCGCGCCTCCTAGGCCCCGTCGCGCTCCCCCTAGGCCCCGTCGCGCCCGCTGGGTCCCGTCGCGACCCCTAGGCCCTAACGCGCCCCCGCTGGGCCCCGTTGCGCCTCCTAGGCCCCGTCGCGCCCCCCATGGGCCCCGTCGAGCCCGCTGAGCCCCGTCGTGCCTCCTAGGCATCGTCGCGCCTCCTAAGCCCCGTCGCGTCCCCCCCCTCTGGGCCCCGTCGCGCCCGTTCGGCCCCGTCGCGCCCCTCCTAGGCCCCGTCGTGCCCGCTGGGCCCCTTCGCGCTTCCTAGGCCCCGTCGCGCCTGCTAGGCCCCGTCGCGCCCCCCCTGGGCCCCGTCGCGCCCGTTAGGCCCCGTCGCGGCCCCCCTGGGCCCCGTCGTGCCCGCTGGTCCCCGTCGCGCCTCCTCGGCCCCGTCGCGCCCCCCCTGGGCCCCGTCGTGCCCGCTGGGCCCCGTCGCGCCCCTTAGGCCCCGTCGCGCCCGCTGGCCCCTGTCGCGCCTGCTGTTAGCGCTCGCCCGCCTGGCCTCCTCCTAGTGCCGCTCGGCCTCCTCCTAGTGCCGCCCGGCCTCCTCCTAGTGCCGCCCGGCCCCTTCCTAGCGCCGCCCGGCCTCTCCTCAGCGCTGCCCGGCCCCTCCTCGTGCCCGACCGGCCCCAGCAGCACCAGCCTGGCCCCTCCCAGCACCAGCCCGGCCCCAGAGCACCTGCCCGCCTCCCCTGCTCGGCCTGCCGTGTCCTCTCGGGCCCTGTGTCTTCTGCTTGCCTGCGCTGGGACGCCTAGCTGCTGCCCTACTGGAGAGTGCTGCCGCCGTGTCCCCGCGCCGCTGTGCTCCTGTGCCGCTGAGGAGTTGTGCTGCTGTGCCGCTGTGTCGCTGAGGAGCTGTGCCGCTGACCCTGCACGATGGCTGACTTTGTGCTCCGCCTGGACGCTGAGGGCCACGCGGTTGACTTCGCCGCCTGGCTCTCCGATCTTCGCCGCCAGCTTACAGGTCAGCGCCAGGATGGCCACTCTCTGGTTGTCCATGCTAATGGCTTGCTCCCCCGTCCCCCTGCACCTACTCCCCTCCCTGCTGACCCCTCCTCTGATGACCGTGAGGCTTTCTCTACTGCTGCGCTGGCCTGTGCGATCTGGGACTCACGCGATGCAGTAGCTCAGGTTGCTATTAGTCACGCCCTCCCTGTGTCTGAGCGCTCGCGTTTTGCTACTGTTGAAACGGCCAAAGCTTATTTAGACGCCGTTATTGCTCGCTATTCCACCCCTGCCTCCGCTTCTGCTGGCCGCTTGCTCTTTCCGATGCTGTTCCCAGACCTGGCTGCCTTCCCTACTGTCGCAGATTTTGCCACTCATTTGCGTGCCCTAGAGACTCGCTATCGCACTGCCAGCACTGCTGCCCAGCTCACTGCGCTCCCCCCTCCTTTCTGCATGACGCTCTATTTTATCGCTATGCGCCTGCCAGACCGCCTCGCTAGTGCTCGCGACCACTTTCTTAGCCAGCACCCGGGTGACCTCACCCTGACCGCCTTTGTCGACACCCTCACTGAGATCGAGACTCGCCAGCGCACTATCGCTCAGTCGAGCGGTGCGCCGCCAGTCTCTATCTTTCACGGCTGTGCCCCATCCCCGTGCACGTTCACTGACGTTTCGGCTGCGGTCGCCACGGCGACCCCTCTTACCGAGACGGCTGCTGCTGTCCACCCGCAGCAGCGCTCGCGTCGCGGTGGCCGTGGCCGCCAGGGAGGTAGGGGTGGTGACGCAGGTGGTAGTGGTCGTGGTGGTGGTGACGGTAGTCCGCCTGAGGGGACTACCACCGGTGGGCAGGAGCAGCAGTCCCAGCAGCAGCAGGACCAGCCCCAGCCGCAGCCGCCGTCCCAGCAGCACCCGCCGCAGCCGTGGGCTCGTCTCCCGCCTGGTTGGCCCGGCACCTCCGGAGGCGGTGGCCGTGGTGGCGGCCCGCGCAGCTTGGCGTCTACCAGCGGCTCCAGTGCTGTGACCTGCCAGTACCAGCTTCAGACCGGGCCTCTCCGCGGCACTCTGTGCCGCCGCCCGCACCCGACCGCCCGCTGTTTCCGCCGCCTCGACGATCTTTTTCGTCGTCGCTTTGGCCCGGCCCCGGACCTCCCTGACTGGCACAGCCTGCTCCGCCAGGGCGTGCCGATCTTTGAGTTAGACATGGATCAGATAGGTGCTGCTTTGCATGCTTTGTATGCTGACGCTTCTAGTGTTGATGGATCTTACTACCCTGTGTACTCTAGTTTAGGTGTTTCACCCTTGTGTAGCTTAGCTTTCCCTGCTGCGACAGGCGTAGGACTGCCTAGGTTGCCTAGTCTAGTCGCTGCACCGGCTCCGTCCCCGGCCCCCGCCACTGCGTCGCTGTCCTTCACTCTCGACTCTGGTGCTTCTGCCTGCTTCTTCCGCGACCGTTCCACGCTCACGCCGCTTGCTGCACCTGCTGTTGTCTCTCTCGCTGACCCCTCACATGGTGATGGGGATGGTGATGGTGATGGAGATGGTGATGGTGATGGGGATGGTGATGGGGATGGAGATGGGGATGGTGATGGGGATGGTGATGGTGATGGAGATGGGGATGGTGATGGGCGGAACGCACAGGAGAGGAGGGAAAGGAGAGGGAGAGGACAGAGGAAAGAGGGAGAGAAGAGAGGAGGGAGCAAGGCATTGAGATTAGATGTTGAGACAAGGCTGGGGGGAAGCCTTGCATGGCACGGCATGGCACGGCACAGCATGGAACAACATGATATATGGCACGGCATGGCACGGCACAGCATGGAACAACATGATATGAACCAAGGATTAATGCAGCAGGATCGGAGAGGAGTAAGGCACCAAGATTAAGGGAGGTAAAGAAACGCATGTGCTCTGCAGACGGCAACGGGTGTGCTTTTGCAGCGCCTCAGAGCACGGCATTCTGGACGCACCTAAGACAGGGGAGGGCTAGGAGCGCGTGCATTTGGGGCTTGGCTTTGGCAGGAAGCAGTTGGAGAAATACCTGAGAAGTGGGAGGGAGGACGGGGGGAGGTGGGCGGGGAGAGGGGGGAGATAAATGGGTGTTCGAGTCGCCTCAAAAGGTGCATTCAGCAGGCGTTGCGCCGAGCAGAAGGTGGCGTACGAGAAGCGAGTGCTAGGCGGGTGGTCAAGGCATTCCTTGGAGTGTGCTCAGCAGCAAAGGACAATGGGACAAGCCAGCCTTCCACGATTCAACGGGAGCCGACTCATGACTTTTGAGCCGACTTCTTCAGTCGACTCAAATGTTCAGCAGAGGAGATTGGGACAAGCCAACCTTCCACCCACGACTCAACAAGCATGGATTTCCCAGACTCAACAAAACATAATCATCCCCCAGAGCTGATGTCCCAGCACTCCCTTGAATTCAGTCAGGCAGCCAGCAAGAACCTTAAATCCAGTCCCCCAGAACCTACCTTGAGCCAGCATCCCCAATCTCGTTTAGAGGCAAAGCCAGCTCCCCACAAGCAGAGCCGATCTCCGGAAGTCATTAGGCGGCCAGCAGGCACCTTGGCTCCACTCTCCCAGGACTCTCAACTAATGCCGGTCTCATGAGCCTCGTTTAAAGGGCAAATATCAGCTCCCCAGGTCTCAATCCGAGCCGATTACCCAGCACTCACTTGAAGTCAATCAGGCGGCCAGCAGGAACCTTGGGCACGGAGCCATTGAGGTAATTGCCACGCACGTCGCTGGGAGGTAAGAGGAAGGGCAGGGAGGAAGGGCAGGGAGGAAGGGCAGGGAGGAAGGGCAGGGAGAAAGGGCAGGGAGGAAGGGCAGGGAGAAAGGGCAGGGAGGAAGGGCAGGGAGGAAGGGCAGGGAGAAAGGGCAGTGAGGAAGGGCAGGGAGGAAGGGCAGGGAGGAAGAGCAGGGAGGAAGGGCAGGGAGGAAGGGCAGGGAGAAAGGGGAGGGAGGAAGGGCAGGGAGGAAGGGCAGGGAGGAAGGGCAGGGAGGAAGGGCAGGGAGGAAGGGCAGGGAGGTAGGGAAGGGCAGGGAGGAAGGGCAGGGAGGAAGGGCAGGGAGGAAGGGCAGGGAAGAAGGGCAGGGAGGAAGGGGTGGGACGTCTTTCGAAGTGCAGTGCTTTGAAGTGCCTTAATAGACAACGCAGCAGGCACCTTGGGCACGGAGCCATTGAGGTAATTGCCACGCACATCGCTGGGGAGGTGAGGGGGGAGGGAGGGGTAGGGCATCAATCCAAAGGGAAGTGAGGGCAGCATAGCAGGCAACTGACAGCGCGGTAAGGGTGCTGGGGGCTAGATGACTCGTGAGTCAACTCAACGGAGGAACAGCTCTGGAAAAAAAAAAAAGAGGAGTGAATGGAAAGGGAAGTGAGGGCAGCACAGGAAGCAAGTGACAGTGCGGACAGGGTGCGGGGAGGTGGGTGACTCGTGAGCCAACTCAAAGGGCAGGGAGGGAGGGCAACACATAAGGGAACTGACAGCGCAGTAGGGGTGTGGGGAGCAGCACAGGAAGGAAAACTTGAGATTTATTTCTCAGGGAAGAGAGGGCAGGAAGCACAGAGCCAGACTGACACTGCAGTGTGGGTGCAAGGAGTGAGGTGACGTTTGAGTTAGCTCAGAGGGAAGTGAGGGCAACACAGAAGGGGACTGAGCGCGGTATGGGTGCGAGGATTGGTGATTCTTGAGAAAAATCGGAGGGCAATTGAGAAGAGGACTGACAGCTGAGTGAGGGTGCGGGGAGCGAAGAGTTGCCCGGCAGGAGGCAGCGGGCCCCACAAGCGGTTGTTGTACAGGATGCTGGTGGGAAGGGAGAGGAGGGAGGGAGGGGGGGGGGAGTAGAGACACGGGAGCAGGGTGAGCTGAGTGAAGGGTAGGACGGCACAGCACGGAAGCGTATGAGATGAGAGCTGGCGGGCACAGGGGTAGCTGGGTGAAGGGTAGGGAGGATGGCATGGCTGGCATTGTCGGAGTCTGCCCGTGCTCTCCTCTGCCGTTACTTCTCTCTGGCCTCATCCCCCCTCCTTCTCTTCCTGCCCTCCCCATGCTTTCTGTCTCTCAGCCACTTGGAAAAGCTCCTACCAACACTGTCCTCCCTCAAGTGGCTAGCTACCAGGCACTCGGCTTAAGGCAACGCATTCCAGTATGATAGAGAGAACAAACCAGAAGGCAACTCAGGCAATGCACAGAATATGCCTTTCGGCGGCTTTTGAGTCGACTCAAAAGTCACCAGAAGGCAAATCAGGCAAGGCACAGAACAGAATAGGCCTTCGGGCTGTGTCGTCCATTTCTCAATGTGGCAAACTGAGCCGCTGGCTCTTCTCTCTTGTATTGGTGCGCTGGATTGTCTAACAGCTGCTCCCAACCCCATCGTTTAGAGACGTCTCAAAAGAAACCTTATATCACCTGGATTCTCCAACAGCTGTCTCCAACCCCATTGAACACTGCAACTCCGGCTCTGAACTTCTCCCAACAACCCATCTCTACACCCCCCAGGCTTGACCTATTTTTTCGATTCCATCCCTCCGCATATCTACACTCCCACCAGCCAATCCCTGTTACACTATATTCAGTAAATCATGGATATAATGTGACAGCATGGGAGGGTGCCATGGGGGGGTGGCATGGGGGGATGGCAAGGGGGGATGGCATGGGGGGATGGCATGGGGGGATGGCATGGGGGGATGGCATGGGGGGATGGCATGGGGGGATGGCAAGGGGGGATGGCATGGGGGGATGGCATGGGGGGATGGCATGGGGGGATGGCATGGGGGGATGGCATGGGGGGATGGCATGGGGGGATGGCATGGGGGGATGGCATGGGGGGATGGGAAGCCACATGTCAGCAATACTCACTCGGTTATACTCACATGTCAGCAACACTCACTCGGTTATACTCACATGTCAGCAATAATCACTCGGTTATACTCACATGTCAGCAACACTCACTCGGTTATACTCACATGTCAGCAACACTCACTTGGTTATACTCACATGTCGGCAACACTCACTCGGTTTTACTCACATGTCAGCAACACTCACTCGGTTATACTCACATGCCCAAGATTTGCCTGAGCCTGAGCAGGCCGGAGGGGAAGCGGCCTTGGATGTGTTGAGTGCAGGGGGCGCAATAAAGTGCTTCATAGAGGGCCATGGCCGGCATGTGAGGTAGATACTAGATACTTGCACCACCCACGTACTAACAGCAGCACTACTCACATGCCGGCGATACCCACATGCCAGCATCAGTCACATGCCTTCACCACTCATATGTCTGAGATTCGACTGAGCCGGAGCCAAGTCGACTCAAAACGAATTCAGAAACAGCCACATGCCCGCACCGCTCACATGTCTGAGATCTGACTGAGCCTGAGCAGGCCCGATGGGAAGCGGCCTCGGATGCGAGCAGCGGGCGCAACGAAGTGCTTCATCGACACCATGCCCAGCCAAGCTGCTGGCACTGGCCCGCCCAGATTCAGCTTCTGCAGATTGCTGCAGGGAGAAAAGGGGGGAGGGAGGGGGGAGGAAAAAGGGGAGGAAGGGTGTGGGGGAGTTGGAGAGTGGAGAAGGACGAGGGGAGGAAGGAAGTGACAAGTAGGGACAATGGCAAGTGAGGGTGCACAAGTGGGGGGGTAAAAAATCAGAAGGGGCACGAGCGGCAGTATCAATCAGAAAGGCAAAAACAATGTGCACTCACATCAGCTCGAGCCTCTTGAGTGCGCCCCAGCTCGGTGGCATGGGCCCTCGAAACCCGTTCCCCCCGAGATCCCTGCTCTCACACCAGTGCAGTTGTAATGCAGGCAGTGGGGGGACGGGGTGGGGTAAGGGGCAGGAAAGGGGCAGGAAAGGGGGAGGCATGGGCCCTCGAAATCCGTTTCCCCCCGAGATCGCTGCTCACACACCAGCGCAGGGAGGAGAGGGAGAGGGGCCGGAGGAGGTGAGGCTCAGGAGGAGTGAGGTGGTGTGTTACTCACACACCAGCGCAAGGAGGAGGCAACTGAGGGGCAGGAGAGGGGCAAGGCAAGGCAGGGAAAAGACGGCGGATGGGTGGGAGGAGGAGGATGGAATTCCTTTGTAGGTTGCCCTCCTTGCCTTGACCACATGTACAGTCACACTCGAAGCAGTCACAGTTAAAAGTAGTCACACTCGAAGCACAATTGAAGTAGTCACACTCGAAGCAGTCACACTCGAAGTATTCACATTTGAAGAGCATTACAACTTCCCAAACTGCCTCGAGTTGCCGAGTACGGATCTGGGACCCGTGTGTCTCAGACCCGAGCTCCCCAATACACACCAACGTGCGTCCCACAGTTTCCTAAGCTGCCTCAAGTTGCCAAATGCGGGCAGGAGCGCCCCGGACATCTGGTTCTGAGACAAAGAGAGCCAAGTGAGACTGCTGAGAGCTGATGATAAGCAATCTTGTTCTCAAAACGGCTTACAGTTTCCTGAGCTGCCTCAAGTTGCCGAGTGCGGCCGGTAGCACCCCGGACATGCGGTTCTGGGACAGGGCGAGCCAAGTTAGGCTGGTGAGAGTGGCAATGCCGGGAGGAATGGCCCCCGTGATGCGATTCATGCTCACATCGCTGCGAGAGGGGGAAGGGGAAGGGGGAAGGGGTGAGGGGGAGATGGGGGGACGGGGGGATGGGTTGCATGTCTTCTTTTGTAGAGACGGGTCGTATTGGGGGGACAGGAGATATAGCTGCATGTTCTCTTTTGTATTTCAAGTGGAAACGTGGCAAGGAGACGGGTCGTATTGAGGAAATGTTAGCATTTGCACGCGCGCGTCCAAATAATGAGATGCAGTTCAAGCTCACATGGCTGCGAGGGGTAGAGGGGAGATGGGGAAGTCGAAATGGGGACGAGAAAAATAGGGGGAAAGGGAGGGATGGGCAACCGCATGAGGCATAGGGCGAGCTAGCGAGTCAAAAGCATCTCGTTGGGGGCTTTAAACCGCCTAGCGGGCTGAGGCAAGGAGGGTGAGGCAAGCAGGCTGAGAGGAGTCACGCATGGAGTGAACGAATAGCCAAGCAGGTGGCTAACGTGCAGCTTCCAAGGGCCAACTCCCAGAGGGTTTCCAAGCGGATAGCAAGTTAACCAACCCAGGGACGGGGAGGGAGGACGGGAGTAGGGGAATGACATACAGCGTTTGAAGGGCCAAGAAGGGAGGGAAGAGAGTAGGGGAACGACGTACAGCTTTTGCAGGGACTTCAAAGCTGAGACGGTGTTAGGAATAGGGCCGACCATCTTGTTGTCCAGGAACATGCTGCGATGAGCGCTCATAGCACATGGCATCACATGGCATGGCACCATGGCATCACATGGCATCACATGGCGCCACATGGCACCACATGGCATCACGTGGTATCACGTGGCATCACATGGCATCACGTGGCATCACATGGCATCACATGGCATCACATGGCGCCACATGGTACCACATGGCATCACGTGGCATCAGATGCCATCACGTGGCATCACATGGCATCACATAGAGCCACATGGCACCACATGGCATCACGTGGCATCACATGGCATCACGTGGCATCACATGGTAACACGTGGCATCACATGGCATCACTTGGCATCACATGGCGCCACATGGCACCACATGGCATCACGTGGCATCACATGGCATCACGTGGCATCACATGCCATCACGTGGCATCACATGGCATCACGTGGCATCACATGGCATCACGTGGCATCACATGGCATCACGTGGCATCACATGGCATCATCTGGCATCACGTGGCATCACATGGCATCACATGGCATCACATGGCATCACGTGGCATCACATGGCATCACATGGCATCACATGGCAGCACCTGGCATCACATGGCATCACGTGGCATCACATGGCATCCCACAGGTACACACGCTACGCATGCATGCACGGCACGGATAGAAGGCATAAGCAGTACTTGGGAACATGAGGGCATGTGAGAGCGGGAACATGAGAGCATGTGGCACACATTGAAGCAGGGAGCAGGAGAGCAACAGCCAGTCTCATTTTTCCGGGCATTCTGAGAACCCTCGAGGGTTTAGCTGTATCAAGGGATATCTGGACCACAGCAAGGAATTTGTTTCCCCAGGTAGACTCCACAGTAAATATCACACCCTCACACCTTCACACCTCACCCCTCACATCTCTTGGAGCTTGGGGAATCTGAAGATGATACCGGGCAGCACAGGCCCTGACACCTCGTTCCACACACCACGCGCACGGACACCACATTCCCCAGAGCCCTCATCTGGCCCCCTGGGAGCCCCCCTTCAGGAATCTTGAAAAAGAGAACAGGCGGGCACTCACATATCCTAAAGATGATGCCGCGCAGCACGGGCCCTGACACATCGTTCCCCACCACTTTCAAGAGCTCGAATTTTCCCAGAGCCCTCATCTTGCCCCACGGGATCTGGCCCCTCGGGTTTCTTGAAAGACAGAAACACACACGCACGCACTCACATCTCTTTGAGCTTGGGGAATCGGAAGATGATGCCAGGCAGCACGGGCCCTGACACATCGTTCCCCACCACCCTCAGGAGCTGTAGGTTACCCAGCGCCCTCATCTGGCGCCACGGAATGACTCCTTTGAGCGGCTCGGGCTTGCGCCCCCGGGCAAAGGCGGGGTTGAGTGCCACCATTGCTGCGTTGTCCATGTCGCTGCAGGCATGCATACACGGGCGAAAGGCGGTGCTGGTCAGTCAGATTGCGTGGAAGGTTGTTTAGGCGCCACAAAGATAGACTCAGGTGCATGCATGGTTTGTGTACAAGGGTTTAATGCGCTGGTCATATTGCGTTCAAGGGTTTCACGCTGGTCAGAATGGGCTCAAGGGTTTAAGGCGCTGGTCAGATTGCGTGCAAGGGTTTAAGGCGCTGGTCAGATTGCGTGCAAGGGTTTAAGGCGCTGGTCAGATTGCGTGCAAGGGTTTTAAGGCACTCACAAGACATTGACCTGTCCCTCTCCATCGCAAGTGATCCGTTTCCTGAACCGCATGCACGGCGTGGAGCCACTTACAGCGTGGCTCTTGCGTCATGCCTCTTGCAAAGTAACAGCACTCACATGGCTTCTTACATCGCAGGGTCAAAGGCACTCACGTGGCTTCTTACATCGCGGGGTCAAAGACACTCACATGGCTTCTTACATCGCAGGGTCAAAGGCACTCACATGGCTTTTTACATCGCGGGGTCAAAGGCACTCACGTGGCTTCTTACATCGCGGGGTCAAGGGCACTCACGTGGCTCTTACATCGCCGGATCAAAGGCGCTCACGTGGCTTCTTACATCGCGGGGTCAAAGGCACTCACATGACATGCTGTTGACTCGGCCCTCTCCTACGCACATGATCCATTTTTTAGGCACCTAAAAAATAGAAACATCACATGCTGTTGACTAGCCCCTCCTCGTCGCACGTGATCCACTTCCAGAACTGCACACACGGCCTGGAGGTCCGCACTCCAAGCCGCACTCATGTGCCATGCCTTCTTACAACGTGGGGTGGGGCACTCACATGCTGTTGACTCGCCCCTCCTCGTCGCACGTGATCCACTTCCAGAACTGCACGCACGGCCTGGAGGTCTCGTACGACATGCCCAGGGACACGTTGGCCCAGCCTCCGTACTGCCCGAAGATTGGGTGGTTTCTGAACGCCGCAGCAAACGCCAGGAGAGCAGCTTCTGCAGGGAAGAAGGGCTCGGAAGGATGAGTGGAGAGGGTGGAGGAAATGAGTGGGAAAGGTGGGGGGGGACGAGTGGGAAGGGTGATTTCAAAGTTGACTCGAGGAGCGATGGATGGAACGCCGCAGCCAACGCCGGGAGAATCGCCTCAGCACAAGGAACGGGATCCAGCGACCATAGGGTTTTTTGTTTTTACATATATATATATAGAGAGAGAGAATTTTAGAAAAAAACTGCAAAGCGAACGCCAGGAGAATCTCAGCACAAGGAACCCAGAGGAGCAACCAAAGGAGGAAACCACACAATACGAACAACTTAACGTAGATCAAGAGGAACAAAAAAATCGGTGGATAATTTATGAAATACTCGTTATGAGATTTCTCAGACGGACTTACTCTCAGCCATGGCAATTTTTTCTGGAGTGCCGAAGCCAGGGATGGGCACAATCTCTTGCGGCAAACAGCCGGGCAGCATTGAAGGTAGCACCAGCAGCACCAGCAGGAGTGGCTGCAGCGCACCGAGCCGCGGGGAGTGCGGAGTGCGGCGCGGCGCCATGACGGGGGCGGAGGGGGAGGGGGATGGGGAGGGGGCCCCGGGGAGGGGACCGCGTGAGATGGTGGGCTGGCGTCGGAGACCTCCCGACACGCGCTGGAGGGGGAAGCAGCGGGGATCAGGCGTAATCGCGCGGGGTCGACGCGGACTCCGGCCCGGAGCTTGAGAGAGTGATCGCTCCAACTAAAAAACGGCAGGGGACGGCTCTCTCCAAACCCTAGTTAGTACTAACTTAGCTAGTTGTGCCTGTGCTGCTCGCGACTGTTCTGCTTCTTGACCTAGCGGGGAACGTAACAGATTGATATGCTAGCAACGGGAACAGGAAGGTTCAGCCCTTGCCCTCAAACACTAGGTGGTTGGTGACCTGCCTACAGCGTTTGCTGGGGCTGTGTATGCCTGCCGACAGAGCATTTGCTGGGTGGTTGTGAGCCTGAAATTGAAGATCGTTGACTCTGATCTATGGGGGGTGGCATGGACCAGGGTGAGTTTCGGTTTCGGCTTCGGTCAGGTTTCGAAACCGGCGCTGGTTATGTTTTCGCAAACCCTGGGGCCAATATCTTCGCCAGGACCGCAAGTGGTTGCGCAATGTCGAGTTTCGCAAATGATTCTGCGAAGCGGGCAACATTTGCCACGTCCTCGTCATCTCCTCCTCCCAATTCGATGGTGACTCGCTTGACCCCTCGCCACGTGTAGCGGCTCGTAACGAGGATGTGCAAAGATTTGCGCTGCTGGCATTTGATTGGGTAATGGCTGTGGAGCTGTTATCACTTGTTACAAATAACAGTGATGTTATGAATGGAACTTCCTAGTAGCGCGGAGGGCAATGGCGAAACTGTGAACGAGTGAATGACAATAAAATGAAAGACAACACAATACATAAGAAACCTAGGACGATCCTGGACATAGGATCAGAAGGTTCGGGCATCGAAGGTTAGGACAATACAAAAGCATCGAAGGGCCTCGATGTGTCGAAGCGAGGTCCGGAAAGGCTCAGAAGGCTCAAGCTGAAAGGTCTGGAACCCTATCGCTGGTTCGGCACTGTTCGAGTCGTACGCTTTGTGGCAAGCCTCAGTAAGGAATTCCTAATTTCTTACAAGTGAGTTCCTACACCTTCAACGAAGGGGCACTCACACAACTTCTCTCAGTTATAAAGACTTCATGAAGCTTTTGCTATGTGTCTAGAGAATTTCCCCAAGTATACCATAAAACGCCGCCTACATTAGCCTAGAAAACTATCTGAAACTCGGGGTTTTAATCACTTTGAAGCGATCCAATATAGTGCGCAGGATCTTCATGATTGAACTACCGTAGTGCGCTTTGCGGAAGCGATTGATTGGTTGATGAACTCTGTCAGAGTGAATGTAACTTGACAATGTTGATTATAGCAAAGGGATACATGAATCATATGGTGATACATAAGAATGCAAGGGGTCTAACTAAGATGCACTTGACAGGGGTACATTCCCTACATCCGACCCAAGTAACTGTACACGACTCGGATAACCGCCCTCGCTGTATTACATAGGTGTGGGGTTGTTCACGAATGCATTCTTGACGTCGATCTGTCAGAGGTCGAGGTGCCGGCATACGGCAATGGTGAGTAGAATATGCACGGGGGTATGGCGACCGACGGGCGCGAAGGTGAGGTCGAAGTCGACGCCATGGCGTTGATCGTAGCCTCGCACGACCCAACGTGCCTTGTAGCGCTCGATGTTTCCGTGTGCATACGGTTTTACGCGGTAGGCCTACTTACCAGAGAAGATCTTCCTCCCCTTTACTGCTGCACGGTCTACCAAGACCCAGGTGTCTCGAGAGTGAAGTGCAGCTTGTTCCACGTCTATGGCCTTGTGCCATTCGCCGCGATGGGGTCCGGTGAGAGCCTGTTGGGGTGTTTTTGGCTCGATCACGAAGGGAGTTTTATGGACCGCTGCATGGAGGCCGAGGTTGTGAAGATCGGAGAACCGGAGGTTGCGATGCCTATCATTGGTGACCTCTTGCACGTCGTCGTCTGAGTCGGCGGTGAGTTGTGGATCTGCAAGGATCCCGATTCCTTTGCGGCGTAGAATGTCGCGAGAGGGGTCAAGAGCGGTGCCGTCTACATCGTCATCATTGTCGAAGTGAGGGCTTTCTCCCAGGTTTTTTGTCAGGTGGGTCCAGGTCTAGGCGAGTAGCTTCGGCTTCGTCTTCTGGGGAGGCGAAGCTACGTTCTCCTCGTGCGTAGGCTGCTTCTTGATTGGCAAATCGGTCTACCTAGAACTGCTTCAGGGTGTCATTCGTAGAAGAGGACGTCCCTGGAAGATACAACATTGGAGCTTTCCAGGTCCAGGATCGTCCACACTTGATACTCGTTTAAGAACCCGAGGTGTACGCCCAAGCGAGCTCGCCTTTTGAACTTTCAGTGGTAGCCTGATGAGTTTGGTACTGGACCATGTAGCCCTAGACTCGCAGCATGGTGGTGTCACCAGGCTTTCCTGTCCATGCCAAGAAGGGAGACTGATTTCCTTTATTGGTGGTGGTGGACAGTAGGTTGTGCAGACGTACTGCGTGGTGCATTGCATAGGGCTAGTAGTCTATGGGCAGTTCGGACTGGAGCATCATCGCCCTCACTTTGGTCTGTAGAGTGCGTTGGTCCGTTCAGCGATGCCTTGCTGTGGGTGAGCGTAAGGAAGGGAGAGCATGTGCTCGATTCTGAGTTCTTGGAGATGGGTCTATAGCTCTTCACTCCGAAACTCTTGAGCTCCATCTATCTGCTTGTACTTTCTTCCCAGACTAGCGCTCAACGAAAGCGAGCCAATGCAGGAAGATGTTGAGAACTCCCCCTCTAGTCTGGACATTGACTGCCCAGACGTAGCGGGTGGCAGCGTCAATGAAGTTCAGGGTGTACTGCTTCTCATGGAGTCCTACTTGTGTGAGGACTAACAGTCGCTGTACACTTTGTCTAGTTGTGCGTATCGAGTTGGGCAGCGTGGAAGGTCTGGGAATAGGCTGTGTGCAAGGGCAGCTTTGGGGCAGATTTTGCAGGAGCGAGGGGCTTGGCTTTCTTGAAGCTCGTGTCCATGAGATTCTTGGTGCACCACGGGCGAAGAAATTGGCCCTGAGCGAGTTGTTGAGGATGACTTCGGAGGGGTGGCTGAGCCATTGGTACCAGATCTCCCTAGAGGCGCGATGTCCTCAAGTGTGCTGATAGCGCTGGTGGGAGATATCAGGGGGAGGTACCGGTTGCTCGTTCGTGAGTGCAGGAGCTGTGATTGCGAGAGCAAGGAACTCTTGGTCGACGAGTTCCGCAGTGATCTCTGTGTCTCGAGGAGAGCCATTTCGTTCCGGCTGCGCTCTCGTCGAGCTCTTCAGGAGCTGTTAGCGGGCGAGGAAGGTGAGGCTGTGGGGGACCCACGATGGTTTTGGTCTCTCGGGGAGCGGAATCGTCGTTGGGTCCGACTGGGGTCGGTAACAGAAGATGAGGACTGAAAGGTTCGAGAGGTGCCAGAGAAGTGGGTACTCGTCAAAGGGAACTTCGTATTCGGTCCAAGTTCCAAGGGCTTGAGGAGGGCGACCAAGGGGAACATACGCACCTTGTGTGGTTCTCCCTCTTTCCCCTTCGTCGTCCTCATCGTCTCCCCCTCCATATCAGATGTCATGACTGAGATGCCAACGCCCAGTGGTTGGGTTACGGACCCAGCTAAACTGGGGCCTGGCCCCCACCTTTGAGAGTTTGACCTCGTTATACTTCTTTCTCATTTCCATCTTTCTCCTCCATCTCATTCTTCTTTTTATCCTGATTCCTTTAATCTTTATCTCATCTCATTTGAATTCCTATTCCTCATTTTCCATTATCCTTTGGTTTATCCTATTATTATAATTATATCACCGACCAGGGTCGGGATGTATTGGCGCACTATATCTAGCGTAATCTTGCCGTAATCCCTTAAAGCGAATAGCCTCGCGTGGCTATACACAGGGTGATTCTATTTCTAGAAGGGTCTATTTCCTTTGGATATGATAAACTTGGTTACCTGATGTACCTTGGAAGTATAAAAGCGCCTTGTATCGATCGATAGTGCAACTTTTCCTCGACACATTCGATCCTGTAACACTACCCCCCATGGGTAGGTGCACTTTCCCAAGGAGTGATGTTGTTGCTCGGTCTTCAATGAGCTATGTTTGTTACTTGTGCCGGGCCTCCTCCCAATTTTCCTTTGTCTGGGCTCGGAGGATTGCCCCATCCTCCTGTCGCTCTGTAGGGCTTTGCGCCGATCTCGACTCTGGGTTCAGGTGTTTATTGTGGGGAAACGGGTTGAGGCTCCTCTACTGCTGCTCCTTCTGCTGCTGCTGCTGCTGCCGTTGCTTCTGTTGCTGACTCTGTTGGTGCCTCTGCTATCTTTGCCTTTGCCACTGCTCCTGCTGCTTCTTGTGCTGGTGATGCTGCGACCATTGTTGCCTCTACTACTTCGGCTGCCTCTAGTGATATCAGACTGTGCCTGCCAGCGATTGTTCTAAGAGAGCTTGCCCATGCATCCATGTTGGATGCGATTTTTGTGGCCAAATCCGCTGCTTCCCATGATGTAGACTCTCCCTCCAGTTGGGGTTAAAGGATGTGTGACTTGTTAGCCCCCATGGGTTTGCTCATCCAGTTTCGTCAAAGGAGCCTGTTCCCAAAAAGGCCAAAATGCTCTCCAAGCATTGTCTGGAGTCGTGAGAGAGGTCCAAGGTTCCTAAAGGAGGAACGACTGTGATGGCTGCAGCTAGTTCTGGAGCGGTCATGCCGACCTCTGGAGTGCGGAAAGACTCCATCTCTTCTTCATCGAGAGTTTCGAGTCCAGTTCCAGCTATGTTGGTGGAAGAGGCTGTCGGTGTCACAGGTCCAGGATTTAGTGGAAGCTTGAATGATACTTATCAAGAATTGAATCAAGAATTGAATGTCTACAAGCAAAGTGGCAATGCTATTTATACCTACGAGAACTCTAAGGAAGGGTAACTAGGTCCTTTTGATAGAGTTCTAGAAATGAGTGGAACCGTCCGTAGGAACATCATCTAGAAGCACGGTAGGGATCTAGAGATACGGTGACGGTGACAGAACACTCCACGCAATAGAAAACGTGTCACGCAAGGAAAGACTGAAACACTCCGTAACACATATGATATATGTAAAATATATCAATGTATAGGATAGAGTGTAGGGATATCCAGGAAAGGAAAAACACACAAAATAACACACAATAAATAGCAAATAGCAAATGGTTGTGATCAAGGATTCGGCAAGCCTCATCCACTCACACTTCCCTCCTTCAAAACTGAGAAGACGCTGAAAGCGCCCAGTTTTTCAGCAAATACTGAGTGTTGTGAGGCTCAAAGTAGTTAGAGAAAATCAAGCCAACAAAGTTGTGCTTGAACACCAGCTCCTCTGTACTTTATTCCACACACTCGTGAGCCTGTACGAGTGCAGGTAGCAGGAATCCCATGATAAAGTATTGGGACGTGTGACGCTCCAACTCTGGTTGCAGAGTAGCGTAGCAAATGGTGAGAAGTCCGTGCCTGATTTGCGGTCAGTAGAATTCAGCTAAACTGTAGCATGCTGTAGCGATGATAACTGCTTCATGTGGTCAAGAAATTTCCAAGCATGCAAGGTTGATGTAACAGTCATGTACCGGTCCGTATACCGTAATAACGCTGTAAGTGCTGCGTGCCGTTGCGAAAAGACTTGTTGCCAAGTGATTGTAGTAGTACGATGTCAAGGAGATATGGGGATTTCTACGCTCAACCCACTTGACTCCTCTTCCATTTCCAATAGGTTGTTGGTGACGATGACGATGGCGATGACTCTAGTATGCCTCATACATATCCAGTTTAGCACGAATTCCATCAATTGGCCTCGGTGTCTGGATGCACGTAAAGGTGTAGGTCCACTGGTCGTCATGCGTCCTCTATCTGTTGATGTCAAAATAACAGCTTTGATAACGTTGATGTCGTTTCAGCTACTCAGCATCGATGTTGAATCTGCTCTAGTTCTGCTTGTAGGGGTGCCATTGGAGTAACGCAGATTCCTCTATTCATAGTGGCCTCGACGCTCCGGATCATGCCTATCAGCTTTCGTGGAGCTGATGCTGGTGATGGATTGGTTGGTTACGCATGTTTGATGACTCAGTTGAAAGTCATTGGGTCATGAGGACTCGAAGACTGTCGTGGTCCTCCCATCCTCATAAGAGTCTCTTTTCTCTTAGCTCGTAAGGGCATGTGGCATAGCCACGTTGGTCCAGGGCGTAGTGGTATCTCCATCCCACTAGCCAGAAATCGTAGATATAGGGCCATGCCGGGTCTTGAAATCATGTTGGAATAAGATCTAGTGTCATCTCCATTGTTGGGAGGAATATCCATCAGGGTTGAGTGTTGCTGTAGTCGTCTGCTGCGAGGGCGACAGCGGTAGACACTCGCGGCGGCGGGTGCTGCAGAGGATTCTCGTAACTGGTAACGATTCGAAGAGGAATCCATCCGCTCCCTCTTCTGTATAGCGTTTTCCTAATGGGAGTAGCAATTGTAACTACCAGGGAACACGTATGTCTTGATGCACAGGTGTCACTCCATTGCTGCCGGTGATTGGGTCGCTCAAGGGTATGAAGATAACTTGCTTCTCCACTTGTAATATACATGGGTAGCAATTGCCTGGTATGCTCATCCGTGCTCCTGATGTACGGTCGGTAGAGCACATAATTGTTTTGTTGCAATCTGCATCTCCCCCATTTGTCAACATCATCGTGTTGCTGGGCGTTCTCCTGCGTCATCGAAGTTACGTCGAGGCTTGTAACGCTTCGGTTTCTTGTAGAATCACCTCCAATACATGTACCGTACGGTCACAGGTGTGCGAATGATTGCCGGATTCAAGGTCATGACTCCTCAGTCCGTCAACTCTCGTGCCTTGGTGTGATGGCATAAACACCTGGAATCGCAGTCACATGATTGGGATATCGTCTCTTGAGGTCGATGTCAAACTGCTCCAACCAATCACTGCGGATGGCTGAGATTCGTTGTGAGGGTGAACCGATCAGCTCCTGTTACGAAGTAGTGTCTCGCTGTCCCTGATGAGACGTAGTAACTGCGTCATAGTTGCATTCGAAATCTGCTCCTTCGCATCAACTTTTGTTGGCGAGGGATTTTGCAAGAGAAAACTGCTACTTCTCTGCAATCCTTTGTGTGCCGAATTGTTGATGTATTTTATATTCTCGTTGTAGAACGATAGAATAATGCAGGCCAGTTTTGTCGTCGGAGACGTTCGGTTGCATTGTCGGTGTACCACCAAAATTTGCTCCTTTGGTGAAGTACGAAATTATGTTTCGTTGGTGTCGATCTGGCTTCAAACGTTCTGACTTTGTGGATAAGATGTTGTCGATTTTGCAACTGTGGAGGTAGAACGATGTCGCAGTGTCGTCAGGCTCGAATGTAGACTCCCATGTATTCGATGTTTTTCTCCCATCGAGCAATCGCTCGGTCCATTCGTGTTGTCGATTCGGTGACGATCTGACGTCCTGGAGGACCGCCAGTTCGAGCTTGCTTTCCTCTCTGAGGCTGCTCCCCATCTCTGTTCCATGCTGCTAGTCCCTGAGGGTGACCCAGACGCTTTCGACATCCCGACCCCTCGCACTTACGCTGAGGCGACTTCGGGACCCTAGGCCTCGCAGTGGATAGCTGCCATGGAGCAGGAGATGGCATCTTGGAGATCCACCGGCACCTTCGTCGACGCAGTTCCCCCACCTGGGGTGAACGTAGTCGATGGCCGCTGGCTCTTCAAGGTGAAGCGCCCTCCTGGAGAGCTGCCTGTCTTCAAGGCGCGCTATGTGGCTAGAGGCTTCAGTCAGCGCGAGGGGGTGGACTTCTTCCAGACCTTCGCTCCGACCCCGAAGATGACTACTCTTCGGGTTCTGTTACACCTAGCTGCTCAGCGTGACTACGAGCTCCACTCCCTCGACTTCTCCACTGCCTTCCTTCAGGGCAGCCTACACGAGCAGGTCTACTTCGGGGTCGGATGCTCGTGTAGGCTGCCCTGAAGGAAGGCAGTGGAGAAGTCGAGGGAGTGAAGCTCGTAGTCACGCTGAGCAGCTAGGTGTAACAGAACCCGAAGAGTAGTCATCTTCGGGGTCGGAGCGAAGGTCTGGAAGAAGTCCACCCCCTCGCGCTGACTGAAGCCTCTAGCCACATAGCGCGCCTTGAAGACAGGCAGCTCTCCAGGAGGGCGCTTCACCTTGAAGAGCCAGCGGCCATCGACTACGTTCACCCCAGGTGGGGGAACTGCGTCGACGAAGGTGCCGGTGGATCTCCAAGATGCCATCTCCTGCTCCATGGCAGCTATCCACTGTGAGGCCCAGGGTCCCGAAGTCGCCTCAGCGTAAGTGCGAGGGGTCGGGATGTCAAAAGCGTCTGGGTCACCCTCAGGGACTAGCAGCATGGAACAGAGATGGGGAGCAGCCTCGGACAGGAAAGCAAGCTCAAACTGGCGGTCCTCCAGGACGTCACTGCCAAGGGCAGGAGCACCCCCGACAGACGGAGGACAGGCAGGGTCGGAGACCTGAGCGGAGGCGTAGTCAAGGCGGCGGGTAGAGGCGAAGTCAGAGACAGCAGCGACAAGAGCGTCAAGGCAAGAGGCCGGAACAGACGGGTCGGTAACGAGAGAGGCAAGGACCCGAGGAACAAGGGGACGAGCGGCACGAAGGTAGTCAGACAGCGGGGGGGGTGCAACAACAAGGGAGGACGGAGGAGGCGACGGCAGAAGGGGAGGACGAGACGCGTGGGAACGCAGGGTGACCTAGGCGGTGGTGCCAAAGGAGGGTCGGGTGAGTGAGGGACCGACAGGAGCAGGCAGTAGCAACCTGGGTAGACGCAGCCACCTGAGGAGGCGCCCCAGCCGGGGGGGTCACGGTGTCCAGAGTGAACAGGCCGGACACCGGGTCCCGGGGGAACGTGGACAGGGGGGCACCAGTGGCGGCCTCGGTACAGACAGCATACCGCTCGTGACCAGGGAACGTAGTGGTGACGCCAAGGTCCTGGAGGCAGCCGACACCAACTAGGTTCCTGGAGAACGAGGGGATATGCAGACCTGTGAGAGTGCCCGAAGGAACCGCCGGACAGGGAAGGGTGGTGGAACTGCGGGCGACTACCGGACCGCCGGAGGGGTCAGCAAGAGAAACGGCAGCTGGAACAGGAAGCGGCGTCAGGGTGGTGGAGTCGCGGAAGAAACACCGAGAAGCGCCAGAGTCCAAGGTGAAGGAAAGCGAAGCAGAGGCGTCTGGCGACGGAACGACGGCGGAAGCACCAAGACTACACAAAGCAGGGGATCCTGCGCCTGACGCAGCAGGGGAGGCTAAGCTAGGCACACCTACACTAGGCAACAGTGAGTAATAGGCGGGAAGCACACTAGAGTCATCAGCATATATCATATGCAGAGCACAAACAATGGCATCCATGTCCATATCAAAAATCTGAATCTTACGACTAAGCAAACTGTGCCAATCCGGGAGGTCTGGCGACGAGCCGAAGCGCTGACGAAAGAGGTCGTCCAGGCGACGAAAACAGCGGGGAGTGGAGTGACCGATCTTACCGCAAACGAAGCCGCGGCAAGGACCGGTCTGGATCTGGTACTGACAACGCCCGCCGCCAGAGCCACCACTCGGCACACCACCACGCGCACGACCACCGCCTGCGCCGGGCCACCCGGGCGGGAGGACACTCGTCTGCCGCGTCTGCGACTGCTGCTGCGGCTGCTGCGAAGGCTGCGACTGCGGCGGCTGCTGCGGCTGCTGCAACTGCAAGGGCGGCGGCTCAGCTGGACTGGGCAGGGTCCCCTCGTCCGCTCCAGCACCAGACGACCCGACACCACCACTACCCCCTCCCGCACCCCCGCCGCCGCCGCCGCCGTGCCCAGCCTTGGGGCGGCGGCCCTTCCCCGAACGAAACCGCGCTGCAGTAGCAGTCTCAGCCACTGCGGCAGAGCCGTCGGAGAAGGTACACTGGGCGGGGGCACAACCCTGAAAGATAGGGACCGGCACGACACCGCTCGCCTGGGCGATGGAGCGGTGACGGGTCTCTATCACTGTCAGGGTGTCTACAAAGTCAGTGAGGGTGAGGTCGGCGGGGTGAATGCTAAGGAAGCGGTCGCGGGCGACAGCAAGGCGGTCAGGGAGGCGGGTGGCAAGCAGGTAGAGGGTAGAGGTAATGGGCGGCTGGTGGGCTCTAAGCTGTGCATCAGTGCAGGCTGCGCGCCAGGTCTCATCTATCGAGCGCAGGTGGGCAGCGAGGTCAGAGACAGTGGGGAAAGATGCAAGGTCAGGAAAGAGCATCGGGAGGACCAGGCGACCCACCGAGGCAGCCGGAGGGGTGGAATAGCGCTGGATGACATTATCTAAGTATGCCTGAGCAGTAGTGATAGACCTAAAGCGAGGGCGCTCGGACGGGGGAAGGGCGTTGCTAATGGCAAGCTGGGCGACAGCATCGCGAGAAAGCCAGACAGAGCGCGCACGGGCAGTGGCAGCAGTGGACTCGCGCTCAGTGGGTGTGGAGTCAGCGGGCAGAATAGCAGGGGGGTCTGGGCAGGGGAGCGTACCGTCAAGGTGTGCGGAAAGCGGTTCACCATCCTGTCGCTGGCCAGTGAGTTGGCGACGGAGGTCGGCAAGCCACGCCTCGAACTCCAGGGGCTGGCCTTCAGCGTCAAAGCGAAGCTCCGCCGCCATCAGGAACAGTGCAGTGCGGTGCAGGGCAGTGCAGCAAGGTGGAGTGCGGTGCCGTGCGGTACAGTGCGGCGCAGTGCGGTGCAGTGCGGTGTAGGGCGGTGCAGTGCGGTGCTAGGCAGGACAGGGCTGGTGCGGGGCAGTGCAGTGCGGGGCAGTACGGTGCAGGGCAGTGCAGGGCAGTGCGGGGTAGGGCAGTGCAGGGCAGTGCGGGGGTGGGGGGGGACCGTACCAGTGAGGAGGACCGGGGCCGGGGCAGGGACGAGAGCAGGGGCCGGGCCGGTGCAACGGGGCCGGGCGGGTGCGACGGGGCCGGGCGGGCGCGACGGGGCCAGGCGGGTGCGACGGGGCCGGGCGGGCGCGACGGGGCCGGGCTGGTGCAACGGGGCCGGGCGGGCGCGACGGGGCCGGGCTGGTGCGAAGGGGCCGGGCGGGTGCGTCGGGGCCGGGCCGGTGCGACGGGGCCGGGCGAGCAGGACGGTGGCCCAGGAGGGGCGCACCGGGGCTGGGCGGGCGCGACAGGGCCGGACGGGTGCGACGGGGCCGGGCGGCTGCGACGGGGCCGGGCAGGGGGCGACGGGGCCGGGCGGGTGCGACGGGGCCGGGCGGGCGTGACGAGGCCCAGGAGGGGCGCTACAGGGCCCAGGAAGGGCGCGACGGGGCCCAGGAGGGGCGCTACGGGGCCCAGGAGGGGCGCGACGGGGCCCAGGAGGGGCGCTACGGAGCCCAGGAGGGGCGCGACGGGGCCCAGGAGGGGCGCTACGGAGCCCAGGAGGGGCGCGACGGGGCCTGGGAGGGGCGCGACGGGGCCTAGGAGGGGCGCTACAGGGCCCAGGAAGGGCGCGACGGGGCCCAGGAGGGGCGCTACGGGGCCCAGGAGGGGCGCGACAGGGCCCAGGAGGGGCGCGACGGAGCCTAGGAGGGGCGCTACGGGGCCTGGGAGGAGCTCGACGGGGCCCAGGAGGGGCGCTACGGGGCCCAGGAGGGGCGCTACAGGGCCCAGGAAGGGCGCGACGGGGCCCAGGAGGGGCGCTACGGGGCCTGGGAGGAGCGCGACGGGGCCCAGGAGGGGCGCTTCGGGGCCCAGGGGGGGGCGCGACGGGGCCTGGGAGGGGCGCGATGGGGCCCAGGAAGGGCGCGACGGGGCCCAGGAGGGGCGCTACGGGGCCCAAGAAGGGGCGCGACGGGGCTAGGGGGGTCGCGACGGGGCTAGGGGCACGACGGGGCTAGGGGGGGGGGCGAGCGGAAGCGGTAGGTGGGGGGGGGATCCTACGTACGCGTGATACCATATCAGAATTGGAGAAGAGAATAATAGATAGAGTGACAGTACACACAAATATACCTAAGTGTTGTACCCTCTAAGAAGCGACCCTATACAGTCTATACAAACATGACAAATACACATGTTTGACACGCCTCGCCAAAGACGCCGTCGCGAGCATCTCGCCTGCCCCGGCGGCCGACAACGACAGTGACGGCTCCGACAACGACGCTGGTGAGGTCCCCGGCATTGCTGCAAATTCAATTCCCATGGAGCACCTCCCACCACTCCCGACCACTAACACCACCCTCTCGGCGGCTTCCTTCCTCAACGCGGCCGTGCGCGAGCAAGCGGAAGTCCTGGAGGACCTTCGGGCATACCTGAAGCACGCCGAGTTCAAGATGCAGCACGGCGACGCGCCGGGCGGCCTCAAATTCCTCGCCGACGTGCTCGCCCTCATATCGCGACGATTCGAAGTTCTCCAAGTCGAAGACGCCTCCGACTTCCGCACGGCCAAGCGTTTCAAGCTGTACCAGCAGAAGAGTCTGCTTACCTCAAGGCCTTTCAAACAGGCCGTCGCTGACGTGGCTGCAATGGACCGCGCCGAGGGCGGGTTTGCTCGTGGCAATTGTGGAGGCGGTCGCATGCCCATGCCGTTCGTGCCAAAGCATGGTCCGCCGCCCACGGGAGAATTCCGTGGCTTCCGAGGCACTTGCTTCCGCTGTGGCCAGCCGGGGCATGTGGCCAGCGGCGATTGGGCATGGTGGCCAAGGACCCGCACCAGTGGTGTAGGGGTCGGGCCATGGGCGCTTGCGCAAGTGGCGCAAGGCGCAAGGCACCCGGTGTGTGCGTAGGCCATTGGGCCCACCCCTTAGGGGCACGGGTGGCAGTGGGCCAATTGAAGGCCCTAGGCTCAGAGCAAGGGAAGGGGAACATACCCCCTCGGTCCCAAATGATAGCCCGACCTTGCAAGGCGGACTTTGCATGCCTAGGAGCATGGTTGAGTAGAGATGAAGCTTGGTTAAAATAAGGAGCCACGGTCCTACGTTTTTTTCAGGTCTTCGTCCCTAAATATAACCAGGGAAATGGGGAAGCAGCACCAAAAGAGGCGCAGCAAAAAAAAAAAAGGATCGAGCACAAAACGGGGAAGTATAGTGGGTGGCTCAACCCTCGCTACAGGTCACGCAGCACCCCCGGCCAGAGAAGGAAGGCCATCAGGAACACCAATGGCCCTCCACTTACCCTCACATAGTTGCTCATCGATTGGAGATGCAAAAAAAAAAAAAAAAAAAAAAAAAAAAAAAAAGAATTCAAGCATTATGCGAGCCTCACGAGGCGCCTACCCTCCAACCTGGTGTGCTAGACCCTGGACCCCAAGCATTACCCCTCCGTGGGCATACAGGAACAGCCACACCAACCTCATCCAGGGCTGCCCAGCTTGGCATTGGAAAAAAAAAAAAAGGTCACAGAAGCATGCGCGCACGCACGCGGTATGGCCCACGAACGGGAACAGCAACAAAAACACCGCACGCATGCCACACAAGCACGCAAGAGGTGACTAGAGGAAAGACAGGAAAAAAGCACGGGCGTTGAGTCTCAAAACCCAATAAATAAGAACGCAAGCGAAAGAGGCAATAGAGGGTAACATGCGTTCGCGAGTAGAAGCGCGAGTGAAGGCACAAGTTGTGGGAATATGAGGGCAAAAAGGGAAGGGCAATAAGCGGAAACTCATGCACAAACGTCGGGGCGCAGGTTCGAACCAAGCTCGGCATGCGCGGACGCGCAAACCGACACACACGCAGGTCACGCCGCTCAGACTCGCTCAAAGCGCAGGCAACCACCGACCTAAGCATCTTGCTCGCATGTGGCACCTCTGTCCTACACGCCCTCCTTAGCCACTAGGCTTCACACTCCCCCCCCCCCCCACGCTTTAGGTTTCCGGCAGGCCTCAGCCCTGCAGATGAACTTAAGGATTCGTCCCTTGCTTCTCCCTGCATGACATCACTCCCACAGGCACCCGACTTCGCGAATGCGCACACAATAGTGACCCCTACGAATACGCGGTTACTGACAAGATGGTCACCCAAATGTGTGGCCGCCTACGTACCACGTTCGCTTGGTGGAGCTCGTGGTGCACTAGTAGTTTCATACTCTTAGTCATTGCCAAAGGATACTGGATGCCATGGAAACTCGGGCCGCCGCCGGCCTTTCACGATCGCAACCATGCCGGCGCACGCATCCACGAAGCATTCACGCGTACGGCCATCCTTGAACTCACCGAGACCGGCGCGGCCATCCAAATTCTTGCGGCAAAACTAAGATGCATAAGCCCACTCAACGTGGTCGAGCAGAAAGACAAGTGTCGCCTGATTCTGGATCTCCGAAAGGTGAACGACGCACTAATCGTCCCGAAATTTAAATATGAGGGACTCAACCGTGTAGTGGACCTCGCTCGCTAAAGAGACTGGATGTTCTCCATCGACTTGAAATCAGGCTATCACCATGTCGACATCCATCCCTCGTGCTGGACGTTCCTCGGCTTTGAATTCGATGGGCACACATACGCCTTCCGATCCTTGCCGTTCGGCCTCGCCACAGCACCATTCGTCTTCACGCAACTCATCAAGCAATTAGCTCGGCGATGGTGGGAGCAGGGGGTCCGCGTGATACCGTGCGTTGACGATATCCTCTTCCTGTGCCCGATCCAGGCACACGCTCAAGCCACGTGCCAACGGGTTGTTATCGATCTCAAGGCTGCCGGGCTCGTACTCAACTCAAAAAAGTCAAAGCTGATACCAACACAGCACCTTCGGTTCCTTGGCGTAGAACTCGACACACAGGCCGGCCGGTTCTCCATCGGTGAGGAGCGGCGAGCCACACTCAATGCCACCCTCCATGCTCTATTGCGCGCAAGCTCAGCCCAGCGGAAAGTCCCAGTCCGGCAACTGGCCCGAGTTACAGGCATGCTGGCATCGATGGCTGTCGCACTCGGCACCACTACCCGAGCGTTCAGCCACGCCATGCTAGAAACAATCAACGACGCGCCGACATGGACCAGCATGGTCCTCCTCTCCCCACCCGCCATCGAAGAGCTGAGATTCTGGATCCAAGAGTTCGACCGTTTCAACGGTGCCCCGTTCCATGTGCGGCACAGCTATGATGCAGTCATCCACGTAGACGCAAGTGCCCACAGCTGGGGTGCCACGCTGAACACATTCCCTGGAGCCGCGACAGAGGCCAGCGCGGCAATGCCCGAAGCCCTTCATCCAACCTCCAGCACACAAAGAGAGCCCGCCGGCGTGCGGTGGGCGCTACAGACGTACGCGCCTAGAATCCGGAACAAACATGTGCTTGTGCGGGTGGACAACCAGGGCGTGCTCTTCATCCTTCGCAAAGAAGGTTCGTGAAGTCCCGACCTCACCACCACGTGCAAAGACATCATCCAAAAATGCATGGAGTTTGAGATTCGGCTAATCATCGAATGGATCCCACGCGATCTGAATGGTCGTGCAGACGAGCTCTCCAAGCTAGTCGACCACGATGACTACTCGTTGAAGCTCCCATGGTTTCGCCTCCTCGAGCATCGCTGGGGGCCCCACTCCATTGACCTATTCGCCAACCCCCAAAATGCACACTTGCCGCGTTTCTGCTCTAAGGTCCCCCACCCCGATGCCACAGCAGCCGACGCCTTCTCACTTGCCTGGACGGCTGAGAACAGCTTTGCATTCCCACCGCCCCAACTCATCCCCGCAGTACTCCATCACGCACAACGCACGAGCGCATCTCTCACCCTCATAGTCCCACACTGGCCTGGCGCAAGCTGGTGGCCACTCCTCCAGCCCTCCCCTCCATCGTGGGACCCACACATCCAAGCACATATCCCTCTTATACACGGCAGCCAGTGTCTTACAGTCGGCATACACAGTCAAGCATTCTCAGGCACAGGATTACCCAACTGCACTATCGTCGCACTCCGCGTGATATTTGACTAACTAGACTCCTCTGCATGTCCCTAGATCTGCTTCCAAAGCTGCAACACGACCTGCTTTCCATGCTCGCCCGCTCTCGTGCCGGCTCGACCATCCGAACATACGAGCCTTACTGGGTGAAGTTCCGCGCCTTCTGCACGAAGGTCAACCTAACGTTCTTGTCGGCATCGGACATGACCCTCGCGATCTACCTGGTGTACGTCATCCAACGCAAGGCCTCCTTGTCGGTGGTTCAGCTCACATGCTCCGCCGTAAGCTTTGCCCACAGGATGACAGGCTCAACATGCCCAACCACCGGCCCTTTCACCTCCCAAGTGCGCGACTTCGCGAAGCGACACTGCCCGCGTCCTAACAGGATTAAAGAGCCAATCTCACTCCATCAGGTCCACGATATGGCAGCCTCCTTCCTACAGTCAAACAACCCAGCTGTGTTCCAAAAAGGATTGATCCCGATTCTCATGTACGCCGGTTTTTTGCGCTACTCGGACCTGGTGGCCATCCAATGGCAGGACATCCAATTTAAAGATGAAGCGATGTGGCTACTCATCCCCCACTCAAAAACCGACCAAGCCGGCCAAGGCACATGGATCCCTATCGTGGCAAGCCCCGGACCCCTTTGTCCAGTCTAGGGCACCCAGAGGCTCATCCAACTTGCAGGATACAGCCCCCAGTCCTCGGGACCGCTCATCCGGGTCTTCGGACCCCACCTATCGAGCCACGGCACAGCCAGACCGCCCTCATACACCACAATCCGCAATTGGTGCAAGGAAGCCTTCGCAAAAATCAGTTTGGGAGAAGAGCACCTAGGCACCCACTCCTTTCGGAAAGGCGCGGCCACAGTTGCTGCCAACTCCGGGGTTCCTGACAGGATCTTCAAACGCCTGGGCCGTTGGCGTAGTGAAACCGCGAAAGAGATGTATGTCACGCCCGCGACCGATCATCTGGTTGGCGCGTCTCGTCGCCTGCAAGACCCGGCGGCGGCACCATCCTCTGCACAACACGCCGAGGCACTTCTCCGCCAACGCAAGCCCCCACTGCACATGTCTCAACGACCCCACTTGAAATGAGAACGATGCCTATTGCAAATGACAAGAAAGCAAGCTTTCTCAATATTATATTTTTTTAACACAAGAAGTGTTTTTCAAAAATTGTGTATTGTGAAAGCGAAACTGATTGTACTGAAGCGTTGGGCATCGTCGAAGTGTGCTATTCGCCCTTCTCCAACTACATATACATGGGTTGGAGCTCATTTACCTCCACCCACGTCTCTCATTTTTTCAAACGGCTCAGTCAACTTTCCCACCCACCCCCCCCTCTGGACAACCGCGCATCTCCAATGGGCAGCCGGTCACTCGAACGAAAGCGCACAACTAGGATCATGATGTGTGCATGTTTAGATTCATATAACCTAGTAAGCGACTATTGTACCTACCCCACTTGAAATGAGAAAGATGCCCCTCTTGAAATGAGAACGATGCCTATTGCAAAGGACAAGAAAGCAAGCTTTCTCAATATGTATAAGCGGACACACCCCCTAGGCTAGAGAAGGGGTGCTGCAAGCAAGAAGCACACAGCTTAGGGTGGCACTACTAGTCCAACCACTGAGGCAGGGGTCCAAAGACCAGTCAGCAAGAGTACAGACCAGACAAAAGCAAGCCAGGGCGGCACTACTAGTCCAACCACTGGAGGTAAGGCCACAAGGCTAGTAAGACAGGTATATATAGTAGAGAATACACAATCAGGGTCCTAACAAGTGGGTAGCTACAGGAACAAGACCAAGCTGTACACAGTGCCGCTGATGATCTTTAGGCGCAAGCGCCTTCGTAAAGATATCAGCTGTGTTGGCACCAAAGGCCAAGTGAACTAAACAGGCCTGGCGACGCTGCTGTAGCTCGCGCAGGAGGAAGTACCGCAGCTGGATATGCTTCGCTCTGCCCTCAAGCCAAGGCTCCTGACACAGGAGGATCATGGCCCTGTTGCCAGCGTACAGGACCGGGGCAGAGCTAGGCCGCTCACCTAAGTCAGTGAGCAAGAAGGTCAGCCAGCGGAGCTCCTGTGCCACCATGGCACCCGCGTAGATCTCAGCCTCACAGCTGGACTGAACAACAGACGAGGAGCGAGTGGATCTCCAAGAGATTGCACCCAAGCCAAGGCTAAAACAGTAGCCCTGAGACGACCTGAGAGTCTCAGAGTCGTCTGCCCAAGAAGCGTCTGTGTGCCCTGTGAGGACCACCGGCCTGCGTCCTCCTAGCACTAACCCCATGCCCGATGTACTTGCTAGATATCGCAAAACCCTCTTAGCGGCCGACCAGTGCTGTGGTCGGTGTCTCCCAGTGGCCACAAAGCGAGCCAGGATGCTGAGAGGGTATGCGAGATCTGGGCGAGTGCAAGTCATCAGGTACATGAGGCAACCCACCAGCTCTGCGTAGGGGCCACTGGGCTCTACTGGCTCCTCAGGAACAGGAGCGGAGAGCCCATGGTCTACAGGTAGAGGTGTGGGCTGTGCGGAGGAGAACTGAAGACCGAACCTCTGAAGGACCTGACGCACCAAGTGTGACTGTGTCAGAGTGATGGTGCGTGCTGCTCTGTCCCTAGAGATCTGCAGGCCAAGATAGCGACGCAGCTCTCCAAGGTCAGTGCAGGTGTGTCTCTTCAGCAGCTCGGCCTTTACAGAGGCCAGTGCGTCCCTGTCAGCAGTAGCGAAGACCTGGTCGTCTATGTAGACAAGGATGTAGAACGGAGTCTAGCCGGAACGCACAAACAGCGAGGGGTCAGCAGAGGTCGGAAAGAACTCCAGGTCTGCTAACGTGGCACGCAGCGTGTCGTGCCACTCGCGGGGAGCCTGACGCAGGCCGTAGACCGGGCGCTTGAGAAGCCATTGGGTCCCAGGGGGGAAGGTACCAGTGAATCCCTGTGGTCGACGCAGGTAGACCTGCTCGTGTAGGCTGCCCTGAAGAAAGGCAGTAGAGAAGTCGAGGGAGTGAAGCTCGTAGTCGCGCTGTGCTGCTACGTGTAGCAGCGCCCGAAGAGTGGTCATCTTCAGGGTCGGGGCGAAGGTCTGGAAGAAGTCAACCCCCTCGCGCTGGCTGAAGCCTCTGGCCATGTAGCGCGCCTTGAAGACAGGCGGCTCTCCAGGGGGGCGCTTCACCTTGAAGAGCCACCGACCATCGACTACGTTCACCCCAGGCGGGGGAATTGCGTCGACGTAAGTGCCAGTGGACCTCCAAGATGCCATCTCCTGCTCCATGGCAGCTATCCATTGAGAGGCCCAGGGTCCCGAGGTGGCCTCAGCGTAGGTGCGAGGGGTCGGGATGTCGAAGGTGTCTGGGTCACCCTCTGGGACTAGGAGCATGGAGCAGAGATGCGAAGCGGCCTCGGAAAGGAAAGCAAGCTCGTACAGCCTGTCCTCTAGTACGTCACTGCCAAGGGCAGGTGCACCCCCGACGGACGGAGGACGGGCAGGGTCAGAGACCAGAGCGGTAGCGTAGTCAAGGCGGTGTGTAGAGGCAAAGTCAGAGACATCAGCAACAAGCGCGTCAAGGCGAGAGACAGGAACAGACGGGTCTGTTACAAGAGAGGCAAGGAGCCGAGGGACAAGCGGACGAGCGGCACGGAGGTAGTCAGACAGCGGGGGAGGTGCAACAACAAGAGACGAGGGAGGAGGCGGGGGGAGGAGGGGAGGACGAGACGAGTGAGAACGGAGTAACATAGGGTGGGAGCGCGGGACAGGGGAGACGGGACGAGCCCGTGTGGGACGGCGAGACCAAACGTGGGACGGAGGTGTAGGGTCAGGAGACAGCGGAGGGGACACAAGGGGGGAACGAGGAGGAAGACGGGCCGGAGAAGAGTCCGGGGGCGGGAGCACAGGACCGTAGACAGGAAGGGGAGGAGGAGGTGGGGGAGACACCGGCGAGCGGTCAAGGGAGGGAAGGCCGAGCAGGCGGAGAGCGTAGACCGGCGGCGACGGCTGCGGCGGCTGGTGCAGCGGCTGGTGCGGCGGCTGGTGCTCGACCCTCGAACCGGCAGGGGCACGACGACCTCCGGGAGAACAGTCAACAGCAGCACCCCCAGAACTAACACCCCCAAAGCGAGAACCCTCTCCAGCCCCAGCGCCACCCCCAGACCCACCGGGACAGACCACGCCAGGAGCCGCAGGACGAACACCCTCCTCAGCGCCAGCACCCCCAGAGGCCAAGAGCGGCAGCGGCGGCGGCGGCGGCGGCAGCTGCGAAGTCGGCTGCAACGGCTGCGGTGAGTGCGACAGCGGGTGCGGGGACACAAGGGAAGGGGGACGCGGCAAAGGCGGGGCGGGGGGACCACCAGAGTCAGCAGACTCCTCAACAGGGACAACTGATGGGAGGGGAGTGACATGGGAGACACGAGACGGGGCAGGACGAGGCGGGAGGGGAGGAGGGGCTACCGAGGGAGAGGGGGCAAGGAACAGGGGGGGGGGAACCAGGAGACCTTGGTGAGGGAAGCGACGGTAGAAGGAGACGGGCTCGTGAAAGGTGACGTCACGAGAGTGGAGGAAGCGGTGAGACTGCGGGTGGTAGAAGAGCCTGTCAGACGAGTCCAGGGGGAAACCGAGGAAGACACAGGGGACAGTGCGGGCAGTGAGCTTGTCCATGCCAGAGGCACGAACGTGAGCAAGGCAGCCCAAGATGTGGAACGCAGATGCGTCAGCGGGGGACCCGGTGCAAAGGAGGGTCGGCGAAACCTGCGGCTGCTGGGAGCGTGGCCACAGGTTAAGCTGGTGAGCGGCGTAGCGAACGGCTAACGGCCACAGAAAATGGGGTGCACCGGCATGGATCATGGAGGTACGAGCCACCTCCATGACCAAGCCGATGCGGCGCTCACCAACCCCATTCTGCTGTGGCGAGTCTGGCAAGGTGTACGACTGGGTGATGCCCTCCGCACGACAGAACTGTCCAAGCCGACCAGAAGCGAACTCACCGCCACGGTCAGAGTGGAGACACAACACGGGGAGACCGCGGCGAATACGCTTAGCCATAACCCATGGGAGAAGAACATCGGGCACGTCGGCCTTCCGCTCCAGCGGAAACACCATGGTGTAGCACGTGTAGTCGTCGACGAGCACAAGAAAGTAGCACTCACCACGCGGTCCGGGGACTGGGGTTGGGCCCCAAACGTCCAGGTGCAGGGTCTGAAGGGGAGCAGTAGCAGGGCGAAGCGAGGAGGAGTAAGGGGCACGGTGGAGCCGGCCCTAGACGGAGGGCGTGCACGGTGGAGCAGGCGAGAGGGGAAGGGTGGGGAGCGACGCGGGGAGGCCTAAGATAAGACCGTTGCTGGGACATGTGACGCAGACGCGGGAGTGCAGGGTGACCTAGGCGGTGGTGCCACAAAAGGGATGGGTGAGTGAGAGACCGACACGAGCACGCTGCAGCGACCTGGGAGGACGCACCAACCGGGGGGGGAGCGGTGTCGAGGGTAAACAGACCGGACACCGGGTCCCGGGGGAACGTCGCAAGGGGGGAACGTGAGACAGCTTCGGTACAGATAGCGAACCGCTCGTGCGCAGGGAACGTAGTGGTGACGCCGAGGTCCTGAAGATAGCCGACACCAACCAGGTTCCTGGAGAACGAGGGAACGTGGAGGCCTGTAAGGGAGCCCGAGGGGACGGCTGGACAGGGAAGGGAAGTAGAGCTGCGAGCGACGACAGGACCCGCAGAGGGGTCAGCAAGAGCGACAACAGCAGGCGCGGCAAGCGGCGTGAGTGTGGAGCGTTCGCGGAAGAAACAGGCCGAAGCACCGGAAGCGAGAGTGAAGGACAGCGAGGCAGTAGCAGAGGCCGGGGACGATGCCGGTGCAGGAACGAGGCTAGGCAACCTAGGCAGTCCTACGCCTGACGCAGCAGGGGAAGCTAAGCTACACAAGGGTGAAACACCTAAACTAGAGTACACAGGGTAATAAGATCCAGCAACACTAGAAGCGTCAGCATACAAGGCATGCAAAGCAGCACCTATCTGATCCATATCTACAGTGGCGGAAACAATTGTCCACATGTTTAGCATATTTTTACATTTTGACGAGCTGTACGCTATAAACATTAAGCCTTAATTCATGGTGGCCATACACGTAGAGAGGAGCAGTTAGAACACTCACTCAAATCTCCTAAAACCAGAGTAGTATATTTCGTGGTCCTTCAAGATGACAACATTTAATAACAGCACATCCGGACAATTTGTACCGGGGACAGGCAGCAAACTAGTTACTAGCAAAACTAGTACCTAGTCAACCGACACTTGGCCTTGATCACCACTTACACCCTCCTAGGCATGTTATCTACGAGGTTAGTGCAAACCTTTACAGGGATCTTCTCGCACTCTTCCTGGACCCACGCTTTTGCATAAGGGGGTGAGCACTAGGAAAATCGCGAAGTATTTGAACGTATGCAAGAGTACTGTTCACGATTTCATGTTGAATGTTATCTCTAAGACTAGCCATGCTGAGGTGTTGCCAAAGATGCCATCAGTCGATTGGTCTCGTCTTATCATGGATCGTCTTCATCGCACCATTGTAGGTAAAAATTACGAGCAGAGTGGCGAAAAATTGCGTATCTGCCACGAAACTTAGGGTAACATAGCACGGTTGACAGTGCATCCTTGCACTATTAGACTCACGCTAGGATCCGTAGGTCTCTGAGCGGTGCAGCAGTCGAAGTAGTCGTGACTGGTGGGGAAAAATATTCGGGTTCAGGTCTGGTGAGGAAGAGGGTCACTCTAGTGCTATAAACTCATGCTCTCCAAGCCATTCCAAGCCTAGGCGGGACATATGGCTTAGAATGGCGTAGAGAACACGAGTATGTTACGCTGGAGTGACCCTTTTCCTCACCAGATCTCAACCCGGATATTTTCTCCCACAAGTCACGACTACTCCGACTGCTGCACCGCTCAGAGACATATGGATCCTAGCATGATTCTAATAGTGCAAGGATGCACTGTCAACCGTGCTATGTTACCCTAAGTTTCGTGGCAGATACGCAATTTTTCGCCACTCTGCTCGTAATTTTCACCTACAACGGTGCGATGAAGACGATCCATGATCAAACAAGACCAATCGACTAATGGCATCTTTGGCAACACCTCAGCATGGCTAGTCTTAGAGATAACATTCAACATGAAATCGTGAACAGTACTCTTGCATACGTTCAAATACTTCGCGATTTTCCTAGTGCTCACCCCCTTATGCAAAAGCGTGGGTCCAGGAAGAGTGCGAGAAGATCCCTGTAAAGGTTTGCACTAGCCCTGTAGATAACATGCCTAGGAGGGTGTAGGTGGTGATCAAGGCCAAGTGTCGGTTGGCTAGGTACTAGTTTTGCTAGTAACTAGTTTGCTGCCTGTCCTCAGTACAAATTGTCCGGATGTGCTGTTATTAAATGTTGTCATCTTGAAGGACCACGAAATATACTACTCTGGTTTTAGGAGATTTGAGTGAGTGCTCTAATTGCTCCTCTCTACGTGTATGGCCCCCATGAATTAAGGCTTAATGTTTATAGCGTACAGCTCGTCAAAATGTAAAAATATGCTAAACATGTGGACAATTGTTTCCGCCACTGTAACTCAAAGATCGGTACGCCCTGGCGAAGCTGGCTGTGCCAGTCCAGGAGGTCCGGGGCCGGGCCAAAGCGACGACGAAAGAGATCGTCGAGGCGGCGGAAACAGCGGGCGGTCGGGTGCGGGCGGCGGCACAGAGTGCCGCGGAGAGGCCCGGTCTGAAGCTGGTACTGGCAGGTCACAGCACCGGAGCTGCCGGTAGACGCCAAGCTGCGCGGGCCACCACCACGGCCACCACCTCCGGAGGTGCCGCACCAACCTGGAGGGAGACGAGCCCACGGCTGCGGCGGCTGCTGCTGGGACGGCGGCGGCTGCTGCGGGGGCTGCTCCTGCTGCGAAGGCGACTGCAACTGCTCCTGCCCACCGCTGGTAGTCCCCCCAGGGGGACTACCGTCGGCACCACCACTACCACCACCACGACCTCCCTGACGGCCACGGCCAACGCGGCGCGGGCATTGCTGCGGGTGGACCACAGCAGCGGTCTCGGTAAGAGGGGTCGCAGTGGCGACCGCAGCCAAAATGTCAGTAACCGTGCACTGGGAGGGGGCACAGCCGTGAAAGATAGAGACTGCCGGCGCACCGCACGACTGAGCGATAGTGCGCTGGCGAGTCTCGATCTCGGTGAGGGTGTCGACAAAGGCGGTCAGGGTAAGGTCACCTAGGTGCTGGCTAAGAAAGCGGCCGCAGGCACTGGCTAGGCGGTCCGGCAGGCGCATGACGATAAAATAGAGGGTCATGCAGAATAGGGGGGGGGAGAGCATGTTATAATCACAAGTGGCTCAGATGTGCCTAAAATGAGAGATAGAGAGCACTGTCAGATTTCCGTCAGACGGCTTCAAATCGATATAGAGTTCTGATCTGTAACTCAAACGGTGATGTGTAAATTGGATCTGAAGCGCGTTGTTGTCGGCTATCAGCAGCAATCTGAATCATGAAATTCCATAAATATTTGACGACGCTATAGTGGTTTGACTGGCAGGAGGTATAGCAGCCACTATAGTCTTGGAAGTACAAACTTAGCAAGAAGAATTCGAGAGGGAGATGGTTTCCAGCCTCTACATACCCCAAGAGCCTAGGTCCAGGTTGGCGGTACACCACCACAGAGTCCCCAACCATGAGGAGACTCGAAACAAACCCAACAAGGGGCTACACCAAGTGAAATGTAACACTACACGAAGTAGCGTTACTTTTTCACTATTTAATATTTATCCGTGTCCCTTGGGCTTGAAATCTTGAGCTCTTGGTCTTGGTTCTGCAAGATAAATTCTTCTTGAGTTGATGGGGGATTGTTGCACACACCTGCGACGCGATGGACACTTCACACTCGACAAAATAGAAAAAACACATGCAACACGCAAACGACGACTTGACATGCGAGTTGTAAAAACTCGCTAATGTCTTGACCGACACAAGCCACATTGTGATACACCATTCAAAAACACACGCAAGCACTAGATAGCAATGACATAGACTCACAATTCATTCCATGCCATGCATGCACACACACAAACAAGGACGACAAACCGAGTGCAAGCCATAGGGTTGCACCAACAGAGTAGTGAGCTGGGCAGCAGTGCTGGCAGTGCTATAGCGAGACTCTAGGGCACGCAAGTGAGTGGCAATGTCTGCAACAGTAGGGAAGGCAGCAAGGTCTGGGAACAGCATCGGGAAGAGCAAGCGGCCGGCAGAAGCGGATGCGGGCGTGGAATAGCGAGCAACAACAGCGTCTAAATAAGCTTTGGCCGTATCAACCGTAGCGAAACGCGAGCGCTCAGACACAGGGAGGGCGTGACTGATAGCAACCTGAGCTACTGCATCGTGAGAGTCCTAGACTGCACAGGCAAGCGCAGCAGTAGAGAAAGCCTCACTCTCAGCAGAGGTGGGGTCAGCAGGGAGGGGAGCAGGCGCAGGGGGGCGGGGGAGCAAGCCATCAGCATGGACAACCAACGAGTGGCCATCCTAGCGCTGACCTGTAAGCTGACGGCGGAGATCGGAGAGCCAGGCGGCAAAGTCAACCGCGTGGCCCTCAGCGTCCAGTCGGAGCACGAAGTCAGCCATCGTGCAGGGTCAGCGACACAGCTCCTCAGCGACACAGCGGCACAGGGACACTGCGGTATAGCTCCACAGCTCCGCAGGAGCACAGCGACACGGGTGCACGGCGGCAGCACTCTCCAGTAGGGCGGCTGCGAGGCGTCCCAGCGCGGGCGAGCAGAGGACACGGGGCCCGAGGTGGCATGACAGGCCGAGCAAGCACAAGGAGGGGCCGGGCGGGCAATAGGAGGGGCCGGGCTGGCGCTGGGAGCTGGGCAGGCGCGACGGGGCCGGGCTGGCCCGAGAGACCGGGCGGGCACTAAAGGCCGAGCGGGCGCTAGGAGGGGCCGGGCAGGCGCTAGGAAAGGCCGGGCGTGCGCTAGGAGGGGCCGGGCGGGTGCTAGGAGGGGCCGGGCAAGCACTAGGAGGGGCCGGGCAGGTGCTAGGAGGGGCCGGGCGGGCTCTAGGAGGGGCTGGCGCGCGCCGCAGGCCAGGCGAGTGCGGTAGGAGCCAGGGGGGCGCTAGGGGGCCAGGCGGGCGCGGTGGGGCTAGGCGGGCGCGGCGGGGCTAGGCGGGCATGATGGGGCCAGGCGGGCGCGTTGGGGCCAGGGGAGCGCGACGGGGCCAGGCGGGCGCGACGGGATCAGGCGGGCGCGACAGGGCCAGGCGAGCGCGGTGGGGCCAGGCGGGCGCGACGAGGGTCAGGAGGGTGCTATGGGGCCGAGAGGGCGCGACCTGGGCCAGGAGGGCGCTACGGGGCCGGGAGGGCGCGACGGGGCCAGGAGGCGCTACGGGGCCTGGAGGGCGCGACGGGGCCAGGAGGGTGCGGCGGGGCCTGAAGGGCGCGACGGGGGCCAGGAGGGCGCGACGTGGGCCAGGAGGGCGCTACAGGGCCAGGAGGGCACGACAGGGCCAGGAGGGCACAACAGGGGGCCAGGAGGGCGCGACGAGGGCCAGGAGGGCGCGACGGGGCTTGGAGAGCGCGACGGGGGCCAGGAGGGCGCGACGGGGACCAGGAGGGCGCGATGAGGGCTGGGAGGGCGCAATGGGGCCTGGAGGGCGCGATGGGGGTTGGCGGGCGCTAAGGGCCGGGCCGGGCTAGGTAGGTAGGGGGAGGCGAGAGGCTAGGGCGCGGGCGGAAGCGGGTGGGTGGACCTAACCTACTCGATACCATGTTAGAATACGTGAATAGTTTTACTAGGGGGGAAACAAGGAACATATAGCAGTTGGGTTGTACTCACTAAGAGCATACACCGATACTAGCCTATAACTTCTACATGCATGATATGTATAAGTTGACAACTTAGGGTATAACTGTTAGAATACTAGAATGATTAGGAATAGACAGTACATGGAAGATATAGGGTTAGACATGTACTCTCTAAGAACACAAGCCTATCTAGCCGTATTCCCCGGGGTAAGACACCCGCCGGAATTAATCACCCATGGGTGGTTTGGGCGGACCTGGGTGCTTTATTAAACTGGATATTCATACCACCCTAGTTTTTGGCATGAAACCTATACACCACCACCCACCTGGTTCATTTTCAATGGAATTCTGTAGATTTTGCCTCATACCAGAGTGTCTCTAATCAGGCTCGCGCGTCACTGAGCAGTGCAAGCTCGACGCGAAGTGGTTCAATGCGGTGTAGAACTGTTACCATGCCTGGAATTCCCATCACTCAGGCGAATGTTGCGAGCCTGATACTGTACGAGGCTCATGGGAGGTTGCCACTTGCCACCACGATACTGTACGAGCCTAATTCCCGTCGAGGTTGCCACTTGCCACCACGATTTGACAGAACGTGACAACCTGTGACGTAGGCAACCTATGATTGTTTGCCTGCAACGTGGCATGACTATTGGAAATACCTCAAAGACTTCAGCGTTTCTGAAGTGTAACACTACACTCGAGGAAAGTCGTATCGGGTACGCGAGTCAATGGAGGTTACTCGAGGAGGTTGGACGAAAGAATACGAAAGAGCAAAGGGACTCAAAGGGTCACAACCGGAGGTTGCAATTGACCGTTGCGACTGCAAGGATGGTAACTGAACAGACAATCGAGTCGCTGTGCGACTCAATAACTGTTTCTTCAACTGTATTCTACAACTGCTTCATTTCTCACTTTCTATATATTGCTGTATGCTTGTTTCCTTTAGTAAATCACTTGCTCTCACATACTAGTGCAAGGGTTCAACTACTCAACACTTCCGCTGCACTACTCAAGCATTTCATACAAGTGGGACTTAGTCTCTGAAAAGATCCTAGGGCTTTTCTCAGCCCAACATGGTATGAGAACTAGTCTGAGACCAAACTCCCGTCAACAACATCCTATCTATAGTCAGCATATAAAAAACTTCATCGATTACAAGACATGGACAACAAGGGCAAGAATTCTTCTACGGGCTCACCCAACGCCCAAGCCACTCAACCCGGCACTTCTGGACTCCACACCTCTGGACTGCAAACTGAGACCGGCGCTGCTCAAGAAACAACAAGAAGAGTACCAGAAATAGTGACCCCTTCACCCTCTTCAAGCGTGGACCCGAACCTTATGGAAAGGTTCTTCAGCTTCATGTCGCACTTCGACCAGCAGCAGCAGACAAGGACACCTGCACACTCAATACAGAGCAACGGAGGAAATATGGGGTTATCACCGATGAGCCTCGACAACTCATCATTCGGGCGGCACAACCAAGCGCCTACCTTTGCGCCTTATCACTCTTCACCAGGGACGTTCGAGTTCATGCGGCCCCGTGCTCAACCGACAGCAGCTGCATCACAACAAACACCAAACGAAATATTGAGTCTCCAGGTGCAGTTTTCACATGTGATCAAACTGCCGACATCTTCACCGTTCAACGAGCACGACTTCTTTACCTGGAGCTTTGAGTTCGAGCTGCTGATGGAGGCCGCGCACCTCTTGGGATAATTCAACGGGTCCCTGCCATTTCCAAGCAATGGCACTGCAAAGGAGCAGGAAATCTTCACATATTAGTCGCTACTGGCATACACAATCCTCATGCGAAACCTGTCACCACAAGAGCAACAGAGAATCAGAACGTATCGGAGCTACGGAAACTCCGCGGAACTTGCCTTGCATCATAAAAAATGTCTCTATCAAGAAAATGACTGTGTGACACAAAGCAGACTCATGCAGCAGTTGACAACAATACAAATAAAGACTGGGGAAAAGGCGATGCAGTATATGAGCCGCTGCCAGACACTTCGCGACCGACTGCTTCGGTACGGAAGCACAATCACTGAAGAAAGCTTCGTGACACTTGTTCTCGCCGGGCTCGGACCAGAATGGAGAACCACCCGCTCGCTTTTTCGCGCCCACAGCCGAATTTCCGAGATGCGCCTCTGCGCCGAGCTTCATGCTGAACAACAGGAGATGGACCTGTTTGAAGAAAGACAACCACGAAGCAAGCAGCAACCATTAGTCTTCTACACTCAAAAGAAGAAACGACTACAACCACAATCGACGCGACAAGCAGAACCGACATGACACCAGAGGTCTCACCATTGTGCCGCCGTTTTGCCACAACTATCAGACATACGGACACTCCAAGGTCAACTGCACACGTCCTCGAGTTTATCGTCCAGCAGATCCGCATGTCGCCTCCACTCAAGAGAATCCACCAAGCCGTTCCTCTACACCTGCACAAGGCGCACCGAATATCATTAATTGCATGGTACGCATCGACAACTGCACACCCGGATCACCACCCACTTACGCTCCAGACGAAGAAGAACTGCTGCCGCCGCGCTCACAAGGTCTTCAGGTCAACCCCACGTATGCTGCAGTCGCCAACGCCGAAACCCACCGGGCAAAACACCTGGTTTCTGGACACTTGCTGCAGTCAACACATGTGTTCCTCGGGGCACTTCGTGCAACAAGAATGACGCCTCAACCGCGACGTCATCATCACCGTCGCCAACAATGAAAACCTGAAGACAAACAGACAAGGAGTCGTTGAGCTCCAGTCAATGGAGACAAATGTCATACTGCAAGTCAACAAAGTTCTCATCGTCGACAATCTGGGATACAATTTACTAAGCGCCAGCCAGTTAATGGCGAAAGGAATTCACCTGGAATGCGACTCGGACGCCAACGAGTTTCGTCTTTATCACGGGAAGGGCGGCCTCGTCATCGGTCGCACTCTCCTGAAGTCGGGCGTCTTCGTGCTGGACTTCGTCCCTGACCGCGGTACTGCTGACAGTGACGGCATCGTGTCGTTCGCCGCCTGAAGGCACCCGCCGGATCTTGACCCTGACTTTAGCCTAGGCGGGTTCTGGTACTCCAACCCATCCTTGCAGCAAAGAGAACATGAGCATTAGCAGTCATTCGACAATGACGACAAGTACAAGCGAGTATCCCTTCCCGGACATCACCTGTAGTAGCAGCAGTAGGACCCAACCGTGCGCCATCACCAGCAATCCGAGGACCACCAACCGAAGTAGATCAGCTCATGCCCATCACCCGAGGAGTCTGTCGCAGTCCTGCTACGGTCGTCGCGTTCTTCTCCAACGTCGACCTGTACCAGCGTTCTCCCGGCCATCGCGCTCCCGACGACATCTGGCATCAACGACTTGGGCACCCTGCAAACAGAACCATTCTTCAAACAATACAAGCCGGAGTATTAGAAAAGGACGCTCTCCTCACAACAAGCGGCCAAGAGCTTCGATGACCTCGCGCACGATGCTTCACGTGCTCTGAAGCTGATCTTCACCATCAACCTTTCGCGTCGCACCACAATCCAAGCGCACATGCATACGCACCGATGGAAAAAGTTTACGGTGATATTTTAAACATGCCTTGACACGACAGTGAAGCCGAGTACAACTACGTCATCACGTTCATCGACGCAGCCACACGATATGTCTGGCACTTTAACCTTAAGACTCGTGACCAAGCGTTCGAAGCCTTCACGACGTGGCTCCCCATCGCTGAACGAGAATCGGGCTACCAACTCAAGAGTTTCCAGTCAGACGGGGCACTGGAGTATCAGTCACAAAGGTTCAAGAGCTACTTGGTAGATAGAGGCATCAAATGCCTGGTGTCCCTGCCCTACGCCCACCAGCAGCAGGGGGTTGCAGAGAGGATGAACCGCACCTGGCAGACGACGATGCGAAAGCTGCTCCTGGGGATGAGACTGCCCAACATCCTTTGGCCTGACGCGATCACGCATGCAGTCCACCTCCACAACTTACTGTCCTCGTCATCACTTCCCAACAGCGCTTCATCACACCTGCTGTGGACAGGAAAACTGGGCAGCACAAAATTACTTCGAGTCTTCGGCCGCATGGTACAGTACAGACCCCACACAGCCCGAGCAGGACGTTTTTCTCAACGAGCACGGTGGGGACTACACCTCGGCATCACAAAACATTTTCACACGTGGAAACTTCTCGACTTTCAGGAAAAAACCACCGTGATGTGATTTTCTACGAGAGATTGACACTGCAACATAACCTGGACAACATCGCCAACACCGCAGACCCCACCGACGGCTTCGAGGGCCATCAGTCCTTTGCCGACCGTGCTGCCGAAGCTGACGCAGCAGAAGAAGACGTACCTGAAGCCTCGGAAGCTGCCGGACCACTCCCTTACTGCTCCGTGAACGTTCCACTTGACGACAACAACCCTCTCGATAGTAACAACCTCGACACCTTCTACCACTTCGCTGACCAGGGCTACACTACACCTCAAACGGTTGACACAAATGTCTCTGAACGCATCGGAGCGAACTTCTTACCTGATCCTGAAGATGGCGACGAAGCAGCTTATCCCGGGAATAAAAATTCCCCTCGACACACACCCACAGGCCTACAGACTAAAACCTATCGGGACTATTTTCTGGCAGTCGAGCAAGCAGGAACTAATCGCACTATCCTCGGCTGAAGCGGAATACATCTCTCTCTGCACTGCGACCAAAGAGGGACTTAACCTGCCGGAGCTGCTCGAGGAAGCGAAAATTGCGACCATGCCCTTCTTGTTATTCTGCGACAACCAATCCGCGATCAAAATTGCGAACAAAAACAGGTTCGCCAATCGAACCAAGCACATCGCCCTGCGGTATTTCTCCCCTGCTCCTCCCGTCTCCTCCTCCGTCGTCGCTAGCTGTGGCCCCGCCCCCGTTCTCTTACTTCCTTCGTGCTGCGTGTCCCCTTGTTCCTCGTGTCCTTGCCTCTCTTGTTACCGACCCGTCCGTTCCTGTCTCGAGTCTGTCGGCTCTTGTCGCTGCTGTCACTGACTTTGCCGCTACCTGCCACCTTGACTACGCAACTGCTTTGGTCTCTGACCCTGCTTGCCCTCCGTCCGTCAGGGGTAAGCCTGCCCTTAGCAGTGACGTCCCAGAGGACAGGCAGTACGAGCTTGCTTTCCTATATGAGGCCGCTATTCATCTCTTTTCCATGCTGCTGGTCCCTGAGCGTGACCCAGACGCCCTTGACATCCCGACCCCTCGCACCTACGCTGAGGCCACCTTGGGACCCTGGGCCTCTCAGTGGATAGATGCCATGGAGCAGGAGATGGCATCTTGGAGATCCACCGGTACCTTCATCGACGCAGTTTCCCTACCTGGGGTGAATGTAGTCGATGGCCGGTGGCTCTTCAAGGTGAAGCGCCCTCCTTGAGAGCTGCCTGTCTTCAAGGCCCACTACGTTGCTCGAGGCTTCAGTCAGCGTGAGGGGGTGGACTTCTTTCAGACCTCCGCCCTGGCCCCGAAGATAACTCTTCGGGCACTATTACACGTAGCAGCATAGCGTGACTACGAGCTGCACTTCCTAGACTTCTCCACAGCTTTCCTCCAGGGCAGTCTACACGAGCAGGTCTACCTGCGCTGCCCCCAAACCTTCTCCAGTACCTTTCCCCCTGGTACCGAGTGGCTCCTCCAGTGCCCCGTCTACAGCTTGCGACAGGTGCCCCATGAATGGCATGACACGCTGCGTGCTACACTTGCTGACCTGCAGTTCTTCCCGTCGTCTACAGAACCCTCGCTTTTCGTCCGTCCCGACCAGACCCCATTCTACATCCTTGTCTACGTAGATGACCAGATCTTTGCTACTGCAGACAGAGACGCGCTGGCCTCAGTGAAGGCCGAGCTGCTGAGGAGACACACTTGCACTGACCTAGGAGAGCTGCGCCACTACCTTGGCTTGCAGATCTCCAGGGACAGAGTAGCGCACACCATCACTCTTCACAATCACACTTGGTGCGCCAGGTCCTTCAGAGGTTTGGCCTTCATTTCTCTTCCGCACAGCCCACCCGTCTGCCAGTAGACCACAGACTCTATGCTCCAGTCCTGGAGGAGGCTGTAGAGCCTAGCAGTCCCTACGCAGAGCTGGTGGGTTGCCTCATGTACCTGATGACTTGCACTCGTCCAGATCTCACATACCCTCTCAGCATCTTGGCTCACTTTGTGGCCACCGGTAGACACCGACCATAGCACTGGTCGGCAGCTAAGAGGGTTTTGCGTTATCTAGCAAGTACATCGGGCATGGGGCTAGTGCTTGGAGGATGCAGACTAGTGGTCGTTACTAGGCACACAGACGCTTCTTGGGCAGACGCCATCGAGACTCTCAGGTCCTCCCATGGCTACTGCTTTAGCCTTGGTTCAGGTGCCATCTCGTGGAGGTCCACTCGCTCCTTGTCTGTTGCCCAGTCTAGCTATGAGGCTGAGATCGCCGGTGGCATGGCGGCACAGGAGCTCCGCTGGCTGACCTTCTTCCTCACCGACTTAGGTGAGCAGCCTAGCCTTGCCCCGATTATGTACGCTGAAAACAGTGCCATGATCCTCCTGTGTCAGGAGCCCAGACTCGAGGGCTGAGCGATGCACATCCAACTGCGGTACTTCCTCCTGCATGAGCTACAGCAGCGTCGCCAGGCCCGCGTAGTACACTTGGCCTCCGGTGCCAACACAGCTGATATCTTTACGAAGGCGCTTGCGCCTAAAGATCATCAGCGGCACTGTGTAGAGCTAGTTCTCATTCCTGTAGCCTCTCATTTGTGAGGACATTGATTGTGTACAGACCTTAATATATATTACCCTGACTGGCCTTGTGGCCTCTTCCCAATGACTGGACTAGTATTGCCGCCCTAGTCTTGCTCCTGTCTTGTTTGTACTCGTTTGACTAGTCTTTAGACCCTTGCCTCAGCGGCGGGACTAGTAGTGCCACCCTGAGCTGCTTGTCTCTCACTAGGCACTGCCCCTTTCCAGTCTAGGGGGTGTGTCAAACATATCCTTGTATGTTGTTATAGACTACACAAGGTTGTGCCTTAGAGAGTACAACCCACTAGGTTATATTCCCTTGTATGCCATGATTCTAGTAATTCGTTCACTTTGATACTAGCAAGTGAGAGTCTACAGGAACTAGACCACGTTGCAATCTGTGCCGCTAATGTTCTTTAGGCGCAAGCGCCTTAGTAAAGATATCAGCTGTGTTGGCACTGGAGGCCAAGTGTACTACACGGGCCTGGTGGCGCTGCTGTATCTCGCGCAGGAGGAAGTACCGCAGCTGGATGTGTTTCGCTCTGCCCTCAAGTCTGGATGTACTAGCAGCATGAAACAGAGATGGGGAGTGGCCTCAGATAGAAGATGGATGGTGTACCGCACCTGGTTGTGTTTTGCTGGAAGTACGAGCAGCATGGAACAGAGATGGGGAGCGGCCTCAGGCAGAAAAGCAAGCACGTACTGCCTGTCCTCTAGGACGTCACTGCCAAGGGCAGACCACCCCCGACGGACGGAGGGCAGGCAGGGTCAGAGACCAGAGCGGTGGCGTAGTCAAGGCGGCGGGTAGCGGTGAATTCAGTGACAGCAGCAACAAGAGCCGACATACTCGAGACATGAACGGACAGGCCAGTAACAAGACAGGCAAGGACACAAGGAACAAGGGAACACGCAGCACGGAGGAAGTCAGAGAACGGGGGCGGGGCCACAGCAAGCGACGACGGAGGAGGAGACGGTAGGAGCGGAGGAGCACGAGACGCGTGGGAGCGAAGAAACATAGGGTGAGACCGCTGAAAATGGGAGGTAGGACGAGCACGAGACGGACGACGAGACCAGACGTGAGACGGAGGAGTCGGGCCAGGAGAGAGGGGAGGAGACACAGGAGGAGAACAGGGAGCGAAACGAGCCGGAGAGGAGTCCGAGGGAGGAAACACTGGGCCGTAGACCGGCGGAGGAGGAGGCGGCGGGGACGGAGGAGGCACCGGCAGGCGTTCAGGGGAAGGAAGACCGAAAAGGTGAAGAGCGGACACCGGCAGCGACTGCTGCGACTGCTGCCCGACGCCAACACCAGAACCTTTAGCGACAGCACGGCTCCCTCCGAGAAGCTCCATGCTAGCACCCCCAGAACGGGAACCCGCTCTAGTACCCGCTCCAGCACGCTCCCCAGCACCCCCAGAACGCATGAACCTCAGCGGTGGTGACGACGGCACCTGCGGCCGCGGCGGCAACGGCAGCGGTCGAGGCGGCTGTGGCGGTGATAGCAACGGCGGCGACGGGGGAGAAGAGACTGGGGCGGGGAGGGGTGGGGGGAGGGACTACGCAGAGCCGTGAGAGTCAGCAGACCTTTCAGCACGGACACCCGACGGGAGGGGGGTGGCGTTAGACACACCAGACGAGACAAGGGAGGGGGGGGAGCAGGTGCAACCGGGGGAGGGGGGACCAGGAACAGGGGGGGGGTAACCGGGGGACCACGGTGGGGAAAGCGGTGGTAAATGGAGACGGACTATTCAAAGGTGACGTCACGGGAGTGAAAGAAGCGGTGAGACGGCGAGTGGTAAAAGTGCCAGTCAGACGAGTCAAAGGGGAAACCAAGGAAGACACAGGGGACAGTGCGGGCAGTGAGCTTGTCTGTGCCAGAGGCACGAACGTGAGCAAGATAGCCCCAGAGAGAATGCAGACGCGTCACCAAGGGACCCGGTCCAGAGGAGGGTTGGCGAAACCTGCGACTGCTGAGGGTGCGGCCACAGGATAAGCTGATGATCGGTGTAGCGAACAGCGAACGGCCACAGAAAATGGGGTGCACCAGCATTGTAACAGGATCGAATGTGTCGAGGAAAAGTTGCACTATCAATTGATGCAAGGCGCTTTTATACTTCTAGAGTACATCAGGTAGCCAGGTTTATCGTATCCAAAGTGAATAGACCCTTCTAGAAATATAATCACCTTGCGTATAGCCACGCGAGGCTATTGGCTTCAAGGGATTACGGCAGGATTATGCTAGATATAGTGCACCGGTACATCCCGAGCCTGGTCGGTGATATAATTATAATAACAGGATAAGCCAAAGGATTATGGAAAGTGAGGAATAGGAAATTAAATGAGATGAGATAAAGACCAAATGAATCAGAATAAAAGGAGGAATGAAATCTATAAGAAATATGGAAAGTGTAACGGGGTCGTACTCTCACACTTCCCCCCCTCAAAGCTGGGTGGTAGAAGTGACACCCTGCTTGACAAGGTAGTCGCGAAGAGGACGACGATCGTTACTCATCACGGATTCAGGAACCCAACTATCCTCTGAAGGATCATAACCCTTCCAACAAATGAGAAGTTCCACGGCGCCATTTCAACGACGACGGCGTGCGAGCACGGACTCGACCTTGTACTCGGGTTCATTGTGGACGAGGACGGGCGGCAGTGGCAGGGGTTGGCGGCCGGTGAAGATCGTATTAGGATCTCAATAGGGCTTCAGAAGTTCGACATGTAAGGCGTTGTGAATCTTCCAGGTAGCTGGTAGGCGTAAGCGCTAGGTAACAGGAGTGATCTGTGCTTCAATGAGAAAGGGCCCGCAGAAGCAAGGTCGCAGTTTGGATGGAAGATGACCGATGTCGAGATTACAGGTGTCGAGGAGACATGGTCTCCCACGGTGATGGTGTGGTCAGTGCGGTGGCGATCGGCTTGGCGCTTCTGTTGTTGCTGGATGTCGAGGAGGCGCTTGTGGGTCCGATCCCAAAGCTTGTGCATGATCGTGATGAAGTCGTGTGCGGGTTGAACTGTGGCTGACATTGTCGGTTTTTGTGGCATGAGCGGGTGGCGTCCGTAGCAGAGGAAGAACGGCGTTTGTCCAGTGGCGGTGTGTGAGGCGTTGTTGTAGGCAAAATCCAGGACGGGCAGATGCAAGTCTCATTTAGAGATTTTGTCTTTGCATGCGGTGCGGAGGAGTTGCTCTACAATCTGGTTGAGGTGCTCGGTCTGTCCATCTGTCTGCGGATAGTAGGCTGATGACATGGCGAGTTTGGTCCCGAGCAGAGACATCAGCTCCTTCCAGAACTTGCTGGTGAACTTAGGGTCTCGGTCGGAGATGAGTGTGGTTGGAATGCCATGTTGTAAGATGATGTAGCGAACGAATAATTGTGCGGTCTCCTCGGTGCGTGCTGTCGTGTGAGTCGGGATGAAGTGTCCCATTTTGGAGAATTTGTCGATGACGACAAGGATTGCGTCATGACCGCTCGTGCTAGTTGGTAACCCGGTGATGAAATCCAGGCTAACCACTTGCTAGGGCTGTTCTGGGACAGGAAGAGGCTGTAGTAGTCCTGCCTTTTTCTGCTTGCTGCTCTTCATCCGCTGGCACATAGCACACGAGGTGACGAATTTCTGGACGTCGTTCGCCATGTGGGGCCAGTAGTAGTGTTTTGCAATACCGGTGAGCATCTTGTTGCTGCCGAAGTGTCTCGCGTATAGGACGTTATGGTATTCTTTGAGCAGTAATTGGCGCAAAGGAGGGTAATTGGGTACCCAGATTTTCGTGGATCCTTTCCGGTATGCGATGCCACTGTCCCACAGTAGCATGTGTCGTTTTGCTGCCAAAGGAATTTCGGGGTCGATGGCGTACGCGTGTGTGAAGAGTCCCTTGAGTAATGGATTCATCCCTTCAACCTGGATAGCGGCAACATGTGCAGGCCGACTGAGGGCGTCTGCTTTGTTTTTGTGGCCGGGCTTGTACACGATGTCGTAGTGGAAGTGTGTCTCGAGGAAGTCAATCCACCGGACCTGCCGCGTGGAAAGGGTTGGTTGTGTTTTCAAATATTTCAGGCTGCAGTGGTCGGTGTAGACGGTTGTGTTTCGTCCTTCAAGATAACATCTCCATGTTTTGAGTGCGATGATAATAGCAAGGGCCTCCTTGTCGTGTATCGGGTAGTTTAGTTCTGCCCCGTGGAGTTTCTTGCTGAGGTAGGCGATTGGTTGCAGTCCATTCCCTTGGTCTTGCATCAAGACTGCTCCCACTTTCAAGTACTGTGGCACGAATTTGTTGTAATAGTTAGCGAAGCCTAGGAACTGCTGCAACTCCTTCACATTCTCGGGTGTTTTCTATGTGCGTACGGCTTCGATTTTCTTGGGGTCGACGTGAACTCCTTGAGCGCTCACCATGTGTCCGAGGAATTGGACTTTTTCGAGGGCGAATTCGCTCTTGGATAACTTCACATAGAACCGTTCTCGTCGAAGAATGTCGAAGACGCGTCGCAGGTGTTGAATGTGTTGCTGCATGTCGCGCGAGTAAATGAGGATGTCGTCCAAGTACACCACCATGCATTCGTCCAAGAGTGGTCGTAGTATGTGGTTCATTTCGGCTTGGAATGTTGCCGGTTCGTTGGTGAGTCCGAACGACATTACCAAATACTCGTACGACCCGTACCGAGTTTGGAAGGTAGTTTTGTGGATGGAAAAGATATTTATAAGGACTCTGCCGAGACGGGGAAACCCCGAGAAGACCCAAGAAATTATAAGGATTAATTAAAGTTATCTTATAAAGATGCTTTAATGAAAACTTATGATTCTCGAGGGTCTAGAGCCTTGGAGAAATTTCGGGAGGGACTCCAGAAGAAGCAGAAAATTGTGGAGATCGTACTAGTACCGGAGAACTTGGGGACAAAATTAAGGAGTGTGGAAAGAAGCCGACCTTTCCACGAAGTCAACGTCCTCTCCCGACACCAGCCCACAACGACTACCCGTTCCCCAGGGAAGACGTCGGTGGAGCTGAAGCAGCTCAAGAGGAAGCTGGGGGTCTACAAGAAGCTGTTCAAACACCTCCTTCGGATGCATCCAGCTCAGCAAATTCAGCATCAACGACACACACAGTCGTCAAGGAAACTACGGGCCCTGGAGAAGAACCTTTCTCCAAGCAGCCTCGGCCAGCTGCTAGCTCAGGAGTAGATAGCAACAAAAATGTGTGCACGGAATATTGGGATGTACCCTATGATCCTATCAATGAGACTATCTCTGGGTACTCTGAGCAACGCTTGCCCCTCATGCTCGAGGTCATCTGCAAAGGACGATGCCTCCAAGTACTCGTGGACAGCGGAGCATCGCACACCGTATGCGACAAGGCAACAATCGATCGACTTTGAGAAGAGACTTTGAAGCCTTCAGCATTCCCTGGAACGATAGTGGACGGCAGCAAGTAATTAGTGTACGGCGAAGCAGTGTTACACTAACAAATCGGACCACTGCGCTGGAGACCTGCACTCCCCATCACCAACATAAAGGGGCTTGACTTTATCTTCGGGCGAGACTTCCTAAACACATTCAGCCCCGAGATCAACTGGGAAAACTGCACCGTAAGCATCTACAACAACGGAAGGAGAGTCCAGCTACCCAACTGGGATGATACAGGAGATATCCCAGTGGAGACACTCGCAAGATTCGAGAAGTACGTCAAGCGAACCGACACCGGATTTCTGGCGATAGCAACAGAGGTGGAGAATGACGGAGAGAAAGCCTCGGAACCTCCAGAAAAAATCAAAGAATTACTGAAGGCTTATCCGACCATCCACTTCGCCATACGGTGCCCCAGTACTCTTCACACCGAAACCGGACGGAAGCCTGCGCATGTGCATCGATTACTGAGCTCTCAACAAGCAGACCATAATAAACAAATACCCAATTCCACGAATCGATAACGTGCTTGACCAGCTTCGGGGAGCTACGGTATTTTCCAAATTGGATCTGCGGTCTGGATACTGGCAGATACGAATGTGTCAAGGAAAAGTTGCACTATCAATTGATACAAGGCGCATTTATACTTCCAGAGTACATCACGTAACCAGGTTTATCCTATCCAAAGGGAATAGACCCTTCTAGAAATATAATCACCCTGCGTATAGCCCCGAGAGGCTATTGGCTTTAAGGGATTACGGTAGGATTACGCTAGATATAGCGCACCGGTACATCCCGAGCCTGGTCGGTGATATAATTATAATAACAGGATAAGCCAAAGGATTATGGAAAATGAGGAATAGGAAACCAAATGAGATAAAGACCAAATGAATCAGGATAAAAGGACGAATGAAATCGATAAGAAATATGGAAAGTGTAACAGGGTCGTACTCTCACAAGCATGGATCATGGAGGTACGAGCCACCTCCATGACCAAACCGATGCGTCACTCACCGACCCCGTACTGCTGTGGGGAGTCTGGCAGGGTGTACGTCTGGGTGATGCCCTCTGCACGATAGAAGCGACCAAGGCAGCCAGAGGCGAACTCGCCTCCACGGTCGGAGTGCAGACACAACACAGGGAGACCTCGGTGAACACGTGCAAAGACAAGCAACGGGATGAGAACGTCAGGCACATCGGCCTTCCGCTCCAAGGGAAACACGGTGGTGTAGGGCATATAGTCGTCGACAAGCACTAGAAAGTAGCGCTCACGACGCGGCCCATGGAAGGGGGCGGGGCCCCAGACGTCCATGTGCAGGGTCTGCAGTGGTGCGGCGGTGGGGGGAACGAGGAGGAGTGAGGGGCATGGCGGAGCTGGCCCTCAATGCAGGGCGTGCACGATGGCACTTGGGAGGGGGGTAGCGCAGGGAATGACTCAGGTAGACCTAAGACAAGACCGTGCTCAGACATGTGACGAAGACGTATGAGGGCAGGGTGACATAGAAGGTGGTGCAATAGAAGCGTCAGGTGACTAAGCGACCGACACGAGCAAGCCGCAGCAACCTGGGTAGACGCAGACACCTGGGGAGACATCCCAACCAAGGGGGACGCGGTGTCCAGCATGAACAGGCCAGGCACCGGGTCCCAGGGGAACGTGGTAAGGGGAACACCAGTGGCGGCCTCAGTACAGACATCGTACCGCTCGTGACCAGGGAACGTAGTGGTGATGCCAAGGCCCTGAAGGCAACCCACACCAACTAGGTTCCGTCAAGGGGATGTGCAGGCCTGTAAGAGAGCCTGAAGGAACCGCCAGACAGGGGAGAGTGGTGGAACTACGGGCGACTACCAAACCTGAGGAAGGGTCTGCAAAGGTAATTGCGGCGGGAGCAGCAAGCGGCGTAAGCATAGTGGAGTCCCGAAAGAAACACCGGGAAGCGCCGGAGTCCAGGGTGAAGGAGAGCGCGGCAGTGGCGGCAGGGGTCAGAGGAGCGAGGGTGGAGCCAAGGCTAAACAAAGCAGGGGATCCTATGTCTGATGCAGCAAGGGAGTCTGAACTAGGCACACCTACACTAGGCAATACGGGGTAATAAGAACCGGTCACACTAGATTCATCGACATACAGCACATACAAAGCAGAGCTAATCTCATCCATGTCCATATTAAAGTTCCTAACACCACGGCGGAGCAGACTGTGCCAGTCGTGGAGGTCTGGCGCCGAGCCGAAGCGGAGACAAAATAGGTCATCTAGGCGACTAAAACAATGAGTGGGGGTATGGCCGATCTTACCGCACACGAGGCTGTGGTGAGGACCGGTGTGGAGCTAGTACTGGCAACGCCCGTCACTCGGACCACCACCCGACGTCAAACTGCACGCACGACCACTGCGACCACCTCCACCACCAGTGCCAGACCACCCAGGCGTGAGACAACCGACCCGCCGCTGCTGCTGCTGCTGGTGCGGCTGCTACTGCTGGTGCGGCTGCTACTGCTGCTGCGGCTGCTGTTGCTGCTGCTCCAGCTGCGGCGCCTAATGCTGCTGCTACTTGGGCTGCTGCTCCAAGGCACCAGCCCCAGCCCCCGCGTCAGTACTACCAGCGGGCGAACCACCTCCACCACCGCCTCCATCCCTACCTCCGCTACCTCCGCCGCGCCCAGCCTTGGGGCGGCGAACCTTACCCAGACAAAACTGCGTTGCGGTAGCCACGGCGTCCGTCTCAGCAGCAGGGGCTGTCTCAGCGATAGCAGCAGAACCATCAGAGTAAGCGCACTGAGCAGGGGCACAGCCCTGAAAGATAGTGACCGGCACAGTACCGCTAGACTAGGCGATAGAGCGCTGACGAGTCTCTATGGCATACAGGGTGTCGACAAAGTCAGTGAGGGTGAGGTCAGCGGGGTGGAGACTAAGAAAGTAATCGCGGGCGGTAGCAAGGCAGTCAGGGAGGCGGGTGGCAAGCAAGTAGAGGGTGGAGCAGATGGGGGGCTGAAACACACGAAGCTAGGCCTCAATGCAGGCAATGCGCCAGGTCGCGTCTAGCGTGCGCAAGTAGCCGGCCAGGTCAGCGACAGTGGAGAAAGACGCGAGATCAGGAAAGAGCACGGTCAGCAGACGTGGTGTCAGCGGGTAGAGCAGCCGGGGGGTCAGGGCAGGGGAGCGTACCGTCGATGTGGACAGCCAGGGAGTGGCCGTCTTGCCGCTGACCAGTGAGGTGACGGCGGAGGTCGACGAGCCACGTGTTGAACTCAACCGGCTGACCCTCCACGTCAAAGCGCAGCACCGAGTCTGCCATCATGGTCGCTGTGGCAGTAGAAAGGCGGTAGTGGGCTGCACTGAGCGATTGAGCGCGGCGGGAAGCAATGGTGTGCGGTGCGGTGCGGTGCAGTGCGGTAGAATGCGGTAGAGTGAGGTGCAATGCGGTAGGGTGCGGTGCAGGGCAGTGGAGTGCGGTGCAGGGCAGTGTGGCAGCTGGAAGACGGGGCCGTGTGGCGGCTAGGAGATGGTGCAGCGGGCGGCGAGGCGACGGGGCCGGCTAGGCGGCTAGGTGACGGGGCCCGCTAGGCGACAGGGCCGGCTAGGCTACGGGGCCGGCGGAGTGACGGGGCCAGCTAGGCGACGGGGATGGCTAGGCAACATGGCCGGCTGGGCGACGGAACCGGCTAGACGACGGGGCCGGCTAGGCGACAGGGCCGGCTGGGCGATGGGGCTGGCCGGGCGACGGGGCCGGCTAGGCGACGGGACCGGCGAGGCAACAGGGCCGGTTGGGCGACGGGGTCGACTAGAGGACGGGGCCAGCTGGGCGATGGGGCCGGCTAGACGACGGGACCGGCTAGGCGATGAGGCTGCCTAGGAGACGGGGCCGGCTGGGCGACGGGGCCGACTGGGCGACGGGGCTGACTGGGCGACTGGGCCAACTAGGTGACGGGGCCGGCTAGGCTACGGGGCCAGCTGGGCGACAGGGTCGACTAGGCGGGGGGGCCGGTTGGGCGACGGGGCCGGCTGGGCGACAGGGCGGGCTAGGTGACGGGGCCGGCTAGGCGATGGGGCCGGCTGGGCGACAGGGCCGGCTAGGCGACGGGGCTGACTAGGCGCTAGGGAACGGGGGCCATTAGGGGATGGGCTAGCATGGGCGGGAGGGTGACGGGTCGGCTAGAACCTATGGCGGAAGCGCCGATGGGTGGGGGGGACCAAACCTACTCATGACTAGAACCATGGCATACAAGGGAATATAACCTAGTGGGTTGTGCTCTCTAAGGCACAAGCTGTGTAGTCTATAATAACATAGAAGGATATGTTTGACAGAGGTGTAGGCTGTGCGGAGGAGAACTGAAGACCGAACCTCTGAAGGACCTGGCGCACCAAGTGTGACTGTGTGAGAGTGATGGCGAGCGCTGCTTTGTCCAAGGTAGCGGCGCAGCTCTCCTAGGTCAGTGCACGTGTGTCTCCTCAGCAGCTCGGCCTTCACGGAGGCCAGTGCGTCTCTGTCTGCAGTAGCGAAGACTAGGTCGTCCACATAGACAAGGATGTAGAACAAAGTCTTGCCAGCACGAACGAAGATTGAGGGGTCTGCAGAGGAGAGAAAGTACTGCAGGTCAGCTAGCGTAGCACTCAGCATGTCATGCCACTTACAGGGCGCCTGTCATAGGCCGTAGACTGGGCGCCAAGGAGCCACTGGGTCCCAGGAGGGAAGGTACCGGTGAAGCCCTGTGGACAACGCAGGTAGACCTTCTCGTGTAGGCTGCCCTGAAGAAAGGCAGTGGAGAAGTCGAGGGAGTGTAACTCGTAGTCACGCTGTGCTGCTACGTGTAGTCTGAAATAATTCCACCCCCTCTCGCTGACTGAAACCTCTAGCCACGTAGGGCGCCTTGAATACAGGCGGCTCTCAAGGGGGGCACTTCACCTTGAAGATCCACCGGCCATCAACTACGTCCACCCCAGGTGGGGGAACTGCGTCAACGTAGGTGCCGGTGGATCTCCAAGATGCCATCTCCTGCTCCATGGCAGCTATCCACTAAGAGGCCCAAGGTCCCAAGGTCGTCGCCTCAGCGTAAGTGCGAGGCGTAGGGATGTCAAACGCGTCTGGGTCACCCTCAGGGACTAGCAGCATGGAACAGAGGTGGGGAGCAGCCTCGGACAAGAAAGCAAGCTCGTATTGCCTGTCCTCTAGGATGTCACTGCCAAGGGCAGAAGCACCCCCGACGGACGGAGGACAAACAGGGTTAGAGACTAAAGCGGTGGCGTAGTCAAGGCGGCGGGTAGAGGCGAAGTCAGCAACATCAGCGACAAGAGCATCAAGACTGGAGACAGGAACAGACGGGTCGGTAAAGAGGGAGGCAAGAACCAGAGGAACAAGAGGATGAGCGGCACGAAGGTAGTCAGAGAGAGGGGGAGGCGCGACAACGAGCGACGACGAAGTAGGCGAAGGCAGGAGGGGAGGACGAGATGCGTGGGAACGAAGCAACATAGGGTGAGAACGCTCAACAGAAGAGACTGGACGAGCGCGAGAGGGACGGCGAGACCAGACGTGAGACGGAGGCGTCTGGTCAGGTTACAGAAGAGGAGAGACAAGAGGGGAATGAGGGGGGAGACGAGCCGGAGACGAGTCGGAGACGAGTCCGGCGGACGGAACACAGGGCCGTAGACAGGAAGGGGAGGAAGCGGCGGGGAAGGCGCAGGCGAGCGGTCAGGGGAGGGAAGGCCAAGCAGGCAAAGGGTGGACACCGGCGATAACTGCTGCTACTGTTTCTCGACGCCGACACATGGACCGCCAGCGACACCACTGTTACCTCCAGAACACTCCACTCCCGCACCCCCAGAACGAGCACCCCCAAAGCGAGAACCCTCTCCAGCACCGATGCCACCCCCGAGCCCGGTGAGACAAGCCACGACAGAAACCCGAGGACTAGCACCCGCCTCAACTCCAGCACCCCCAGAGTCCACGAACGGCTGCTGCTGCTGCGACGGCGATGGCTGCTGCGGCGGCGGCGACGGCTGCTGCTGCAGCAGAAACTGTGGCGGCGGCTGCTGCTGCAGCAAAAACTGCAACGGCAGAGGAGGAGACACAGGGGGAGAGATACGCGGCGAGAACTGCGCCACAGGGCCACCAGTGTCTGTTGACTCCTCGACCGGGACAACCGAGAGGAGGGGAGTGACGTGAGACACACCAGACAGAGCAGGACGGAGAGGGAGGTGAGCATGGGGTACCGAGGGAGTGGGAATCAGAAACAGGGGTGGGGAAACTGGGAGACCTCGATGGAGAAAGCGGTGGTCAATGGAGACAGACTCATCGAAAGTGGCGTCACAAGAGTGAAAGAAGCGGTGAGACGGCGGGTGGTAGAAGTGCCAATCAGACGAGTCAAGGGGGAAACCTAGGAAGACACAAGGGTTAGTGCGGGCAGTGTGCGTGTCCGTGCGAGAGGCACAAACGTGAGCGAGGCAGCCCCACACATGGAACACAGACGCATCACCAGGGAACCCGGTCCAAAGAACGGTCGGCAAAACCTGTGGCCACTGGGAGCGCGGCTAGAGGTTAAGCTGGAGCGCGGCGTAGCGAACGGCGAAGGGGGTGCACCGGCATGAATCATGGAGGTACGAGCCACCTCCATGACCAAACTGATGCGTCGCTCAGCGACCCAATTCTGCTGCGGGGAGTCCGGTAGGGTGTAGGACTGGGTGATGCCCTCCGCACGACAGAACTGTCCAAGCCGACCAGAGGCGAACTCGCCGCCACGGTCGGAGTGGAGGCACAACACAGGGAGACCGCGGTGGAGGCGCGCAGCTACGACCCACGAAATAAGGATGTCAGGCACATCGGCCTTCTGCTCCAGGGGAAACACCGTGGTGTAGCACGTGTAGTCATCAACGAGCACTAGAACGTAACGCTCACGACGCGGTCCAAGGACGGGGGCTGGGCCCCAGACGTCCAGGTGCAGGGTCTGGAGGGGTGCGGTGGCAGGGCGAAGCGAGGAGGAGTGAGGAGCATGGCGCAGCTGGACCTCGATGCAAAGGTGCACGGCGACGCAGGGGAGGGAAGGAGGGCAGGAAGCGACGAAGGGAGACCTAGGACGAGACCATGCTGGGACATGTGACGCAGACTCGGGAGTGCGGGGTGACCTAGGCGGTGGTGCCATAGAAGTGACGGGTGAGTGAGCGACCGACACGAGCAAGCAGCGGCGACTTGGAAAGACGCAGAGCCCAGGGAGGACGCCCCAACCAAGGGGGAAGCAGTGTCCAGCGTAAACAAGCCAGACACTGGGTCCCAGGGGAACGTCGCAAGGGGCGCAATTGAGGCGGCCGCGGTACAGACAGCGTACCGCTCGTGACCCGGGAACGTAGTGGTGACGCCGAGGTCCTCAAGACAGCCGACGCTAACTAAGTTCGTGGAATGTGCAGGCCTGCAAGGGAACCCGAGGGGACCGCTGGACAGGGAAGGGTAGTATAGCTGCGAGCAACGACTGGACCAGAAGTGGGGTCAACATGTGCGACAGCGGCAGGCGCAGCGAGCGGCGTGAGGGTGGCGTGGTCGCGGAAGAAGTAGGCAGACGCACCGGTGTCCAGCGTGAAGGACAGCAAAGCAGTAGCGGCAGACGAAGGAGGAGCAAGTGTAGAGCGTAGGCTAGACAAAGCAAATGGTCATACGCCAGACGCAGCAGGGGAGTCTGTACTACACACAGTTGCTATGCCTAAGCTAGAGAACACAGGGTAATAAGATCCGGACACACTAGAAGCATCAGCATACAGAGAATGCAGGGCAGAACTAACATGATCCATGTCTAAGTCAAACACAAGCACACAGTGGCACAGCAGACTGGGCCAGTCGGGGAGGTCCGGGGTCGGGCTGAAGCGGCAACGGAAGAGGTCGTCGAGGCGACGGAAGCAGCGGGCAGTCTTGTGCGGGCTGCAGCACACAGTGCCATAAAGGGACCCGGTCTGGAGCTATTACTGGCATCTCATAGCACCGAAGCCGCTTGTAGACGCCGCCACCTCGCCCACCACCTACGGGGACTCCTGACCACCCCGGCGGGAGGCGGGCCCATGACTGCTGCTACTGCTGCTGCTGCTGCTGCTGTGGCTGCTGCTACTGCGTCTGCTGTGGCTGCTGCTGCTCCTAGACACCAGCCCCAACCCCCTCGTCAGAACCACTGTCCCCGCTACCACCACTACTACCACCAGGGCCACCACCACGCCCTCTCTTGGGGCCGCGGCAGCCCCGATGCTGTCGCTGCTGCGGGAAGGCCGCAGCTGCGGTCTTAGTGGCGGGGGCAGTCATAGCGACTGTGGCTGAAATGTCAGCGTACGTGCACTGGGAAGGAGCACAGCCTTGAAAGATAGGGACTGCCGCAACACTGCTCGACTGAGCGATAGTGCACTGGCAAGTCTCTATCTCGGACAGGGCAGTGAGAAAGGCAGTCAGGGTGAGGTCGCCAAGGTGCTGGCTAAGTGGTCAAGCAGGCGCATGGCAAATAAGTACAGGGTAGCGCAGAATGGTGGGGGGAAAGCAGTGAGCTGAGCGGCAGTGCTAGCGGCGCGGTAGCTAGTGTTTGATGCACCCATAGATGCTCTATTGGGTTGAGGTCGGGTGAGGATGATGGCCACTCCGCCACCCCAAACTCATGTACGATACACGACTTTTACTTGGGGTCGTTGTCGTGCTGGAAGATAACTTCCAAGGGTGCAAGTTGGTAAAACTCGATCGTACAATTAAGCTCATCCTGCAGTATACTCAGAGAGAGCAGTCCGTCCATCCTACCATATGTTTTGCTCATGAAACCCGCTCCCTTATACGACATGCAGTCGCAAATCATCAAGCAATCGCCCCCGTGATGACGGTCTGCTTGATTTGGTGTCTTTGGAGGGCAGTCCCTTCGTGCCCTTCGTGAACGCAAGCGTATGAGAGTCCGTCGAATGCAAAACGACCGATCTTGGTCTCATCCGACCAGATCACTCACTTCCAGTCGTCAACCGTCCAGTCCGCATGGGCACGGGCCCATTCCAGCCTATCGCGTATGTTTTTCCGAGAGTGTCGCGGCTTTGTGGGATGCTTGATTGCGACAAGTCCACTGCCATTCAAAGCGTTACGCACTGTCCTAGGATGCAACGTGATGCCGTGCTGCTTCTCGACGATCATCGCAACGTGAGCGGAGATTTTTGCCTCCTAGGTGGTAATCGACCGAACTATGTCGGGCCGGACTCTCTCTGTCACTAAGCGAGGGCGAACGGCTGAGGGCATCGTAGGACGCACGTCATCGCGGCAAGACTCTACAATCACCTTGATGGACCGAACTCTTCCCTATGCCTAGCTGTATAGGGATTCGACGAGTGCTATACCCCCTCCGCAACAAGGTAATGATCTGCGCGTAGAGCGCCTCATCTAACGGTTTCATGATGGCCTAATCATAGCAGCGGTCCTAGCCTATCACCTGACTACTCCAAAGGCGCGAGGGCAAGAAAGTAGAATAAGGGAGGGTAGGATATAGATCTAGTACGCCGCTTGGCATTAACTGTCCGGATGCACCTACGTGAACCAAATCTCGTCCCCCTTAAAAAATGGACCCTATAAATCTGAAACCCATACCCGTTACACACAATACAGAACTACTTCACAGCCGAGGTCGAAATATGAATCGTAACTATACAAAAATGGCACCAAAAAAGTGCGTAAACATTTTTCAGGCAATTATCCGGGCAATACTTTCCGCCAGTGTATCCACCTTCCCCGAGGAAAGCTTTCCTAGTACCCTCCCTAGAGAGAGAGAAGATCGACAGGGTTATCTTAGTGCCATGACAGCAACACCCCTAAATTGCTCCTAAAACAATATAAGACCACGTAGTGCTATATCCTGGAAAATAAGGTAGTGCAGGGCAGCACTACTAGTCTGACCTCTCGTGAGTGTGATACGAAAACTCAGGGCAGCACTACTAGTTTGACCATTGAGACAAGAGGCCACAAGTCCAGTCAGCAAGTGTAGCAAGACAAGCAGGTTTTGAACAACAAGTACAAGCAGGTATAGTATGAGTCAGGATACAAGACATGGTGCTACTACTAAGGCTAGACCAAGCTGAGTACAGAACCGCTGATGGTCACGAAACGCAAGTGCCTTGGTGAAGATTGTTCAATTATATATTTTATATATATAATTGTAGGCTTGGTAGGTGTTACTAGATCCTATTGTAGAGGGTACTACCCCCCTTCTTGTATCCCTCTCTCTTCTAGTCCAAACTCTCTTCTCTCTTGACATTTTACCCTAGCCTAAAACCTCAAGCCATTTCTCTGGCTTCCCTAGCTACCTACAGTAGCTTATTCAACAAAGATATTAGCAGTGTTGGCCTCTGAGGCCAACTGTACCACATGAACCTGACCGCGCTGCTGCAACTCACGCAGCAAGAAGTACCATAGCTGGATGTGCTTTGCCCTGCCCTCAAGTCGAGTCTCCTGACACAAGAGGAGCATGGCCCTGTTGTCAGCAAACAGGACCGAAGCAGACCTAGGCTGCTCACTTAAGTCAGTGAGTAAGAACGACAGCCAGCGGAGCTCCTAAGCGGCCATGGCCCCAGTGTAGATCCCTGCCTCACAACTGGACTGAGCTACAGATGACGACTTGGTGGACCTCCACGAAACTGCACCAGTACCAAGACTAAAGCAGTAGCCATGAGACGACCTGAGCGTCTCCAAGTCGTCAGCCCACGACGCGTCTGTGTGTCCAGTGAGCACCACTGGATGCCGTCCTCCTAGCACAAGCCCCAGTCCTGATGTGCTCACGAGATACCGCAGTACCCTATGTCAGAAACTCAGCCACTAAAAGGGCTTGTTAATAGTGGGTCAGTGCACCCATAGCCCCCCCAGGCTCTGCACCTTTGGCCCTTCCCCGAGGATCTTCTCAAGGGTAACCCCGGCGGGTCTCTCGTCACCCTCTTGGCAGCCGACCAGTGGACTTGTCGGTGCCTGCCTGTCGCAACAAAGCGAGCTAGGAGACTGGGAGGGTACGCTAGATCTGGTCGAGTGTAGGTCATCAGGTACATGAGGCACCCCACCAGCTCTACGTATGGACCACTAGCCTCGACCGTTTCAGCCAAAACAGGAGCAGAGAGCTTGTGATCCAGAGACAGGGGGCTGGGCTATGCTAAGGAGAACTGGAGACTGAACCTCTAGAGGATCTGCTGCACCATATGGGAGTGAGAGAGTGTGATTGTACGAGCTGCACGGTCACAAGAGATCTCCAAGCCCAGATAACGCCTCAGCTCCTCCAAGTCTGTACAGGTGTGTCTCCTAAGTAATTCGGCCTTCACTGAGGCCAGTGCCACTCTGTCAGGAGTAGCAAAGATAAGGTTGTCTACGTACACTAGGATGTAGAACGGTGTCTGACCCGTGCGAACAAAGAGAGAGGGGTCAGCAGAGGACGGAAAGAACTGCAGCTCAGCGAGAGTGGTGCGAAGCGTGTTGTGCCACTCGCGGGGTGCCTGACGAAGGCCGTAGACAGAACGGCGCAAGCTCCACTTGGTCCCATGTGGGAAGGACCCAGAGAAGCCTAGAGGGTGTCGGAGGTAGATCTGCTCGTGCAAACTACCCTGCTTGAAGGCTGTAGAGAAGTCGAGTGAGTGAAGCTCGTAGTCACGCTTCGCGGCTATGTGAAGAAGGACCCGAAGTGTAGTCATCTTCGGGGTCGGGGAGAAGGTCTGGAAGAAGTCCACACCCTCACGCTGACTGAAGCCTCTAGCTACATAACGTGCCTTGAACTTCGGCGGCTTTCCAGGTGTGGGCTTTACCCTGTAGATCCACGTGCCATCGACTACGTTCGCCTTAGGCAGGGGAACTATGTTGACCTAAGTGCATGTGGATCTGTAGGATGCCATCTCAGCCTCCATGGCCTGTATCCACTGGGCCGCCCAGGACCCCGTCACTGCCTCAACGTAAGAGCGCAGAACAGGGATGTCGAGAGCGTCTGGGTCGCCCTCTGGGGATATACAGTAAGCGTGGAGCTGAGATAGGGAGCCGCGGCAGCAAGGTAGGCCAACTCGTATTGCCTATCCTCTAGCACGTCACTGCCAAGGGCAGGTACACCCCGGACAGACGGAGGACGGGCAGTACCAGAGACCAGAGCGGCAGCGTAGTCAAGGCGGTGGCTAGCAGCTAAGTCAATGAATGCAGCGACAAGCGCAGAGACAGACATAGAAGGAGCAGTAGGGTCAATGGCGAGCAATGCAAGCAGACGCCAAAAGGTAGGACGAGCAGCGCGAGCAGCATCGGAGCAAGGAGGGGGGGACAAAGGGAGCGACGATGGGGGAGGCAACGAGAGGACTGTGAGTGGAGGAGCACGCGAATGAAGGAACATAGGGTGGACACTAGGATGGAGAGAGACAAGACGAGCACCAGAGAGGCGACGGACCCAGTGGGGAAGAACTGGGGACTGGGGACAAGGAGGAATGGGGGACAAGTCAGGGGAAGGAGGGGAGCCCATGGGAAAACGGGTCGGAGAGGAGTCTGAAGGAGGAAACAACGAGTCGTAAACAGGGTCACGCACTGGAGGGGGAACGGGCGGGCGAACAAGGGAGCCGGGAGCAAAACCAAGGAGACGAAGGGCAGACTGCGGCTACTCCTGATGCGGTGGCTGCGCCTGCTGCTGCAGCTGCTACTGCTTCTGCGGGTGCTGCTGCGGCTGCAAATGCTCCTTGTCCTCTCTAGGACCTCCAGCGGCTCCGCGGCTGCCACAGGCACACCGCGAAACAGCACCCCCAGGACTAGTACCCTCGGAGTCAGCACCCCCAGAAATCGCACCCCCAGAACCAGCACCCCAGAACTCGCACCCCCAGAGCCAGCACTCTCTACACTTACTCCACTAACACCAGCACCCCCAACACCAACACCACCAACACCAACACCCTCAGAACCAGCACCCCCAGAGCCCACTGCTCCCTGTTGCTGCTGTAGCCACTAAGTCTGCTGCGGCGACGCATGCTGCTGCTGAGGCAAGGGAGGAGGCGGCTGAGGTGCCTGGGGTACCGAGGTTGGGGGAGGCGCCGGAGGGACAGCAGGCATGCCAACCGGGGGCCACCTCCATGACCAATCACCAGGAGACCGGGTTCAAAGGAGGGTCGGCAAAACATGTGGCCACAGGTTAAGCTGGTGAGCAGTGTAATGCACAGTGAACAGCCACAGAAAATGGGGTGCACCGGCGTGGACCATGGAGGTGCAAGCCACCTCCATGATCAGGCCGATGCGTTGCTCAGCGACCCCATTCTGCTGTGGTGAGTCTGGCAGTGTGTACGTCTAGCGGATGCCCTCCGCACGACAGAACTGTCCTAGAGTGCCAGAGGCGAACTCCCAACCTCGGTCAGTGTGTAAGCAACCTACGGGTAGGCGGTGGTGGGTGCGAACAGTGAGAAGCCACGGGAGGAGAACGGCAGGTATGTCGGCTTTCCGCTCCCACGGGAACACTGTGGTGAAGCACGAGAAGTCATCAACGACGACTAAAAAGTAGCGCTCCCAACTAAGACCATGGACTGGGGCAAGGCCCCAGACGTCCATGTGTAATGTCTGTAGCGGCACTATAGTAGGGGGAAATGAGGAGGAGTGAGGGGCGGCGCGCTGCCGGCCATCGACGCAGAACGTGCACAGTGGCGCTACCAACGTAGGCAGGGCGGGAAATGACACAGGGAGACTAGTGACTAGAACGTGCTGGGACATGTGCCTAAGATGCGGGAGTCCAGGGTGACCTAAGCGGTGGTGCCACAGAAGGGTCGAGTGGCCTATGGAGCGACAGGAGCAGGATGCGGCAACCGCGGCAAAAGCAGTAGTCGGCGGGGACTCAGTATGCAATGTAAATAGACCGGACCTTGGGTCACGCTCAAACGTGGTTAAGTGCCGACCGGTGGCTATGTCTATGCAAGCGACGTGTCTCTCGCAACCCGGGAACGTAGTGGTGACGCCTCGGTCCTGAAGGTGACTGACACCCACTAGGTTCTTGGCAAACGAGGGGATGTGCAGCCCGGTGAGGGAGCCGGAGGGGACAGCTAGACAGGGGAGAGTAGTGGTGCTACATGCGACAGATGTAGCGGAGGAGCCTGCTAGTGCGACGCGGACGGGCGCAGGAAGCGGGGTGAGAGTAGTGCTATCCCTAAACAAGCAACGAGATGCGCCCGAGTCAAGGATAAAAGAGAGGGCCGTCACAGGAGGGGCAGGGAAGGAGCCTTGGGGACACGTAGTAGAGGCTCCTAGACTAGACGCAGTGGTGGGACCTAGACCCCTAGGCCCCAAGGCCCCCGGTCCATCAGACAAACCACACTGGCCCCAGGGCAGTGACCACCCCGAGGCCACACCTCCATAGCCTCCACCTCGCTCAGCACCCCCAAAACCCCACTGCGGTTGCTGCTGCTGCTGCGGCTACGGCACTGGCCAGAGTGCCCGGAAGCAGACATCGAGATCGTTGAGCCAGAAGCCAATAAGGTAACTAATGTGATCCTCTAGGAGCTTGTCGACTAGGTGCAGGCTCACTAGCTGTAGACGGTGAGCGAGAAATCTGAGAGCGGATGGAAGTGCCTAGCGGTCAGGCCGAGGGATGGCCGAGACCATCATGCCGAGAGGAGACGCGTTGAAGAACTCTAGAAACGAGGAGGAGACTAGTGGCAGTGGGAAGCACTAGGTGCTACAGGAGTACAATCAGAGGTAGTAGGAGTGGATACTGTGGCCAGAGAACTGTCAGCGAGTACGAGGCTGGTAGCAGTAGCGGCTAGTGCCAGCAAGACGGCAGTAGCGGCTAGCTGGCGGCTGGCGGTAGGCTAGGAGCTGCTAGGAGGCACTAGGTCTGGCGGCAGAAGACGAAGGATGGTCCACAGGGCACAGGGGGCTCATGTGGAAAACGGTCGACTTGCGACTGGCGGCCGACTGCCGCTGGCGGCTGGTGGTAAGCGGCTGGCTGTGAGTGGTGGCAGCTGGCGGCTGACGGCTGAGGCTCGGCGATCGGCTGCCGGCGGCTAGTGACTGGTGCTGGCAACTGGTGCTGGCGGTGGGGGGCCGACTGCTGGAGGCCGAAGCTGATGGTGGGCTACAGCAGTGGTGACAGGAGTAGCAGCGGTGGCTGCAAAGGCAGCTGCAGCTATAGCGGCAGCGGCTGCAGTGGCGGCAACAGTGGCTGCGGTACAGGCAGCTGGTTGGCAGCAGCCGGCGTAGGCTGCTGGCTGCTGGCGCTGGCGCTGGTGGCGCTGGTGAGCCAGCAAGCTGGCTGCTGGCGCTGCTGGCTGCTGGCACTGCTAACTGCTGGCTGCTGGCTGCTGGCTGATGGCACTACTAACTGCTGGCTGCTGGCTGCTGGCGCTGGCTGCTAGCGCTGGCTGCTGGCACTGGTTGCTGGCACTGCTGGCTACTGGCGCTGCTGGCGCTGGCTTGCGCTAGCGAGCCAGCTGGAGCTGGCCGCTGGCGCCGGCAAGCTGGCGCTGGCTGCTAGCTGTTGGCACTGATGGCGCTGGTGAGCCAGTGAGCTGGCTGCAGGCTACTGGCGCTGCTGGCAAGCAGGCGAGCAGGCGGGTTGGAGGAGCAGTCGAGCTGGCAAGCAGGCGGGCTGGTGAGCAGTCAAGCAGGCAAGCAGGTGGGCAGGCAAGCTGGCAAGCAGACGGGCTAGCGGGCTGGCGAGTAGGCAGTCAAGCGAGCTGGTGAGCAGGCGGGCTGGCGGACTGGCGAGCACGCGAGCTGGCAGGGTGGCGAGCAGGCGGGGTGGCGGGCAGGCGAGCAAGCGAGCAGGCGGGCGGGCGAGCAGGCGAGCGTACGAGCTGGCGGGCTGGCGAGCAGGCGAGCAAGTGGGCTGGCGAGCAGGCGAGCTGGCGAGCAGGCGAGGGTGCGAGCAGTCAAGCTGGCAAGCAGGTAGGCAAGCGAGTTGGCGAGCAGGCGGGCTGGCAGGCTGGTAAGCAGGCGGGCAGGCGAGCTGGTGAGCAGGCGGGTTGGCAAGCACGTGAGCAGGTGGGGTGGTGAGAAGGCGGGGTAATGAGCAGGCAGGCTGGCGGGCAAGCGAGCAAGCGAGCAGGCGGACAGGCGAGCTTTTGAGCGTGCGGGCTGGCGAGCAGGCGAACTGGCAAGCAGGCGGGCTGGCGAGCAGGCGAGCAGGCGGGCTGGCGAGCAGGCGAGGGTGCGAGCGGTGGGCTGGCGGGCTAGCGAGCAGGCAAGCAGGCGGGCTAGCGAGCATGCATGCTGGCGAGCACGCGGGCTGGCAAGCAGGCGGGTTGGCGAGCGTGCGAGCTGGCGAGCTGGCGGGCTAGCGGGCTGGCGAGCAGGCGAGCAGGCAAGCTTGTGGGCTGGCGAGCAGGGGTAGGCTATGAACAGGTGGCGGGAGCTGGGACGGCTACGAGCTAAGGCGCTGGCGGGCGTGGGCCAGCGGCGGCTGGCGTGAGCTACGCGAGGAACAGGAGAGGGAGGGGAGGGGACGAGGTATGAGGCACGCAATCAGGGCCAAGGCGCACTAGGCTAGGGTGTGCTAGGGTGGAAGCGTAAGTGGAGGGCGAAACCTAGCTCTAGATGCCTTGTTAGATTATCGAGAGAATGATCGACAAAGGGAAAATGTCGAGGGTTACAAAGGTAGGACTGTACCCTCTAAGAACAAACCTGACGAAGGCTATAACAAATACAAACTAGCTAGCCTAGATAATTATATTTGTTGACACTGCGATGGCGGATGATGCGCTCCGCCTAGATGCGGAGGGGCGGGCGATCGATCTCGATGTGTGGCAAGTCGACCTTTGCCGTCACCTGACAGGTCAGCGCCAGGACGGTTACTCCCTAGCAGTTCATGTCGATGGCTTGCTTCCCCGCCCCCCCCACACCTGTTGCCCTCCCAGATGCCCCCACCACTGCTGAGCGTGAGGCCTTTTCCACTGCTGTGCTTGCTCGCACTGTCTGGGAGTCGCGCGATGCCGTAGCGCAGCTTGCCATTAGTCACACCGCTGTAGCGAACACCAAGGAATTCTTAGAGGCTGTAGTTGCGTGCTACTCCATGCCCGCCTCTGCCTCCGCTGGCCACCTGATCCTCCCCATGCTGTTCCCTGATCTTGCGGCCTTCCCCACTATCGCTGACCTAGCCACTCACCTCCGTGCACTTGAGGCTAGCTACCGCGCTGCTAGCACTGAGGCCCAGCTCACGGCCTTCCCACCGCCGCTTTGCCCTACCCTTTACCTCATTGCCACGTGCCTCCCGGACCGCCCAGCCACTGCCCGTGACCGCTTCCTTAGTCAGCACCCAGGTGACCTCACCCTTACCGCCTTTGTCAATGCCCTGTCCGAGATAGAGACCCGCCAGCGCACTATCGTTCAGTATAGCGGTACTGCAGCGGTCCCTATCTTTCACGGGTGTGCTCCCTCCCAGTGCACTTACTCTGACGTCTCTGCTACTGTCGCTGAGCGAGCCCCTGCTGCTGAGACCGCTGCTGCGGCCTCAGCGCAGCCAGGTCAGGGTCGGGGCCGCCACCCCAAGGGGGGGCGTGGCGGAGGGAAGGGTGGTGGCGGTGGGGGCGGTGACGGTGGTTCCGATGAGGGGACCGGGCCTGGTGCCCCGGAGAAGCAGCAGCAGCAAGAGCCTCAGTAGCAGCAGCAGCAGCAGTGGGGCCGTCTTCCCCCAGGGTGGCCTGGTGCCTCTGGTGGTGGTGGTTGCGGTGGCGGCCCTCGCAGCTCGGTGTCGGGTGGCAGCATCGGTGCCGTGGGTTGCCAGTACCAGCTCCAGACCGGCCCCTTCCGCGGCACTGTGTGTGGTCGTCCCAGTCACGCTGCCGCCCGCTGCTTCCGTCGCCTTGACGGCCTCTTCCGTCTCTGCTTCGGCCCTGCATTAGACCTTCCCAAGTGGCCCAGTCTGGTGCGTCATCGTGTGCCTAGCTTTGAGATGGATATGGATCAGATTTGCTATGCTTTGCATGCCATGTATGCTGATGACTCTAGTGTGACCAAATCTTATTACCTTGTGTTGCCTATTGTAGGTGTGTCTCCTGTGTGTATTCTAGGCTTCCCTGCTGCGTCAGGCATAGGACCTTCAGCCTTGTTTAGCCTAGGCTCCACGCTAGCCCCTCCGCCGGCTGCCGCTACCCCTTCGCTCTCTTTCACGCTTGACTTTGGTGCGTCTGCCTGCTTCTACCGCGACCACACTGCGCTCACGCCACTTGCCGCCCCTACCGGTGACCCCTCCTTAGGTTCGGTAGTTGCCCGTAGCTCCACTACCCTTCCATGTCCAGCGGTTCCCTCGGGCTCTCTTACAGGCCTGCACCTCCCCTCGTTCCCCAGGAACCTAGTTGGTGTTGGCTATCTTCAGGACCTCGGCGTCACCACTACGTTCCCTCGACACGAGCGGTACGCCATCTATATCGAGGCCGCCATAGGTGCCCCCCTTACCACGTTCCCCCGGGACCCCGTGTCTGGCCTATTTGCACTCGACACTGAGTCCCCCTTGGTGAGGGCGCCCCCCCAGGTGCCAGCGTCTACCTAGGTCACTGCGGCTTGCTCGTGTCGGTCGCTCACTCACCCGTCGCTTCTGTGGCGCCACCGCCTAGGTCACTCTGCACTCCCGCGTCTGTGTTACATGTCCCACCACAGTCTTTTCCTAGGTCTCTCTACATGGCTCCCTGCCCTCCCTCCCTCGTTTGCGCCACCATGCACGCCCTGCGTCGAGGGCTGGCTGCGCTGTGCTCCTCACTCCTTCTTGCTTCGCCCTACCACTTCGCCCCTCCAGACCCTGCACCTGGATGTCTGGGGCCCAGCCCCCGTCCCTAGGCCGTGTCGAGAGCGCTAGTTTCTAGTGCTTGTCAATGACTACACGCACTACACCACTGTGCTTCCCCTAAAGTGGAAGGCTGATGTGCCTGACGTTCTTATCCGGTGGGTCTGTGCACGTCCACTGTGACCTCCCCGTCCTGTGTCTCCACTCCGACCGTGGCGGCGAGTTTGCCTCCAGTCGGCTTGTCCAGTTCTGTTGTGCGGAGGGCATCACCCAGTCGTACACCCTGTAGGACTCCCCACAAAAGAATGGGGTCGCTGAGCAATGCATCGGTTTGGTCATGGAGGTGGCTCGTACCTCCATGATCCATGCCGATGCACCCCATTTTCTATGGTCGTTCGCTGTTCGCTACGCCGCTCACCAGCTTAACGTGTGGCCACTCTCCTTGTGGCCGCAGGTTTTGCCGACCCTCCTCTGGACCGGGTTACCTGGTGACGCGTCCGCGTTCGACGTCTGGGGCTGCCTTGCTTACGTTCGTGCCTCTGGCATGGACAAGCTCATTGCCCACACTGTCCCCTGTGTCTTCCTTGGTTTCCCCCTCGATGCGTCTTACTGACACTTTTACCACCCGCCGTCTCACAGCTTCTTTCACTCGCGTGACGTCACTTTCAACAAGTCTGTCTTCTTCTACCACCGCTTTTCCCACCGAGGTCTCCCAGTTTCCCCACCCTTGTTTGTGGTTCCCAGTCTTGCTCCATCTGGTGTGTCTCACGTCACTCCCCTCCCGTCGGTTGTCCCGGTCGAGGAGTCGGCTGACTCTGGTGGCCCCGTGGCGCAATTCTCGCTGCCTGTTTCCGCCCCGATGTCTCCTCCTCCGCCGTCATAGCAGACGCTATCGTCGTCGCCTCAGCAATAGCCGCCGTCGTCGTCGCAGCCGCAGCAGCAGCCGCCGCCGCAGCAGCAGCAGCAGTAGCAGCAGTCTGCGAGCTCTGGGGGTGCGGGTGTTGAGGAGGGTGCTAGTCGTGGGGTTCCTGTCGTGGCTTGTCCCAGCGGTCCTGGGGGTGGCACCGGTGTTGGAGAGGGTTCTCGCTCTGGGGGTGTTGAGGTGGAGTGTCCTGGAGGTAGCCGTGGTGCCGCTGGAGGTTCTGGTGCTGGCAAGGAGCAGCAGCAGCAGGAGCATTCGCCACTGGTGTCCGCCCTTTGCCTCCTCGGCCTTCCTCCCCTAACCACCCGTCTGCGCGTCCCCCTCCGCCGCCTCCCTTGCCTGTCTAAGGCCCTGTCTTTCCTCCGCCGGACTCGTTTCCGGCTCGTTTCCCCCCTCATTCTCCTCCTGTGCTCCTCCTCTGTCTCCTGACCCCACGCCTCCGTCCCGCTTCTGGTCTCGACGTCCCTCTCGTGCTCGCCCTGTCTCCCCTGTCCAGCGCCCTCACCCTACGTTGCTTTGTTCCCACGTGTCTCGTCCTCCTCTCCTCCCCTCGCCTCCTTCGTTGTTGCTTGTTGTCGCTCCGCCTCCTCTGTCTGACTACCTTCGTGCCATTATTCCTCTTGTTCCTCGGGTCCTTGCCTCCCTCGTTATTGACCTGTCTGTTCCTGTCTCGAGTCTTGACGAGCTTGTCGTTGTCATCGCTGACTTCGCCTCTACCTGCTGCCTTGACAGTGCCACTGCTCTGGTCTCCGACCCCATCCGTCCTCCGTCTGTCGGAGGTGCTCCTTCCCTTGGCAGTGACGTTATGGAAGACCGGCAGTACGAGCTTGCTTTCCTGTCCGAGGCTGCGCCTCATCTCTGCTCCATGCTACTAGTCCCTTAGGGGGACCCAGACACCTTAGGGGGTCCCTGGTATCAAGCCCACCTGAATGTTGCGTCACATGTTGCCACTAGGAGTGGCAACATTGTGCGGTAGAAGGCATCTTGCCATCCAACAGCCATAGGTGCCTGCCTCAATTGCTCACCACTCATCTCAACCATTATCTGGTGCACTGTCAATGACGAGCTGCATCTGAAGAATCTCCTCTTCGAATACAGAATCCTCTACGAGGAATCTTTCACCCCTTAGTGGCTTGTGGGAACAGATTGGGGTAGACCCCTCTGTCAAACATGTGTAGTTATCATGTTTGTATAGACTGTATAGGGTCACCTTCTAGAGAGTACAACAGTTAGGTATATGTTTGTGTACTCTCTCTCTCTCACATTATTCAATTCTAGGTTTGATATGGTATCACGAGTAGGTTTCGACCCCCCCCCCCCCCCCACCTACCGCTTCCGCTCCTCCCGTCGCGTCTCCTAGCCTCGCCTCGCCCCTCCTGAGCCCAGTCGCGACCCCTCCCCCTAGCCCCGTCGCGCCCCTTCCAGGGCCTCGTAGCGCCCCTCCAGGCCCCGTCTCGCCCCCCTTCCAGGGCTTCGTAACGCCCCTCCAGGCCCCCGTCGCGCCCCTCCAGGGCTCTGTAGCGCCCCTCCAGGGCCCCGTCGCGCCCCCTAGCGCCCCTCCTGGGCCTCGTAGCGCCCCTCCAGGGCCCCGTCGCGCCCCTTCGCGCCCCTCCTGGGCCCCGTAGCGCCCCTCCAGGGCCCCGTCGCGCCCCTTAGCGCCCCTCCTGGGCCCTGTCGCGCTCCTCACAGGCCCCGTAGCGCCCCGTAGCGCCCCTCCTGGGCCTCGTCGCGCCCCTCCTGGGTTTCGTAGCGCCCCTCCTGGGCTTCGTAACGCCCCTCCCAGGCCCCGTCGCGCCCCTCCAGGGCTCCGTAGCGCCCCTACTGGGACCCGTCGCGCCCTCCCTGGGCCCCGTAGTGCCCCTCCTGGGCCCCGTAGCGCCCCTCCTGGGCCCCCATTTGCGCCCCTCCTGAGCCCCGCCGCGCCCCTCCTGGGCCCCCATTGCGCCCCTCCTGGGCCCGTAGCGCCCCTCCTGGGCCTGTTGCGCCCCTCCTGGGCCCTGCCGCGCTCCTCCCTGGGCCCCGTATCCACCCTCCTGGGCCCCGTCGCCCCTGCTCGGCCCTGTCGCCCCTGCTCGGCCCCGTCGCCCCAGCTCGGCCCTGTCGCAGCCTCTCGGCCCCGTGGCGCCCGCCCTGCCCCTGTCGCAGCTGCCCGGCCCCTGTCGCACCTGCCCGGCCCCGTCGCGCCCGCCCGGCCCCGTCGCCCCCGCCCGGCCCTACTGTGTCCTGCCCGGCCCCGTCGCTGCCGCCCGGCCCTGTCGCTGCCGCCCGGCCTCGTAGCTGCCGCCCGGCCTTGTCGCTGCCGCCCGGCCCCGTCGCAGCCGCCCGGCCACGTCGCAGCCGCCCGGCCCCATCGCAGCCGCCCGGCCCCGTCGCAGCCGCCCGGCCTCGTCGCTGCCGCCCGGCCCCGTCGCAGCCGCCCGGCCCCTCGTCGCGCCTGCCCGGCCCCGACGCGCCTGCCCGGCCCCGTCGCGCCTGCCCTGGCCCTCCATACTTCCTGGTACTGTCCCCCGTTCCCCGCACCACTTTGCACCCTCCTGCACTTTCCTGCCCCGCCTTGCACCGCATTGCACCTCACTGAACCGCACTGACCGCACTGCACCGCACTGGACCGCACTGCACCGCACTGCATCGCACTGCACCGCACTGGACCGCACTGCACCGCCCTGCACCGCACTGCACAGCACTACACCGCACTCCACTGTCCTCCACTGCCCCTCATGGCTGCTGAGCTTCGTTTTGATGCTGAGGGTCAGCCTCTGGAGTTCGAGGCGTGGTTGGCTGACCTTCGCCGCCACCTCACTGGTCAGCGGCAGGACGGCCACCCGCTTTCTGCACACCTAGACGGTATGCTCCCCTGCCCTGACCCCCCTGCTGTGCTGCCCGCTGATCCCACGCCCGCTGAGCGCGAGTCCACTGCCGCCGCTGCCCTTGCCCGCTCTGTCTGGCTTTCCCGCGATGCCCTTGCTCAGCTCGCCATTAGCAATGCCCTCCCCCCCCTTGAGCGCCCTCGCTTTAGAACCATTACTACCGCCCAGGCCTACCTCGATGCTGTCATCAAGCGCTATTCTACCCCTCCTGCTGCCTCAGTGGGTCGCCTGATCCTCCCCCTGCTCTTTCCTGACCTGGCGTCCTTCCCCACTGTCTCTGACCTCGCTGCCCACCTGCGCTCGATAGATGAGGCCTGGCGCGCTGCCTGCACTGATGCACAGCTTAGAGTCCACCAGCCTCCCATGACCTCTACCCTCTACCTCCTTGCCACCCGCCTCCCTGACCGCCTTGCCGCCGCCCGCGACCAGTTCCTTAGCATCCACCCCGCTGCTCTCACCCTCACCGACTTTGTTGACACCCTGACTGCCATAGAGACTCGTCACCGCTCCATAGCCCAGGCGAGCGGTACAGTACCGGTCCCTATCTTTCAGGGTTGTGCCCCCGCTCAGTGTACCTTCTCCGACGGCTCTGTCGCTGTGGCTGAGACTGCTGCTGCAGTGCAGTCCCGCTCGGGGAAGGGCCGCCGCCCCAAGGTTGGGAGCGGCGGAGGTGGCGGGGGTGCGGGTGGGGGTAGTGGTGGAGGCGGGTCGTCCGGTGCCGGTGCGGACGTGGGGACCCTGCCCGGTCCAGCTGCCCCGCTGCCTCCACCGTTGCAGCAGCCGCAGCAGCAGCAGCCTCCGCAGCAGCCGCAGCAGCCGCCGCAGACGAGGCCGGCGAGTGCTCTCCCGCCTGGGTGGCCTGGAGCTGGTGGTGGTCGTGCGCGTGGTGGTGCACCGGGTGGTGGTTCTGGAGGCGGGCCCTGTCAGTACCAGACCGGTCCTCGCCGCGGCTTCGTTTGCGGTAAGATCGGTCATTCCACTCCTCGCTGTTTTCGTCGTCTGGACGACCTGTTCCGCCAGCGCTTTGGCCCGGCGCCCGACCTCCCGGACTGGCACAGCTTGCTTAGGCGTAGCATTCGGATTTTTGACTTGGACATGGATGCCATTGTAGCAGCCTTGCATGTGATGTATGCCGATGACTCTAGTGTGCTTCCCTCTTATTACCCCGTGTTGCCTAGTGTAGCTGTGCCTAGCGTAGACTCCCCTGCTGCGTCAGGCGTAGGATCTCCTGCTTTGCTTAGCCTCGGTGCTTCCTCCGCTTCACTGTCGCCCCGCGCGACTGCTGCGCTTTCCTTCACCTTGGACTCTGGCGCCTCCCGGTGTTTCTTCCGCGACTCCACGACGCTGACGCCGCTGCCTGTTCCTGCTGCAGTTACTCTTGCTGACCCCTCCGGTGGTCCCGTCTTTGCCCGCAGTTCCACCTCCCTTCCCTGTCCGGCGGTTCCTTCAGGTTCGCTCACCGGTCTGCATATCCCCTCGTTCTCCAGGAACATAGTTGGTGTCGGCTGCCTCCAGGACCTTGGCGTCACCACTACGTTCCCTGGTCACGAGCGGTATGCTGTCTGTACCGAGGCCGCCACTGGTGCCCCCCTTACCACTTTCCCCCGGGACCTGGTGTTCGGCCTGTTCACACTTGACACCGCGACGTCCCCGGCTGGGTCTTCCCCCCAGGTAGCTGCGTCCACCCAGGTTGCTGCTGCGTGCTCCTGTCGGTCCCTCACTCATCCGACTCTCCTTTGGCACCACTGCCTTGGTCACCCTGCACTCCCGCGTCTGCGTCACATGTCCCAGCACGGTCTCGTCCTTGGTCTCCCCGGTTTGTTCCCTGAGTTTCCCTCATCCCCCGCCCCCCCGTGCACGCCTTGTGTCGAGGGCCGGCTCCGCCGTGCCCCTCACTCCTCCTCTTTTCCCCCTACCACCGCACCCCTGCAGACTCTGCACATGGACGTCTGGGGCCCAGCCCCGGTCCATGGGCCACGTCGCGAGCGCTTCTTCCTAGTGCTTGTCGACGACTTCACACGTTACACCACCGTCTTTCCCCTGGAGCGGAAGGCCGACGTGCCTGACGTTCTCATCCCCTGGCTTGTCTCTGCTCGTCTCCACCGCGGTCTCCCTGCCTTGCGCCTCCACTCCGACCGGGGTGGCGAGTTCGCCTCAGGTGTCCTTGGTCGCTTCTGTCGTGCGGAGGGCATCACCCAGACGTTCACCCTGCCGGACTCCCCGCAGCAGAATGGGGTCGCTGAGCGACGCATCGGTTTGGTCATGGAGGTGGCTCGCACCTCCATGATCCACGCCGGTGCACCCCATTTTCTGTGGCCGTTCGCCGTGCGCTACGCCGCTCACCAGCTTAACCTGTGGCCGCACCCCCAGCGGCCGCAGGTTTCGCCGACCCTTCTGTGGACCGGGTCCCCTGGTGACGCGTCTGCGTTCCACGTCTGGGGCTGCCTTGCTCACGTTCGTGCCTCTGGCACGGACAAGCTCACTGCCCGCACCCTCCCCTGCGTCTTCCTCGGTTTCCCCCTTGACGCGTCCGACTAGCACTTCTACCACCCGCCGTCTCACCGTTTCTTTCACTCTCGCGACGTCACCTTTGACGAGTCCGTCTCCTTCTACCGCCGCTTTCCCCACCGTGGTCCCCCGGTTACTCCCCCCCTGTTCCTGGTTCCTCCCTCCCTGGTGGCCCCTGCCCCTCCCCCCCCCCGCCCCCCCGTCCGGCCCCCTCTGGTGTGTCTCACGTCACCCCCCTCCCGTCGGTCGTTCCGGTCGACGAGTCTTCTGACTCTGGTAGTCCTTTGGCGCAGTCCTCGCCGTCTGTCCCTCCCCCGGTGTCTCCTCCTCCACCGCCTCCGCAGCCGCCGTCGCCGCAGCTGCTGCAGCCGTCGTCTCCGCCGCCGCCGCCGTCGAGGCCGTCGCTGCAGCCGCCGCCGCCGCCGCCGCCGTCGTCGCTGCCGCTGTTTGTGGACTCTGGGGGTGCTGGAGTTGAGGTGGGTACTAGTCCCGGGGCTCCTGTCGTGGCTTGTCCCGGCGGGCCTGGGGGTGGTACCGGTGCTGGCGGTGTTTCGGGCTCTGGGGGTGTCCCTTCTGGGGGTGCCGGCGTGGAGGGTTCGGGAGGTAGCCGTCGCGCAGCTTGTGGCCCTGGCGTTGGTGTTGTGTCGCCGCAGCAGCAGTCCCCGCCGGTGTCCGCCCTCCGTCTGCTCGGCCTTCCGTCTCCTGACCCTGCGCCTGTTCCTCCCCGGCCGTCTCCCCCTCTTCCCGTCTACGGCCCCGTGTTCCCTCCGCCGGACTCGTCCCCGGCTCGTTTTCCCCCTCGTTCCCCACCCGTCTCCCCTCCTCTGTCTCCTGACCCGACGCCGCCCTCTCACGTCTGGTCTCGCCGCCCCCCCCGTGCTCGTCCTGTCTCCCCCGTCCCGCGCACTCACCCTATGTTGCTCCGCTCCCACGCGTCTCGTCCTCCCCTCCTCCCGTCTCCTCCTCCGTCCTCTCTTGTCGTTGCGTCTCCTCCTCTGTCTGACTACTTTCGTGCCGCTCGTCCTCTTGTTCCTCGGGTCCTTGCCTCTCTCGTTACCGACCCGTCTGTTCCAGTGTCGAGTCTTGACGCCCTTGTCGCTGCGGTCGCTGACTTCGCCTCTACCCGCCGCCTTGACTACGCCTCCGCTCTGGTCTCTGACCCTGCCTGTCCTCCGTCTGTCGGGGGTGCTCCTGCCCTCGGCAGTGACGTCCTGGAGGACCGCCAGTTTGAGCTTGCTTTCCTGTCCGAGGCTGCTCCCCATCTCTGTTCCATGCTGCTAGTCCCTGAGGGTGACCCAGACGCTTTGGACATCCCGACCCCTCGTACTTACGCTGAGGCGGTTTCGGGACCTTGGGCCTCTCAGTGGATAGCTGCCATGGAGCAGGAGATGGCATCTTGGAGATCCACCGGCACCTTCGTCGACGCAGTTCCCCCACTTGGGGTGAACGTGGTCGATGGCCGTTGGCTCTTCAAGGTGAAGCGCCCTCCTGGAGAGCCGCCTGTGTTCAAGGCGCGTTACGTGGCTAGAGGCTTCAGTCAGCGCGAGGGGGTGGACTTCTTTCAGACTTTCGCTCCTACCCCGAAGATGACTACTCTTCGGGTTCTGCTACACGTAGCGGCTCAGCGTGACTACGAGCTTCACTCCCTCGACTTTTCCACTGCCTTTCTTCAGGGCAGCCTTCACGAGCAGGTCTACCTGCGGCGTCCTCAGGGCTTTACTGGCACCTTCCCCCCTGGGACCCAGTGGCTTCTGCGGCGCCCTGTCTACGGCCTGCGCCAGGCGCCTCGTGAGTGGCACGACACGCTGCGTGCTACTCTTGCTGACCTGCAGTTCTTTCCGTCCTCTACAGACCCCTCGCTCTTCGTTCGTGCTGGCTCGACTCCGTTCTACATCCTCGTCTACGTAGACGACCTGGTCTTTGCCACAGCTGACAGGGACGCACTGGCCTCCGTGAAGGCAGAGCTGCTGAAGAGACACACCTGCACTGACCTTGGAGAGCTGCGCCGTTACCTTGGCTTGCAGATCTCCAGGGACAGAGCCGCGCGCACCATCACCCTGACTCAGTCACACTTGGTGCGCCAGGTCCTTCAGAGGTTCGGCCTTCAGTTCTCCTCCGCACAGCCCACCCCTCTTCCTCTGGACCACAGACTCTCCGCTCCAGTTCCTGAGGAGTCGGTAGATCCCAGTGGTCCTTACGCTGAGCTAGTGGGTTGCCTCATGTACCTGATGACTTGCACTCGCCCAGATCTCGCATACCCTCTCAGCATCCTGGCTCGTTTTGTGGCCACAGGCAGACACCGACCTCAGCACTGGTCTGCCGCTAAGAGGGTTTTGCGTTATCTTGCAAGTACATCGGGCATGGGGTTAGTGCTAGGCGGACGCAGGCCAGTGGTCCTTACTAGACACACAGACGCTTCTTGGGCAGACGACGCCGAGACGCTCAGGTCTTCCCAGGGCTACTGCTTTAGCCTTGGCTCAGGTGCTGTCTCGTGGAGAGCTACCCGCTCCTCGTCGGTTGCCCAGTCCAGCTGTGAGGCTGAGATCTACGCCGGTGCCATGGCGGCACAGGAGCTCCGCTGGCTGACCTTCTTGCTCACTGACTTAGGTGAGCGGCCTAGCTCTGCCCCGGTCCTGTACGCTGACAATAGGGCCATGATTCTCCTGTGTCAGGAGCCTCGACTCGAGGGCAGAGCGAAGCACATCCAGCTGCGGTACTTCCTCCTGCGCGAGCTACAGCAGCGGCGCCAGGCTCGCGTAGTACACTTGGCCTCCGGTGCCAACACAGCTGATATCTTTACGAAGGCGCTTGCGCCTAAAGATCATCAGCGGCACTGTTTACAGCTTGGTCTGGTTCCTGTAGTCTCTCACTTACTCGGGCCTTGACTTTGTACTGTCGTCTATATATATATGTATACACTCAGACTGGACTTGTGTCCTCTCACAGTGGTTGGACTAGTAGTGCCGCCCTGTACTCGTTCTTGCCTTGTCTGTACTCCTTCTGACTGGTCTTTTAGACCCTTGTCTCAGAGGCTGGACTAGTAGTGCCACCCTGAGCTGCTTGTCTAGAACATTACCCTATGCAGTCCAGGGGGTGTGTCAAACATGTGTAGTTATCATGTTTGTATAGACTGTATAGGGTCACCTTCTAGAGAGTACAACAGTTAGGTATATGTTTGTGTACTCTCTCTCTCTCACATTATTCAATTCTAGGTTTGATACCCTCCTCCATTCATTTGCCTCTCTTCAATTTCGAAAATTGCATTTTCGTCCCTTCCCCTAGGCTAGCACAGCGGCTTTCCGTGATGCGTAGCAAGCACCCGCCACCTTAAAGGGAATCTCGTGGTACCAAGCGCCGAGCAGGCGGAAGTACAGCTCCCCGTGTGTACGTGAACATTTTTGGGCGGGTAAATTCCCCTGGCGACACCATCAACGGCCCTGTGCAGCCTGCGAAGAAAAATTCTTCCAGTGATGCACAGCGACGTGAACCTCCCCTCACGGCATCGAACGACGAGGGGGAGGATGCTGACGAAGAGGCAGATGGATCGGCCTGTGCTCAGGGAGACGACGACGAGGAATGGTGGGCGAAGCCTATCGGCTCTGACGTAAAGGAATGCCACGCGGGTGATGATGCGGGCGACGAGTGGGGTGGCGGAGTGGGTGACGATGAGGGGTTCGAGGAAGGCTGCAGAGTGGGTGACGATGCGGGCTTCGAGGACGGCTGCGATGTGGGAGGCGGTGAGGCAGAGGACGATGCCGACTATGACGTGCGCGAGGAGGCGGATGATGACTCGGCCGAAGAGACGGGCGGCATGTCCGACGAGGACATGCCGATCTTCAAGCGCCGAGTACTGTTCAAGGTGAATGGCACGCGGCAGCGGGTGGTGACGAGTGACGTCGAGTCTGGCGGAACGAAGCGGAAGGCGGCAAGTTGTCAATCGCCGTCTAAGCGCTGGCGATACACGAGAGCAGAGAAAGGGAAGCGGAAGGGAAGAGAAAGGGAACCTCGAAAATCTTGACTGCCCCCCCTAGACACGCTTTTGAAAAGGACTAAGACCCGCTACAATGCTGAGAAATTCAGGGTTTGCTAAGAAACCTTGCTGAGCCATCAGAGTTTACCCTTACAAAAAGCCTGAGAAAACAGGGTGTGTCTTCACAAAATCCTGCACAATCAGGGTAAGTGCTGAGAAATTCCCTGTTTTTTTCCTGAATCAGGAAAATTTTCCTGACTTCTGGGGGCCTGCCTCAGAGGATCAAAACGAACTGCTGGCGGAGGTACTCTGGAAGATAGATGCCAGGGAGGGGGGCTGTAGTTGAAGTTGGACTGCACAAAACCTACAGGAGAAATCACACGCAATAAGAAACGTTCTGTAACTACAGAACACGTGCAGTTTCTAAAATCAAACCATATAATGTCACTACTATGAATCATAGGCTGCACAGCCTATGAACTAGAACCAAGACTACTGGAAAATTACAGTACATGCATGCTAGACGTGTCATCAGTATCGGTGATGAGTGTACAGGGGTGAGCAGCAGTCAAGTAATCAACTGTCCCCTCTGGCAGCTTTTTGTTTTGCCAAGCATGGCATAGTTACTGCCATGTCAAAAGAAGATGCAGCTTCCCATGATGTCTCTGCAGGTGTTGATGGCAACCTTGGCCTCAAAACAGCTGATTGGTATCAGCGCATGCGGACGTGTTGGTTGGGGAGAATGAGGTCGGGATTCCGAATGTGTGGGTTCAGCTTCACCACATCCTTCCACTTTGTGCCGCTGCCATGCACCTTCTGCGACAAGCTCCACAGAGTGTCACCTGACTGTACAGTCACCTTGGCAGGCCTGCTCGGTCCCTTCGGCTTAGCTGCACCCTTCTTCCCCATGCCATTAGCTGCAAGCCACCTGGACCCTGCCTGCCCCTGTTTCTGGTTCCCCCACCCTCTCTTAGCAGCCTCTTCAGATTTCAGCCCCATCATATGCACCCCTGTCAGTTTGAACCGCGGCTTTTCCACTCCACCTTTCCCCTTTGCGCCTGGCTGCTCCTCATCATCCACCTCTTCCACAATCACATCCCCTTCTCTCGGCCGATGGCCCGCTCCGTTCCGCTCTGCCAGAGGCCCTCCTGCCGGCCGCACAGCAGTACCAGTGTGCAGATTATATGCAATTCTTCTCACACCTCCAGGCCCTGGCAAGGCCTTGGCGCCTCCTGCTCCTCCGCCCCCCTCCAATGCCGCTACACCATTACCATTGCTGTTACCCTCAGCATTAGCAGCAGCAGGGGGGGCTCGCTCTGCCTGCAGCAGAGCCATCATGGGGGCACCCACTGGCTCAAAGTTCCTCAGAGGGTCTCTCAGCTGCACCAGCATCGCCACCGTCACCTTATCCCCCATCAACCCGCCTTCAACCCCTCCTCCTGCTCCACCCAGCGCTCCCCCCATCCCTCCTCCCATGCCCATCATCCCCATCCCCCCACCACCCATCATGCCCATCTGCCCTGCACGCGCACCCCATGCCGCCAACCCACCTGCCCCCATCCCTCCGCCCATCCCTCCACCCACCATCCCTCCTCCCCTCACGGCGGCCAAGTCCAACCTCATCTGGGCAATATCATGCAGCACCATCTCCCCAGCGCCATGCGCAGCGCAGTGCGCCTGTAGCACCGCGAGAGTATCATCCTCCGTCTCGAAGTCTTCAAATATCCCCGCGTCCAGCCGCTGCCACTCGTCCACAGACACCGCCAGCCCCATCGCACCCCCCCCTGCTGCCTCCATCGCCCACTCGTCCCCTCCTGCCCCCATCTCCGCCCCTCCATACATCAATGCGCCCATCCCTCCCCCTCCCGCTCCCAAAGCTGCCCTCCCCCCTGCTCCCTCGCCCATCCTCAACGCCCCAAACCCGCCCATTCCCAGCGCGCCCGCTGCACCCCGAGCGCCATCCTTCCCCAGCTCTATGGCATACGGAGCCAGCAGATCAGTCGCGTCGTTCTGCACTCTGAGCCCCTCCAGAGCCATCCTCTCTATCTGCTCAATAGCCAGCGCCCCCAGCTCGTCTAAGGGCACATATTCGTCCTCCCCGTCCTCCCACCCCTCCTCCCCCATCAGCATCAGCTCCAACTCCATGTCCTCCATATCCTCTATAAGCACATCCCCTGCAAGCAACTGCCTCTCTCCGTTCGCTCCCTTCCCACCAGCACCACCACCAGCAGCAACAAGGCCCCCAGCAGTTCGCCTTAGCAGCGCCAGCCGCCCCTCCTTGGCCCCGCCCGCCCCAGTTGCGCCTTCCCCTGCCTCCCCCCCTCCCCCGCCCTGCTCCAGCAGCAGCTTCCGCTGCAGCTGCCTCTGCCTTGCCGCGGCTATCAGCCTGCCTCGGCGCTGCAGCCGAACCAGAGTGCCAGCCATGGCGGACTGCCGAGCCACAGCTGTCATAGCTTCGGGGGACAGACCTCCCGGCATACCTACGGCCAAGCCTCCTCCCGTTGTTGCTAGCTGTCCGGCCCCTACATGCACTAGCTGCCCCCTGTGCATCCCTGCTGCTGCTGCTCCGCCTTCAAGAGCGAGGTAACCCACCCCACGCCCCTCCAGAGCCAAATAGGACTCTCCTGCTGCTTCTGCTGCTGCTGCACCAAGAGCCCTCCTGTAATGGGGAAAGGGGGAGAAAAAAGGGGATAGGGGGAAAGGGAGGAGGGCAAGGGGAAAAGGGAAAGGGGGGGGGAGGGAAAGGGGAAAAGGGATTGAGAGAGTGCAAAGGGAAGGACGTGGTGGAGAGGGAGTGAGGATGTGAAGAGAGAGTGAGTGAGGGGCGCACTGAGCCGTCACTAGTATCGACGGCTTATCCATTGAAAGAGTTAGGTACGCCGCACTGCACAGCGGAGGGGCACAGAGAGCCGTCACGGATATGGACGTCTTATCCAGTGCAAGACTGTCATCCCTTGGCCACACTTCCCTCCTTGTGCACCCGGTGTCTCCTAAGCTGCTCCCTATTTCTGATTTTTTCTTAGTGGTGCTCACTGTTCCCCCTTTTTTTAAGAATGTTAAAAGAAATCTATTCCCTTTTTTAGCATTCATGCCTTACAACGCATTTCTATTCCCTGGTATCACACCTCTGTGGCGCGCCCAGCCGCCTGAGGTGCTCCTCATACCCGGCACTGCCCGCCCCACCCAGGAAAAGCAGCCCCCATGCGCAGCCCTCACATGCATTCACGCCTGACA
>BQMB01000782.1:0-61101 GCA_027943415.1 Closterium sp. NIES-67
ATCTGGAGGTGCTACCTGACTGGAGCAGACGTGACGGTGCGAACCGATCACAAATCACTACAGTACCTGAGGGCGCAGCCGAATCTCAACCCGCGGCAGATACGCTGGCTGGACTATCTGGAGTCGAATTTCACGTACAAGATCACGTACAAAAAGGGCGCCAACAATATCGCCGACGCCCTTTCCAGACCATCTGCCCAACTCGCAGCAGTACTAGTCGCCCAGAGCAACCCGCTACTGAGTGGACTATTTACCCATGGGTATTCGACTGACCCCTTCTTCGTAAACGACGGCCATCTCCCAATCACTACGCGGAAAGGCGTCTATTACTTACGAAGCGGGACTGATCGAATTTGGGTCCCAAGTTATCGTCTACTTCGCGAATTACTAATTCAAGAAGTCCACGATTCGAACTTATCGGGACATTTCGGGGTTGATAAAACTCTGAAGGCGTTGCAGCGGTTTTATTACTGGCCAGATATGGTGACGGACGTGCAGCGTTACGTGGCCGCGTGTCCGATCTGCCAGCGAATGAAATCCTCACACCAGCGACCAACAGGACTGTTGCAGCCCCTCGAGCCACCTCAACGCCCTTGGCAACACGTAACGATGGATTTCGTTACGGGACTACCGGTCGGATCTAGCGGAAACGACGCGGTTTTGGTTGTCGTCGACCAATTGACGAAAATGGTGCATTTCGCACCATGTCGTACAACCATCACAGCTGAAGAAACAGCGCGCCTGTTCATCTCGACCATCGTTCGACTACACGGGATACCAGCAGCAATCATTAGCGATCGAGATCCGAAGTTCACGTCCAAATTCTGGCAGGACACGTGGGCTCGGTACGGCACGCGTCTACGGTTCTCATCCGCGTATCATCCACAAACGGACGGCCAGACGGAAAGGACAAATCAAACGATGGAGCAGCTGATTCGGACAAACTGCCCCGACCGAAACAAATGGGAGGACGTGCTGCCCATGTTGGAATTTTCCTACAACAACGAGCCCTCATCTACGACTAATCACTCCCCGTTTTACCTCAATTACGGGATGGACCCTACAGTGCCAATCTCCACCAACGTTGAGAGCCAAGTACCACGATCACAGCAGTTCGTCGAAGAACTACAGACTGCCCGCGACAAAGCTGTCGAACTTATTCGCAAGGCGAACGCAACTGCCCGACGGTATACGAATTTACATCGCCGGGATATTACGATGACAGCGGGGCAACTAGTCCTTCTGGACACCAAGAATTTGCGACTACCATTACCGACGAAATTACGACCACGTTTTTGTGGCCCGTTCAAGATCGTGAAGATGGTGACGCCGGTGACCGCCCAGTTGCGCCTACCTGATGACTGGCGAATTCACAACAAATTCCACGTGAGTCTGTTGCGACCCTTCGTGCCTGACACGTCGGACATCGCTCGACAGCGATTGGTTCCAGACGTACGGCCACCAGCTGAAACGACCATCGAGCCCTTGAAGATCTTGAGCCATCGGATTCGTATCGACGGTCAAGGACGACACGTTGACTTTCTGATACGATGGACCAATCGTACCAGTGAGGACGACACGTGGGTGCCCTCGGACCAGATACAGTCACCTTCGATACTTGCGAATTATTTGGACCGCAAGCACGTGGCTGATATAGCTCACCTTCGCTAAGGGGGGGGGTGGTGTAAGGAATTTTCCATTCCTTACCGAGCGGTACTGCTATCGCGTACGCTCGAACACACCTGAAGCCTCGGGACTGTTCCAGACCTTCTGACAGAACCGCCTCGGTTTTTCCAGACCTTCTGGTTCGACCTTCGGGAGTACTCCAGGCCTCGCTTCGTCACTTCGAGACCCTCCGATCTCCTTCCCGAACCTTCCCATCGCATGGTTAGACTAGCTCTGGTGTTCCTATATCTTGGCTTGCCATTCCTTGTATCGTCATTCATTGAGTGAACACTTCGTTATTCATTTCCGCGCTACTCTGCTTGTTCATTCATAACAATAGTGGACTGATCAAATCTAGTACAGTAACCAGAATTTAGAACCCAGTACAATACTTGATGTTCAGCTAGTTCGAATCTCTCATGAGCCTGTCGGTTTTCATTGGATTAGGGCTCTCGCTAAGCCTAGGGTATTCCGTTAGGTAACGGAATCAGCCCCGAAATTATCCGTTAGCAGACGAAACTGTCGAAAATTCACCCGTTATTACACGGATTCGTCGTAAGACAATGGGCCTTCAACACGGCTATGAAAACACCTTGGACCCCTCAGGGACTCTTTCTCGCACATACTATGTCTCAGGCGGTTTGGAAGAGTAGAAAAACTTCTCGTTCTCTAACCTCTCTCTCTTTGCTTAGGAAAGGTGTAGGGGGTGTGGGTGTTGGGCTGAGATAAGCCCGTAGGATCTTTGCAAAGACTAAGTCCCCAGAGAGATGTTGTACTTGTGGAAGCGTGGTGTGAGACTCAATGAACATCTTACATTGGTATGTGAGAACAAGAAAATTGATCAACACAAACAACATACAGGCATTTATATAGTTATTCTAGAATACGTGACAATTACTTCAGCTGCTGTTGCGCTATCGAGCGTATAGCGACTCGATGCCTTACCGTGGCGGTTACTGTGCAGCTGAGCTGCCACGCAACCTCCACGCGCAACCTCCAAGTGCAACTGTCACACGTACAACTGCCAACGCGCCGCTCGTTCTCGTCTACGTCTCCTTTATTCCGCTCCACACCGCTCTCCCCATACTCACAGGCTGAGGCATCGCAGCAGGCAGAGCTCGACTTGCTGCTGATTGGTGGTTCGCTCGCTTCACCTGCACCGTGCTGTACGCTCTTTCCCACTCTCCCCCTTCCGCCCCTCATCCCTCTCTCCTGCCCCCATGCAGGCTGAGGTATCGCAGCAGGCAGAGGGGCTACCTGGAGCTGGACCTGCTGCTGGGCAAGTGGGTGGACGAGCATCTCCCTTCCCTAGATGACCCCTAATTGAGGGCTCTCGCACAGCTCATGGACGAGGTACAGTAAGTGGTTTTCTCACCGCAGCAGGCAGAGGATTTCCTGGGGCTTGATCCGCTGCTGGGCAAGTGAATGACCCCCAAGTGAGGGCTCTCGCACGGCTCATGGACGAGGTAAGTGGTTTTCTCACCGCAGCAGGCAGAGGGCTTCCTGGGGCTGGATGTGCTGCTGGGCAAGTGAATGAACCCCAAGTGAGGGCTCTCGCACAGCGCATGGACGAGGTGAGTGGTTTTCTCACCGTAGCACGCAGAGGGTTTCCTGGGGCTGGATGTGTTGCTTGGCAAGTGAATGACCCCCAAGTGAGGGCTCTCGCACGGCTCATGGACAAGGTAAGTGGTTTTCTCACCGCAGCAGGCAGAGAGTTTCCTGGGGCTAGATCTGCTGCTGGGCAAGTTAATGAACCCCAATTGAGGGCTCTCGCACGGCTCATGGACGAGGTAAGTGGTTTTCTCACCACAACAGGCAGAGGGTTTCCTGGGGCTGGATCTGCTGCTGGGCAAGTGAATGACCGCGTAGTCCGGTGGGCGCGAGTACAGTTGAGTCCGTCGTGTGACTCGGCGCGGTGTAGCGGTACGGGGTGGAGATCGCAGCCGGGGTGAGGTCAAACCTCTTAGAGATGACGTCTGCATATTTTGAGGCGCTCGGATAGATCGCCTCGTCTGCGTCCAGCACGTTCAAGCCAAGGTACTGGCTCACGGAAGAGGAGGCCGTGAGCGTGAGGTCCCGCTGCAGCTCCCCTTCAAACCAGGCGGTAACGGCAGCAGTTGAGCCTACGTACAGCAGGTCGTCTACGTAGACGGTCAGCAGTACATAGGCAGCTTCTCGTGTGAGCCGGTACATACCCTGGTCGTGCGGCATCTGTAAGAACCCGATGCGGATGAGCCGGGCATGAAGATACAACTGCCAGAGCCTTGGGGCCTGCTTAATCTCGTAAAGGGATATCACAAGCTGGCAGACGAGCGTGGGGTCTTCGACGAACCCGTGCGGTTGCTCTACGAAGATCTCTACATCGACGGGCGCGTATAGGAATGCATTTGCCACGTCGATCTGGCATAGCGGCAGGTGATGCATGGCGGCGACTGCGAGCAAGATTCGCAGGGACGTGTGTCAACTGACGGGCGCAAAGGTTTTCGTGAAGTCACTCCCGTACTGCTTGACAAAGCCCCGAACGACCCAACGGGCCTTAAAGCGCTCGATCGTGCCATCTGCTTTGGTCTTCACTCTGAAGACCCATTTTCCTGAGAGGATTGTTTTGTCGCCTGCCTTTGCGGCGGGGACCATTTGCCAGGTGTTGCGCTCGGGAAGTGCCTTTAGCTTCCTTTCCATTGCTTCGCGGCATTTCTCTCTGTGCTCCCCCCCCAAAGCCTGCTTGACTATCGTAGGCTCGAGTGGAGGTGGCGTCGAAGCTCCGTGGACGGCGGTGACGAGGCCGAGAATCTGAAGTCTGCTTGGTGTGAAGTTGGGCAAGTGGTGATCCTTGGGATGGACTACTTTGTCTCCCACTTCTGGATCACGTACGAATCCGGGCCCGTTATGCTCGGAAACATTTGTGTCGATGGACTGGGGTGTTACGTAACCGTTGTTGGCGAAATGGTAATATGCTTCGGCATTCGCACTCTCGCGTGGATCCTAGTCATCCATCGGGATAGGAACAGAGCAGTATGGGAGAGGTCCGGCAGCTTTCGAAGCTCCGTCGACGTTCTGCTCATCCCAGTCGGTTTCTTCTGCTGACGAGGTGAAGGCTCGGCTAACGTTGAATCCACCAGTTGGGTCCCAATCGGCTGGGATGTTGTCCAGGTAATGCTGCAAGGTGAGTCGTTTGTAGAAAATCACGTCACGTGCCGCCACTATTTCCGTGTCGTGCACATCGAAGATCTTCCATGCGTTGTAATTCTTTTCGATGTCGAGGCGCAGTCCCCAGTTGGCGCTCTGTGAGAATCATCCGGCGCATGCAGTGTGGGGCCTGTACTGTATCATGCACCCGAAAACTCGTAGTAATTTTGTGCTGTCCAGTTTTCCTATCCACAGCAGGTGCGGTGATGCGTTGTTCGGCAGGAAGGAAGATGACAGCAGGTTATGGAGCATGACGGCGTGGTCCATCGCCTCCGGCCACTGCGAGTTGGGCAGGCGCATGCCTCGGAGCAGCTTTCTCATCGTTGTCTGCAGCGTCCAGTTTATCCATTCTGCTACACCCTGTTGTTGGTGAGCGTAGGGGAGCGAGACGAGTCTCTTGATTCCCCGCTCCGCTAGGTACTGCTTGAAGTGGTGTGACTGGTATTCCATTGCCCTGTCTGTTTGAAAGCTCTTGAGCTTCACCCCCGATTCTCTCTCTGCTACCGGGAGCCCGGCTACGAAGGCGTTGAGAGCTTGGTCACGGGTCGGTAGATTCACGTGCTGGACGTAACGAGCCGCTGCGTCGATGAACGTGATGACGTAGTGCAAGTCCATGCGCCCTTCTTCCCTCGGTATGTAAAGTATATCGCAATTTACTTTCTCGAGCGGAACATACGCCGGAGCGCTGGGGTTGTGGTGCGACGGGAATGACTGATGGGGTAAGTCCACTTCAGGGCAGATGAAGCATGTGCCGCAGGGTCGTCGAAGTTTGCGGCCATCCGGTAGGAGAAGGGCATCCTTGTTTAGGTCTCTCGCGCGAATTGTGTTGTAAAGTGTTGTGTTGCCAGGGTGTCCAAGCCGTTGATGCCATGTTTCTTCGTCTGCACGATGTCCTGCATCCCTCCTATATAGGTCAGAAATTGAATAGAAGGCAGCGGAGTTGGTGGCACTTCGGTGGGCTTCGCATAGCGCTGGCATGAGCTGCTGAGCAGCGGTCGGTGTAGTGTCGATGAATGATGATGGTGGCGGCGCCGTTGACTGACCGGTGGCCGGTGGAGGTTGTATATTTGCTGCTATTTGTTCTCCTTCTGCCATTTCCGCTTCTCGCATGACTGCTAATGCCCGTGTGCGCTCTGTCTCAGGGATGGTGCACGAGTGCCAGAAGCCACCCGACCTGAAGTCAGGATCAAGATCTGAAGGGTGAGTCCAGGAAGTAAAGGAGACGGTGGCGTCGTTGTCGGCGGTGCCGCGATCGGAAACGAAGTCCAGGACGACGACACCGTTCTTCAGTATGGCCTTCCCTATGTAGAGGCCGCCCTTCTCGTGGTACAACTTGAACTCTTGGGTAGTGTTGTCGCACTCCAGGTGAATCCCCTTTGCCATCAACTGAATGACACTCAGTAAGTTGTAGCCCAAGTCTTCCGCGATTAGTACTTTCGACATTTGTAGCACCACGTTAGTTTCCTAGGATTGTAGCTGAACAACTCCTTGCCTTCGTGTGCGCAGGTGCTGATTGTTGGCGACAGTGATGACGACTTCACGGCTGAGTTGTCGCTCACTTTGAATGAAGCGATCTGAACAGCACACGTGCTGCCCGCAACAACTGTCCAAGAACCACGTATCTCGACCGGACGGCTCGTTGTGAGCGATGGCGGCGTAAGTCAGGTTCGGCTCCAGCTGTTCTCGTCGAGGCGGCACAACTACTTTGTTTGGGTCGTAAGTCGGTGGAGATTCTATGACATAAGAATCAGTTCTTGCGATGCTGCTGACGATGTTCCTTGTCTCTAGTGCAGGTCGCGGTGCGGAGGGCGGCAAGTGCACTTGGGTTGAAGTGACTTGATTTCCCGAAGGGCGAAGCTGACGTAGTGGGACCTGCTGCTGGTGTTGATTTTGACGAGGGCAGTTAACACGCGTGTGTCCTGACGTGCGGCAAAGGTGACAGAACGGTGGTACGTAGTGTCTTGCTTGTGGTCCTTGTCGACGATGCGCATAGAACGCAATCTCGGATACTGTCCTGGTGCCGCTCTTCATACAGGTCCATGTCTTGTTGTTCAGCATGAAGTTCAGCACAGAGATGCATCTCCGAGATACGACCGTGAGCGCGAAGAAGAGAGCGGGTCGTTCGCCATTGAGGAGTGAGACCGGCAAGGACAATGGTGACAAACGTATCTTCCGACATGCTGCCGCCGATGCGAAGGAGCTTATCGCGGAGACAGCGGCAGCGACTTATATACACCATGGCTTTCTCGCCATGCTGCATCTAGACGGTTGTCAACCAAGCCATGAGGCGGCTTTGGTTTGCACTGTCATTTGCTTTATACATACTCTTCAAGTGGTTGTACGCGAGTTCCGCCAAGTTTCCGTAGCCACGATGGGTTCTGATGTTCTGTTGGTGGCAGGTTCGCAGGAGAATGTTGTATGCCATCAGCAAATGATACGTGTACTGTTCCTTGTCGCTTGTAGTACCATTGACTGGAAATGGCAGGTTCCCGTCGTAGAATCCCAAGATTTGAACTCCTTCCATCATGAGCTCGAATTCAAAGGACCAGGTATAGAAGTCCTTGCCGTTAAACGGGAATGATTTTTGCAGCTGGAGGATGTTCGCAAACTGAGCTTGTAGTTGAAGTGCATCATTCGATGTCGTGCTGTGTGCAGGTGTCGATGCCGGAAGACGATTTGGCATAAGCGTAAAGGATCCCCGTAAAGCTTGATAAGGTGCGTAGAGTGGGCTGCAGATTCCTGCACGCAAAGGATGAGCCGTCCAGGCTCATAGGAGCCATTCCAGTGTTGATGCCTCTGACGTTGTTGGTGCTGTTGTCTGACTGCGCAGGTGCTGATGGTTGCTGCTGCTCGTATGTCGACATGAAGGACTAGAAACGCTCCATCAAGCTTGGGTCGAAGCCGGTCGGAGGGGTCGCTTGCTCAGTAGGTGCTCCCGGGGTTGTTTCTTGCACAGGCGCTTCTTCAGTCTGTAGGCCAGAGTCTGGGGGCATAGTAGGTGTTGAGCTAGGAGATCCAGTGGGGGATCTTAATTCCTTCTGTGATGCCATATATTGTACTCCTGAAGTGGGCTTATGTGGAGATTGACAGATGGATTTGTAGAAGAATTGGGAATGCTTGTAACGAACTTAGTGGGAAACCTAGTCTTCGACTAGCTCTCATGCCATGTTGGGCTGAGATAAGCCCGTAGGATCTTTGCAAAGACAAGTCCCCAGAGAGATGTTGTACTTGTAGAAGCGTGGTGTGAGACTTAATGAACCTCTTGCACTGGTTATATGAGAACAAAAGAATTGATTAGCACAAACAGCATACAGAAATATATGTTGTTATTCTAGAATACGGGACAGTTTCTATAGCTGCTGTTGCACTATCGAGCGTATAGCGAATCGATGCCCTACAGTAGCGATTACTGTGCAGCTGAGCTGCCAAGCAACCTCCACGCGCAACCTCCACATGCAACTACCACGCGTGCAACTGCCAACGCGCTTTCATTACACGCGCAACTGCCGCGTGTAACCTCCGTTGACTTGCCGTACTCGTTGTTGACCACTCCACAGTATCGCTTAAATCTCGATACTACAGAAACGAGTTACTTCTCCAATTATTTGTTTCCACCTGTGGGAAGGGATGATACACCACTACGAGCAGATCTCCTACTACTAGGGCACTTAGTGACCCGTAATGACAAGGAAACGCATGAGAAGTAATCCCTCAGGAAGGTCAGGAAGACGGAATCTAGAAAAGTTGACTACTAAAAAAAAGGCATCAGGTCGAAACAAACTCTTAATTTTCGACATCCAGGGTAAATACTTTGTTGCCAGAGCCCTTCATTGGATAGGAGTGTGGCTTGTATGTGAGATGCCCTTAGATCACCGCCAGGTCGAAATTGTAGCTTTCTGGACTTCAGATTTTTTCTGCTGGGGAGGATTTGTCGCAATGATGTCCCGTATTTGTCGACCAGGTGGCATTTTCACGCGGAACTTCAAAATTTGCCAAGGGCACAGAACCAATTGATTGAGGGCTCAATCGTGTCCAATAGCGTCTGGCTAGGTGGACAAGGCCGTGGCGCCACCACTCAGGATCAAGAGTTTGCTTCTTCAGTTGCGTATCCTTCCCCACCGCACGCGATGTTCTAGAAGCTACTGATGACATGGAGTTACAGCACCTTGAAGTGAATCACGTGACACATCAATGGAGAGAACTGGGCAGCGTTGGAAAAATCAAGTTCAGGCAACTGTACAAAGATTCATATTCCTTCAGGTGAGGCCCTATTACAGTGCGAACTCATCTACACCGAAAGAATTGCACTGAATTGGATTTGTAAAAAAAATCCCTCCCCTTTGTCCGCTTGGAAGTTCTGTTGTGAGCCAGGCATCAAGGCCATGTGGTGGAGCTTGTCCAGAAGCTGTCTTGCACCCCCCTTCCCCTCACATGTGAATCATCCTCACAACTTGAACGGATCAAGCCAGGCTCGCCTCGCCATGCAATCGTCACGTCATCCAATGAAGGTGCACAGGAACGATGATGTTGCCACACATACCCAATCAGCCTTGCCCCACCATCGCAACAGAGGGGCGCTGCCACAATCACCCGCATTCTCAGGGTTAGCGCGATCCCACGCCAGCGCAGCAGGCCCCGTGGCGACAAGGAGGTTTGCCATTTCATCCCCATGTGATGCGGTGTACTCCCACGAAATCCACTCCCACCTCATCCATCCCACACAGGAACAACACAAGGGCAACTCCCTGATAATAATATATTTTCATCTCATGCCCTGAACGAGGCGCTCTGGTGGCATTTTTCCCCCTGCACCTTGGGAATAGCAAGGCTGCACGGTCATTGAGCAGCAGCAACTGCTGCGCTGAGTTTCTTTCATGTGGGGAGGTGAAGAGTGAACTCTGTTGCGTGCCGCCGTGGAAGCTCCAAGAACGCACCCTATCTGGGTCTAGCCCAGTGAATCGAAGCTAGTGTTCTGCACGCCAGGCAAACACCATTCTAACGTGAGCAAGACTGCGATATGGTTAGCCCAGCTTCACGCTAGGTCGGAATCTCTGTGTAGCGACGGGAATATGGTTGCATCACGAAGCCCAGATTTGTTGTGGAAGCAGCATAGCCGGACTTGAGCCATCGTTGAGGAAGGAAGGAAGGACGTTGAGCTATCTAGTTGCAAATTCCTCGGTGGTCATTTGATGGTGTGTTTAGCATGCTACTGAGGCTTTTTCTCTGCTTGCTTAAAAGTGAACATTTCTGCTACCTACAAAACTTCCACTTTCGACGTATGGCACTGCTGAGAGAGTAGAGTCAGGTGGGGGCTGGTGCCCATCGAAATCCCGCCGACCGAGAGGCAGAAGGATAGGCTCTATTACAGGCATAGGTTTGAGAAGAGAGAGGCTTTTTTTTCCGAACCGTCCGAAGAGACTAAGCAACGCATCTCTCGTCCACACCTTTTCACGTCAGTCCATCGCGAGACAGGCTGGTGTTTAGCCGCATGCAGCGGCTCTGCTAGCAAGATAGAACGAGATCGCGAGGCACAACAGCGGGAGAGATCGAGAGCCATAGCGAGCCGTTGCAAGGCTTAGGCCTTCGGCGAACAAGGAACGACAGCCACGGAGGTCTCGCTGACCCTCAATCTCGATTCGACTTTTTCCTGTCGCGCTTTCGCAGATGGAAGAAGACATGGTACCTTCCGGCACGCGCCGGCCATTACCCTTCCACCCGCCACCTTTCGCGGGCTTAACAACTCCTCCTCGCCCCGATGCCGCTTTCCTTCCCGCCATCCCCGCCGTCCCTGGTAGCCTTTTCCCGCACCACATTCCCGTCGCCGCGACTGCCGGCGCCTTGCACCCGTCTCTCGTACCTCCGCTCTCCGCTACTCTGCCTCTCGCGCTCACTCTCCCGACCTTAGCCGCAGCGGGAGTCCCTCTCCCCGTGCGCGCAGAAATGGCAGCGTTGGGCGCTGGAACCGCGGGTGGAATTAGCACACTTGGCGCGGGAGGGCGGGTTTTTGGCGCGGGGGAGACCAGCGGAGGGGTGCCTGCGGCCTCTGGCTGGCAACCCGATCCGCAGACGATTATGGCGATTGCGGCGGCCGCAGCGGCGGCGGCGGCGGCGGCGGCGGCTCAGGGACAGCGCGGAGCAGCGGCGGAACCGGCAGGGGGAGTTGCGCGACAAGCGGAGGTTTTGACGGGGCTTGCGGGGCTGGGCCGTGTCGCTGGCCTCGGCGCGCCGGGATTCTCGGGATCTGCTGTCGCTGCGATGTCTAGTTACCTGGGAGCTTCTCTTCTTGGAAGCGCGCCCTTGGGCTCGTCATTAGGTGGCCCCGACGCGTTTAGGGGTGTCCCGGCGGTTGAGGGACTCGGTCCTGGCATCAACTCGTCCCTTCTGTCCTCCTTCGCGGCACCAAATTCCGCCGCCGCCGCCGCCACCGCCGCCGCCGCTGCCGCCACTGGTGGCGACCAACTACTTCCCGCGCTCTGGCGCCTCAATCCCTCGGCGGCTGCGGCGGCGATGGCGGCTGCTGTTGCGGCAGGTCAGGTCGCGGCGGCGGGTGGTGGCAGGGCAGACGCCGCATTCGCTGCTGGCGGCAATGATGGCACCGTCGGCATCGGCGGCGGAGTCGGCGGCGTTCCTCCTGGCCTTGAGCACCTGTGGGCTGCCCGCGGCGGAGGGGGCAGTGGGGGAGGGGGGCGGGGCGGGGAGGGCAGGCGCGCGGGAAGCGGCAGCGGCGGTGGCGGGCGGAGCGGGGAGGGCAGGCGCACGGGAAGCGGCAGCGGCGAGGGCGGGGAAGACGAGCGCAGGAGAGATGAAGGCAGCGGAAGCGGCGGGCGCGCCGGCGTGGGGGAAAGCCTGGATTGCGCGGCGTCGAGGGCAGCTATTCGGGCCGTCGCAGCGATTAGCATCACAGACAGCGGAAGCGGAACAGGCATGGTTGGGGAGAGATTGGCCGGCGAAGGCGGAGGCCGGCGCGGAAGGGGGAGGGCAGCTGCGGGATTTGCGGGTGGGGGGGGAAGTCGAATGGGCGGAGGAGCAGCGAGCAGTCAGAGCCCGAGCGTGACAGTATCAGAATCTGTTATTGGTGGTGGTTATAATAACGCTGGTGCTGGTGTGGGGTTTGGGGGGGATGCTGCCGCTGAAACAGGTGGCAGTAGCGCCGCCGCTCGGTCCGCTATGATGCTCACGCAGGCCCCTGGTCAAACCTATACCGCGTACAGAGTGCAGCCGCCACCTGCCCTTCGTCCCCCTCCCCCCCCACCTCCTCCTCCTCCGCCCGATATTCACCCTCACGCTCGCCCATACTTCCAGCCGGTGCCTCCCGCGCGCCCGTCCCTTCCCCCGAATCTGCCCGCGGCCCCTGTATTGCCCCCGGGCCTCTTTTTCGTTCCATCGGCTGGCAACCCTTTTGCTGCTGTGGCGGCGGCAGCAATGGCGGCGGCGGCCGCAGCAGGAGGAACCGGTGAAGGTGGGTCTGGTGCAGGGCTCAACCCCCTCCTGGGTGCGCTCTCGTTGCCCCTATTGGCGAACGCTGCTCCACTTGCAGCCGCTCCAGGCGGAATGGGAGTGGGGGGTTTAAGAGGGTTGGGCGTGGGGGCAGGCGGGGAGAATCTAGCAGCAGCTGCTGCGGCGTCTCGAGGAGCAACAGAGTTAGGAGCAGCAGGGTCAGGAGCAGGGCTGGGAGGAGGGCTGGGAGGAGGGCCAGGAGCAGGGGCGGTAGGGGGGGGAGGAGGATATGGAGGCACGACGGCAGCTGCAGCCGCAGCGTCAGCAGCAGCAGCATTAGCAGCTGCAGCGTTCGCAGTCGCCTCTGCTCCCTCGTCCTCTGCTGCCGCCGCGGCTGCAGCGGCTGCTGCGGCAGCAGCGGCGGCGGCAGCAGCAGCAGCGTCGGCTTCAGAGCAACCCTCGTCGTCCGTGGTTCCGGCTCTGATGGGGCTTGGCGGAACGAGAATGGCAGCAGATGCAGGTTTTACTGGGGTAGGCGGATTCGGAGGGGCGGCAGGGATGGGAGCAGCAGCGCTGGGAGCAGGGCTGGGAGGAACAGCAAGCTTTCCTGCTCTGTTTTGTGCCCCGCCTGCTTCGCATGCCCCTCTGCTGGGGTCTGGTTTTCCTGCTTCAGCCATGGCCCCTGCCCCTGTCCCTGCGCCTGCCACTGCTGCTGCCGACTTGATGCCACCTGCTGTCCCTGGTGCCGTTGCGGGCTTAGGAACTGCTGGTGTCGACGCAGCTTCCGCAGCAGCAGCAGCTGCTGCAGCAGCGTCAGCAGCAGCAGGCGCAGGGGTGCAGTCTAGCACACCAGCAACGGTGATCACATCGCTATCTGAGAACCCGAGCGACCGGCCGTGGTGGTATCGGCAGGAGGGGTACAAGTGCGGCGTGTGCGGGGCGCACTTCACCTCGGCACAAGCCCTGGGCGGCCACATGACTCGGCATACCACACGCAAGAGACGCGTCTCCTCTGCGTCTGCTGCTGCTGCTGCTGCCGCGGCCGCTGCTGGCTCCTCTGCTGCAGCTGGTGCTGCTGATCCTTGTGTGGAAAAACTGGGGAAGGCGATTGGGGAAGGAGCAGGGGGAGGCAGTGGTATAAGAGAGAAAGTGGCTGCTGCTGGTGCTGCTGGTGTGGGCGAGCATGCAGTAGGCGCAGGAATAGTCTCTACTGCTGCTGCTGCTTCCGGCGCTGGTGCTTTACCTGGTGTTGTCCTGAGGAAGGCCATGGCGGCGGGAGAGGGAAAGATGGCACAAGAAGAGGGGGAGGAGAGGGAGGAGGAGGCGGGGGAGCGCAGGGGTCGTGTGAGGCGCAGAGCAATCCGCCCTGAAGCGAGCAGTGCCGCTCCGGCCCTTCCAGGCGGTGGGTTTGCGCAGTGGACTGCTCCGCAGGGTGCCATTGGCAGTGGCGGTGGCAGTGGCGGTGTTGGTGCTGGTGCTGGTGCTGGTGCTGGTGTGGGTGGGGGTGGCATGGATTCACGCGGCGTCAGAGCAGCAGTAGCAGCGTCCACACCCATAGCGTCATCGGCAGGAGTCGCAGCAGCGACCGCAGCAGGAACACCAGCATCCGCAGCAGTAGCAGCAGCAGCCGCAGGAGGAAGAGGAGGAGGAGGAGGCGTGGCTCGTGGTCCCTCTGCTCTTCCCTGGACTCACCCACCTGCCGCCTCACCCGTCGTCCCCGTTATACACTCCTCCGCTTCCCTCTACGCGCCCTACCACTCCCCCACGTACTCTCTCGCCGCCTCCTGCCGCGCAGGACCCATGAGCCCTCCCAGTGCAGCAGGCAGCATGGCAGGCATAGGAACCACCGCTGCCGCCGCTGCTGCCGCCGCCGCCGCCGCTGCTGCTGCTGATGCTGGCTCGTTTGGCGGCATTGCGTCGCTTGGGAGTGCTGGGTCGGGGAGGGGGGGCGTGCGATCGGACTCGTCTGGCTTTGCCTCGTCCACGCTCTCGCGCCCTGGTCTCGCGGGCTCTGCTGGTTCGTCCCCTGCGTATGCAGTCACCATGCCGCCGCCTAACGCGGGCGTGGGAGTGAGCGGGCCAAGGGGCTTGGGCCGGAGGGGGGGGATTGGTGCAGGCGGAAGCGGTGCTGCTGCTGCTGCTGCTGCTGGTGGGGGCAGTGGTGGTTTTGTTACTGGTGTCGCTGGTGGTGGTGCTGGTGGTGGTGTTCTGGTCGGATCTGAGGATACTGGTGAAGCCAAGCTGGGTTCGCCTTGCTCCGATCCTCTTTCCCACTCCACGCGCCACCCGGTGCTCTCTCCCTTCTCGCGCCCCCCTCCTCCCGCCGCGCTTCACCCCGTGCAGAGGCCCAAGCACCACCCGCCCGCATTCGTTTTCTCGTCCGCTTCACTCGCTAACGCCCCTGCGCCTGCGCTCAAAGCCTGGAGGGCCACTCAAATGGGCCTCGGCGACTGGGGGGGCAAGGATAGGGGCTACTCGGACGAAACTGCTGCTCTAGCTGCTGCGGCGGCGGCTGCTGCTGCTGCTGCTGCTGCAGGGGTTACAGCTCCGGCTTCTGCTGCTGGTGCTGCTGCTTGGGGTGCTGGAGGTGTTGGTGCGAGGGGTGGAAGGGGACTGGAGGACGGCGGGTGGCAGAATGGAAGCCCTGCGGCAGCGGCTGCAGCAGCGGCTGTGGCGCTGGCAGGGGAGGAAGCGGCTATGGAGGAGGAACACCAGATGCAGAAGGGCGGGCGGAAGAGGATGCGGATCGACCTAGAGGTGGACAGAGATGTGGAGATGGTTGGGGGAGGGGAGAGGGACGGAGTGCAGGGAGGGGAGGACTGGGGGGGGGGGCTATTGGGTCCGGAGAGGATCGAGGAGGATGCTGAGATGGAAGAGGCGAGGGAGAGGCGTCGAGTCTGGGAGAGGGAGAGAGAGAGGGAGAGTGAGAGGGAGAGGGAGAGAGAGAGGGAGAGGGAGAGGGAGAGGGAGAGGGAGAGTGAGAGGGAGAGGGAGAGGGAGAGGGAGAGTGAGAGGGAGAGGGAGAGGGAGAGGGTGAGAGACGGCGAGAGGGTACAGGCACAGGAGCTTGCATTCTTTGGGCATGCGGGGAGCTGGGACAGCTCGAGTGCTTGGCGGCCGTCTCCCCTGGGCCCGCTAACTGCGCCCCCTGCAACCACACCGCCCCCACCTGCAGCAGCAGCGGCAGGGATAGGGGCGGGAGGAGGAAGGAATGGTCGAGGTGAAGCAGGTGGTTTGGGGCAGGCGGGGCTATCTGGGGGAGGGGTACCTGTTTTTGGGTCGGTTCCCCAGGACTGGACTGCCACACCGTCAGGTCCGTTTGTTTTTGAGGGCCCCTCGCCTCATCCCCACTGGTGGTCGCCATTTGCTTCCAGCACATCGGCAGCAGCAGCTGCCGCAGAAGCAGCAGCAGCAGCTGCCGCGTCTGCGCCGGCTTTTGCTTCTGCCCCTTATGTGCCAGTACCTATGGCCTTCCCTCCGTCCACTGATATTATTGCACTTGCAGCAGCCGCTGCTGCCGCAGCGTCTGCTCCTCCTGCTCGTCCTGCTCCTCCTCCCCCTCCTCCCCCCCCTGCTCCTGCCCCGGTTCCTCCTCCCTTCCCGTCGTCAGTAGCGTCATTTCTCCCCGGCATTGCTCACCAGTTCCCTCGCCCGTCCCAAAACCTGCCTTCTCACTCGTCCAAGCCTCCTCCTGCTGCTTACCCCTCTGCCGCTGCCGCTGCTGCAGCTGCTGCCGCCGCCGCTTTTGCAGCAGCTACCGGTGGTGGGGTGGACGTGGCTTCTGTGCCGTGGCATCTGATCCACGCGCATGTCTCTGGTAACCGGGGCGGCAGTGGAGATGCAAGTGGGAGCGGCAGTGCTGGTGGTGGTGGTGGCGGCGGCGCCAGTGCGAGTGCCAGCGGCAGTGGCAGCCGCAGCGGCAGCGGCAGCGCCAAGCATCACCCCCACTTCCCTGCCCACCTCTCCAGACCCCGTGTGCTGCACTCAGGCCTCCTCCCCGGGGGGGCCGACAGCCCAGCAGCTGCAGCTGCGGCAGCAGCAGCGGCAGCCCTGGCGGCAGCAGGGGTTGCGGGAGTGTCTCTGGATATGCCGTTTGGGGGAGCGGTGGCGGGGGGAGGGGAGGCGTCTGTAGCCAGCAGCAGTAGCAGCAGCGGGCGCGGGAGCAAGGGCAGCAGGAGCAGCAGGGGCAGTGGAGGCTCTAGTGGGGGGGGGGGGAGGGGCAGCGGGAGTGCGGGGAGGGAGAGTAAGGGTGTGGCGTGGCAAGGAGGAGGGGTGGGGGGAGGAATGGGGAGGATAGAGGAGAGGGAGCGGCATAAGGGCGGAGAGGGTGGGCTGCTGGGGACGATATCAAAGAAAAGGAGGGAGGGGCCGTCGCAAGAGTCGGTGATGGGAGGCAAAACGGTTGTTGCCCTCAGCGGGGGAAGCTCTGCTGGTGTGGGTGGTAGAACAGCAGTGGTGAGAGGAGACGAGGGAGCAGTAGCAAGAGGAGGAATTGGAGGAGCAGCAGGAGGAGGAAAAGCAGGGGGGGACGTGTTTGCTGCAGGGGGTCTGGCGGCAGTGCCACTGCCCAGCACCCCTCCTCCTCCGGGCTTCTCACTCTCCCTTTCCCTGGCCCTGCCAGACCCCTCCCTCACGGCCAGGCAACAGCAACAGCAGCAGCAAGGGCTGTCTGAAAGGAGCCTGCATCTGCGGGAGTATGGTGGTGGCTACGAGGAGCAGCCGCCTCAGGCGGCGGAGCACAGGCAGAGGGAAGGTGGCAGCGGGGCAGCGGCTGCATGGATGCAGGCGGAAGAACGGACAGGTGAGAAACAATGAGACAAGGACTGTGTGACGGGGGCGTGGAGTTGTTGGGTTGGGCTCTTGCTGAGCTGGTCCTTGTTGAGAATTCTCAGACAACCACCTCGGTTTGGGGTCTTGTTGAGAATTCTCAACAACCAACTCGGTTTGGGGTTGTGCCGGTTCCTCTGCTTGCTTGCTGCTGCCATTCCATGTGTTGGATTAGGGAATGAGCAGCCAGGGACGCTCGCCAAAACCAGTCGTTTGCCGTTCGTTGGTTTAGGTTGTGCGGATCTTAGCGGCCATCAAGCTAACTGAATCGGATGCATTCTTACTATGTGTGGTGCTGGTCCCTTTGTGGTTGTGGTCTCTGTGTGGTTCTGGTCACTGTGTGTGATCTGGTCACTGTGTGTGGTTCTGCTGCAATGCTGAATGCTACAGGCGAATAAACTCAATACCGCCGTGCTTCTGCCTCGTGTGTTGCTGTTGCTGCTGCTGCTGCTCCTGATTCCTGCCTCGAGTCCGGGCCTAAGCCCCTGCATCACGTGCAAACATGAGAGAGATAACAAGGCGCATCACCTCTGTGTGGGCCTCGTCCCTGTGCTCCTCGTAAGGACTCGGACCCAGCACCACTAAATCCTCTTCTATATAGCCTCTTAGCGCTTGCCAAAACATCTCTTCCGTCTCCGTCTCCTCCTACTACTCCTCTTCCTCCTCCTCCTCCTCCTCTTCGTCCCTCCCCCTTTTTCCCTTCTCCTGCTTCCCCTCCTCCCCCTCCGCTTTTTAAGCCATGACAGCTCTTGTAGATGATCTAATTGCTCTTGCTGTTCCCACCTTGCGTGCCTGATTAAACCATTGAATCCACCCCTCAGCCCAGCATTCTCTCTTTCTCACTCTCTGTCTCCCCTCTCTCCACTTCTGGTTCCTATGCCATTCTCTTTGTTGCTCTTCGTTTCCCTTTCGTTTTGCTCCCAACATTCTCTCCTCCTCCCCCACCTCATGTTTATTCCTCAGTCCACTCGCTCTCCCGTACTCTGCTTCCTGCCCCTCCCACCCTCCCCTCCTCCCCTCCATCGCTTCTTCCCTCACCTGTTCCCTCCCCCTTTTCCTTTGCCTCCCTCCCTTCTCCATCCTCTCTGTCCTCTCTCCTTGCCTCCTACTTCCCTCTCTTCCCTCGTCGCCCCCTCCCCCCCCCCCCCCCCCCCCTCGTCCCATTTTCCTGACCCCTCCTCTCCACCCTCCCCCTTTCCTCCCTCTCCCCACCTCCCCCCCGGCCGTGGTGTGCCTGCGTACCAAGCAGGTTTCGAAAGCGCGATTTACTTTGCAGGGCAACCCCTGCCCTCTCTTCCTCTCCCTCCACACATGACTGCAGGCCACGCTCACCATGCTTCCACTGGCCCCTCTCGTGGATACCATTTCCCCCCCAACTCGTGCGACCTCCTGCCACACGTCCTGCCACACACACACCTCCAGCCACACCTCCCTCCTCCTCTTCCTCTTCCCCCTTCTCCTCTCCATCACCATCCTTCTCACGCCCCTCCTCCCCCCTCTCCCCAACCCCTTGCTCATCCGCCTCCCGCCGCTCCTTTCCACGCAGTCGCTGTTCCTCCGGCCCTGCAACTGCTGCTGCGGCCTGCGAGTCCCACCTCTCATGGCCTACTCGCAACCACCGACTGTGCCATGGACTGCACTGCAGAGCCCCCCTCCTCCTCCTCTCCTGCCTCATATCTTCCGTCCCTTCCTCCCTCCTTTACTCCCTCACATGCCCCCTCCTATCCCCCCTCCTATCCCCCCTCTTATCCCCCCTCCTATCCCTCTTCTTTTCCTCCCTCATATCCTCCTTCCTACCCCCCTCATATCCCCCCTCCTATCCTCCTTCCTACCCCCCCTCATATCCCCCCTCCTATCCTCCCTCCTACCCCCCCTCCTATCCCCCCTCCTATCCTCCCTCCTATCCTCCCTCCTACCCTCCTTCCGTTTCTCCTTCCTATCCCTCCGCTGCAACGGCTGCTGCAACAGCCCACAACTGCGCCCCACCTGGAGGCACCGCACTATGGGGCACTACGACTCGATCTTCATGCGATCTCAACATACCCGCACCACCCTCGTAGTGTAGAGCGGGGTGCAGCGGCTCACGTCACGTGCTGCATATCACAATTTTGGGGTTGGGTTGGGAGGTCGGGAAGTCTGGCAGCAGCAGCAGCAGCAGCAGCAGCAGCAGCAGCAGCTGGGAGTGTGTAGGTAGGGAGGATACCACCTGGTTACAGCGTTATGGCTGCTTTGCCCTTCGCCCTCTGTTCACTGCCAGGTGCCGTCACGTCTAGAAAGATGTTAGCACTTTTACTCCACTCCACAGGCAGGCCTGGTGTTAGTGTATAATCGCATTGTGTGACTGGCTCTCATGCTTTCTGCCCTTGCTGCTATGTAGAGATCGCTTACGGCTGCGTGCTTATGGAGCATTGTCTTGCCAAAAGACTCGACGACACTTAAAGCCCGTGGATATAATAGCAATCAAGAGGGCTGTTTAATTTGCTCTTGAACTTGGCACATGACTTGATCTTTAGAGTACACGAAACAGAATAGGAACATTTCGTTTTGCAAAGCGGAATCTGACCGTGGCGGTTTGGCGACAGTATTTGCACGAAACCATTCGGTGAACAGTGCAATACGCGTCTTCACGAGTATGTCTTCAAACTGAAATTCGAACAACTGATGCGGTTTTAGATGTGTTGGAAATATCTCAAAGGACTTAAGCGTTTCTGAAGTGTAACACTACACTCGAGGAAGATCGCAACGGGTACGCGAGTCAACGGAAGTTACACGAGGGGCTGGACAAAGAACGCGAAGGAACTCGAAGGGTCGCAACTGGAGGTTGCGACTGACCGTTACAACAGCGCGGATGGTAACCGAAGCGACAATCGAGTCGCTGTGCGACTCGATAACCGCTCCTGCAACTGTATTCTACAACTGCTTTCCTTTCCTATTTCTATATATTGCTGTATGCTTGTTTCTTTAATCAATCACTTGTTCTCATATACTAGTACAAGGGTTCAACTGCCTCAACTTCCGCTGCACTACTCAAGTCTTTTACAACTGGGACTTAGTTTCTGGAAAGATCCTAAGGGCTTTTCTCAGCCCAACATGGTATGAGAGCTGGCCAGAGACCAAACTCCCAGCAACTACTCTCTATCTACAATCTGCAATTCAACGACTTCATTGATTACAAGTCATAGATAACAAGGGCAAGAAGACCTCTACGGGCTCACCCAGTACCCAAGACACTCAATACGGCAACTCTGGGCTGCACACTTCAGGACTGCAGACCGAGACCGGCGCTGCTCAAGAGACAACAGGAAGAACACCGGAAATGGTGACCCCATCGCCGTCTTCAAGCGTCGACCCAAACCTTATGGAAAGGTTCTTCAGCTTCATGTCGCACTTCGATCAGCAGCAGCAGACAAGGACACATGCTCATTCAACACAGAGCAACGGAGGAAACACGGGATTAGCGCCGATGAGCCTTGACAACTCATCTTTCGGGCGACACAATCAAGCGCCTACCTTTGCGCCCTACCACTCGTCACCGGGGACATTCGAGTTCATGCCGCCCCGTGCCCAACCAACAGCAGCTGCATCACAACAGACACCAAATGAGATTCTAAGTCTCCAGGCGCAATTTTCACACGTCATCAAGCTACAGACATCCTCACCGTTCAACGGACATGACTTCTTTACCTGGAGCTTCGAGTTCGAGCTGCTGATGGAGGCTGCGCATCTCCTGGGATACTTCAATGGGTCCCTGCCATTCCCAAGCAACGGCACTGCAAAAGAGCAAGAGATATTTACTTATCAGTCGCTGCTGGCGTACACAGTTCTCTTACGGAACCTATCACCACAAGAACAGCAGAGCATCAGAACATATCGGAGCTATGGAAACTCCGCGGAACTCGCATGGCATCATCTCAAGTGTCTCTATCAAGCAAACGACAGCGTGACACAAAGCAGACTCATGCAACAACTGATGACAATACAGATGAAGACCGGGGAAAAGGCGATGCAGTATATGAGTCGTTGCCAAACCCTCCGCGACCGCCTGCTTCGGTGCGGAGGAACAATCACTGAAGAAAACTTCGTGACGCTTGTCCTCGCCGGGCTCAGGCCAGAATGGAGAACCACACGCTCGCTTCTTCGCGCCCACGGAAGAATCTCGGAGATGCACCTCTGCGCCGAACTTCACGCTGAACAACAAGAGATGGACCTGTTCGAAGAAAGACAACCAAGAAAGCAGCAGCAGTTAGTTTTCTACACTCAACAAAGGAACGACAATAACTACAATCGACGCGGCAAGCAAGATCAACGCGACAACAGAGGACTCACCTTCGTGCCGCCGTTCTGCCACAACTGTCAGACCTCCGGACACTCGAAAGTCAACTGCACACGTCCTCGTGTTTATCGACCAGTAGACCCACAAGTCGCTTCCACTCAAGAAAGTCCCCCAAGGCGCTCCTCCACATCTGCACAAGGAACACCAAACATTATCAGCTGCATGGTGCACATCGACAACTGCGCACCCGGATCACCACCAAATTACGCGCTAGACGAAGAGGAACTCCCGCCGCCACGCTCACAAGGGCTTCAAGTCAACCCGACATATGCTGCGGTCGCCAACGCCGAACCCACCGGGCGAAATACCTGGTTCTTGGACAGCTGCTGCGGTCAACACATGTGTTCTTCCGGACGCTTCGTGCAACAAGAACGACGCCTCAACCGTGATGTCATCATCACCGTCGCCAACAACGAGAATCTGAAAACAAACCGACAAGGCGTGGTTTAGTTACAATCAATGGAGACAAATGTTATACTTCAACTCAACAAGGTCCTCATCGTCGACAACTTGGGATACAACCTACTAAGCGTAAGCCAGCTAATGGCAAAAGGGATTCACCTGGAGTGCGACTCCTACTCCAACGAGTTTCGCCTTTACCACGGGAAGGGCGGTCTCTTCATCGGTCGTGCTCTCCTGAAGTCCGGCGTCTTCGTGTTGGACTTCGTCCCCGACCGCGGTACTGCCGATAGCGACGGAATCGTATCGTTCGCCGCCTGGACACACCCGCCGGATCTTGACCCAGACTTCGACCATGATGGATTCTGGCACTCCAACACCATACCTGTAGCAGAGAGAACACGAGCATTAGCAGTCATCAGATAAGAAAGACAAGTACCAGCAAGTGTCCCTTCCCAACCATCACCTGCAGTAGCAGCAGCAGGACCCAGCCGAGTACCACCACCAGCGATCCGAGGACCGCCAACCGAAGCAGATCAACTTATGCCCATCACACGAGAAGTCTGTCGAAGTCCCGCCACAGTCGCCGCGTTCTTCTCCAACACCGACATATACCACCGCTCGCCCGGCCATCGCGCTCCCGACGACATCTGGCACCAACGACTCGGGCACCCTGCAAATAGCACAATACTACAAACCATCCAAGCCGAAGTTTTAGAACGCAACGCTCTCCTAACAACGAGCGGTCAAGAACTTCGACGACCACGCGCACGATGCTTTACGTGCCCCGAAGCCGATCTTCCCCACCAGCCTTTCGCATCTCATCACAACCCAAGCGCACCTGCATACGCACCGATGGAAAAAGTCTACAGCGACATTTTAAACATGCCTCGGGAAGACGCTGAAGCAGACTTCAACTATGTCATCACGTTCATCGACGCAGCAACAAGATACGTCTGGCACTACAACCTTAAGACGCGCGATCAAGCCTTCGACGCCTTCACGACATGGCTACCCATCGCCGAACGGGAATCAGGAATCAAGCTCAAGAGCTTCCAGTCAGACGGTGCATTGGAATACCAGTCACAACGCTTCAGGACCTATCTGGCGGAAAGAGGAATCAGACGCCTGGTGTCCCTGCCCTACGCTCACCAACAGCAAGGGGTCGCAGAACGCATGAACCGGACCTTGCAGACGACGATGCGGAAGCTGCTCCTGGGGATGAGACTGCCCACCACACTGTGGCCAGACGCGATGACACATGCAGTCCACCTGCACAACCTGTTGTCCTCGTCATCACTTCCCAACAACGCATCGCCGCACCTGCTGTGGACACGAAAAAGGGGCAGCACAAAATTACTTCGAGTTTTCGGTTGCATGGTACAGTACAGACCTCACACAGCCCGAGCAGGACGCTTCACTCAACGAGCTCGGTGGGGACTACACCTCGGCATCGCAAAACATTTTCACGCATGGAAAATCCTCGACATACAAGACAAAAATACAGTGGCATCACGTGACGTTATCTTCTACGAGCGACTGACGCTGCAGCATTACCTGGACAACATTGCCAATTCACAAGACCCCACCGACGGCTTCGCGGGTCTTTGTTCCTTCGCCGACCGTGCTGCCGAAGCTGACGCAGCAGAAGAAGACGTACCTGGAGCCTCGGAAGCTGCCGGACCACTCCCTTTCTGTTCCGTACCTGTTCCACTCGACGAAGACAATCCCCTCGATAGTAACAACCTCGACACCTTTTACCACTTCGCTGACCAAGGTTACATTACACCCCACCCGGTCGACACAAATGTTTCAGAACGCATCGGCCCCAACTTCTTACCTGATCCAGAAGACGGTGACGAAGCAGCCTATTCCGGGAATGAAAATTCCCCTCGACACACACCCACGGGACTGCAGATACTCGGCCTCTGGGTCTCCGTCTAGCATCCGCCGCCGCCATCTCCGCGCGAGCCCCCGACTCTGTCGCAGGCTCTGGGGGGGGAACATAAGGCGAAATGGAAGGAGGCGATGGAAAAGGAGTTAAAGGCTCTGCAAGACCGAAATACATGGAAACTGGTACCTGCAACAAGCATCAACGGGAAGAATGTCCTCTCGGGAAAATGGGTGTACCGCATCAAGACCAATGCCGACGGTTCCACCGAACGATTCAAAGCTCGATGGGTCGTACGAGGGTTCGATCAACGATACGGAACCGACTACACAGAAACATTCGCCCCAGTCTCCCGTCACACCTCATTGCGCATCCTACTCGCTGTCGCGGCCACGAAGAAACTACCACTGCGCCAAATCGACGTCGCAAATGCTTTCCTGTACGCACCTGTGGACGCTGAGATCTTCGTCGAACAACCCCACGGATTCATCGACGACCCCACGAAAGTATGCCAGCTGATAAAATCCCTATACGGGATCAAGCAAGCTCCGCGGCTCTGGCAGCAGCATCTTCACGGTCACCTCGCAAAAATCGGATTCCTACAGCTGCCGCATGACCAAGGCATGTACCGACTGCAAAAGGGAAAAGAGTATATCCTACTCATCGTTTACGTCGACGACCTGCTCTACATCGGCTCCACTACCGACATCGCCACCTGGTTCGAAGGGGAGCTGAAAGAAGACCTGACGATCACGGTATCCGACGCAGTGACCCAGTACCTGGGACTGAATGTCGTCGAAGACAACTCGGCGTTCTACCTACACGCTGGAAAGTACGCAGGCACCGTCGCGAAGAAATTCGGTCTAACACCGACTACGATCCCAACTCCCTACCGCTACGGGAACAACAACAGCACCTCCGCAAAACTCCCCGCGAAGCAAATCCAGGAGTATCAACAGAAACTCGGCTGCCTACTATTCGCAGCAGTAACCTGCCGACCCGATCTCTCCTACAGCGCGAGCCAACTGGCGACGCATCTGAAGCAGCCGGAACAAGAAGATCTCGAGGAGCTCAACCGGGCACTACTCTACTTCGTCTCCACGCCAACGACCGGACTTACCTACAGCAAGGTAACCACACCATCCGTACGACTACTCGGATACGTCGACGCCGACCACGCGGGAGACAAGGAAAATCGACGATCGAGAACGGGCTACATCTACCGACTAGAACCTATCGGGACTATCTCCTGGCAGTCAAGCAAGCAGGAACTAATCGCACTATCTTCGGCTGAAGCAGAATATATCGCCCTCTGTACTGCGACCAAGGAAGGACTCTACCTACGAGAATTGCTAGAGGAAGCGAAAATTGCGACACTGCCCGCCTTCTCACTCCTCTGCGACAACCAATCTGCGATCAAAATCGCAAACAAGGACGGCTTCGCCAACCGAACCAAACACATCGCCCTGCGATACTTCAACTCAGTTACTGCCCTACGACAGAAATGGCCGCAGACTATCTGACGAAGAAATTGGCGAAGGCGAAGTTCGATTACTGTATGCTGCTGACCGGACAGACAAACGTCACCGGATCCGAACACGTCAGCATTCCAGAAACGAAGGGGAGTGTTGGAAATATCTCAAAGGACTTAAGCGTTTCTGAAGTGTAACACTACACTCGAGGAAGATCGCAACGGGTACGCGAGTCAACGGAAGTTACACGAGGGGATGGACAAAGAACGCGAAGGAACTCGAAGGGTCGCAACTGGAGGTTGCGACTGATCGTTACAACAGGGCGGATGGTAACCGAAGCGACAATCGAGTCGCTGTGCGACTCGATAACCGCTCCTGCAACTGTATTCTACAACTGCTTTACTTTCCTATTTCTATATATTGCTGTATGCTTGTTTCTTTAATCAATCACTTGTTCTCATATACTAGTACAAGGGTTCAACTGCCTCAACTTCCGCTGCACTACTCAAGTCTTTTACAACTCGGACTTAGTTTCTGGAAAGATCCTAAGGGCCTTTCTCAGCCCAACAAGATGTTTAGACTGTTTTCAACGCGATCAAGAAGGCTCGATAAGATTTATTTTTTTGCGACTTCAAGTCGCGTACCTCACATGAAACGATTTGTACCGCGCCCTAATAAAAACTGGCGTGTGCTGTGCATGGTGCTTTCGCTGCCTAGGGCGTAGTGGCGCTGGGCTGGGTTTGCACTCCGAAAAGTCCCAAAATATATGGGGGGAAGTGTTAAATTATATAAGTTATTATAGAAGTGTAGGCTTGGTAGATGTTACTAAACATTACTGTAGAGGGTACAACACCCCTCCTTGTATCCCTCTCTCTTCTTTCCTAGTTCTCTTTACTCTTGACATTCTCGTTTACCTCCTAGATCTAGATCTCACGCCATATTTATGGCTTCACCTATTCCTACCTAGCCAATCTTCACGACAGGAAGTTCAAGTTTCTTACCGCTCAAATGCCTGGTGTGGCGGGGGCAGGGACATAATCAGCTGGGGGTGGCGCAAGATAATAGACCTTTTCCGATCAGGGGGTTTCAAGATTAATAAACTTGAAAGGCAATTTCTGCAATTTGGGTCAACGGCTTTAAGACTAGAAAGAATGAATAGAAGGGAGAACAGGGGAGATATAGCATTTGGGTTGTACCCACTAAGAACATACCCTATCTAGCCTATAACTTCTACATAACAATATATGTATAAGTTGACACACCCCCTAGGCTAGATAAGGGGTAGACCTGAACAAGAAACACGGAGCTCAGGGGTGGCACTACTAGTCCAATCTCTGAGGCAGGGGCCCGAAGACCAGTCAGCAAGAGTACAAGCAAGACAGAGCAAACCAGGGCAGCACTACTAGTCCAACCACTGGAGGAAAAGCCACAAGGCCAGTCTGCAAGGCATAAATAGAAAGGAGTACACAATCAAGGGCCTAGCAAGTGAGAGTCAGCAGGGAGTAGACCTAACTGCAAGCAGTGCCGCTAATGATCTCTAGGCGCAAGCGCCTTAGTAAAGATATCAGCTGTGTTGGCACCTGAGGCCAAGTGTACTACGCGGGCCTGGCGACGCTGCTGAAGCTCGCGCAGGAGGAAGTACCGCAGCTGGATGTGCTTCGCTCTGCCCTCCAGTCGAGGCTCCTGACACAGGAGGATCATGGCCCTGTTGTCAGCGTACAGATTTGGGGCAGAGCTAGGCCGCTCACCTAAGTCAACAAGCAAGAAGGTCAACCAGCGGAGCTCCTGTGCCGCCATGGCACCGGCGTAGATCTCTGCCTCACAGCTAGACTGTGCAACAGGCGAGGAGCGAGAGGACCTCCACGAGATGGCACCAGAACCAAGGCTGAAGCAGTAGACCTGGGAGGACCGGAGTGTCTCAGCGTCATCTGCACGAGAAGCGTCTGTGTGCCCAGTAAGGACCACTGGCCTGCGTCCTCCCAGCACTAGCCCCATGCCGGATGTACTTGCAAGATAACGCAAAACCCTCTTAGCGGCAGACCAGTGCTGTGGTCGGTGTCTGCCTATGGCCACCAAGCGGGCCAGGATGCTGAGAGGGTATGCGAGATCTGGGCGAGTGCAAGTCATCAGGTACATGAGGCAACCCACCAGCTCTGCGTAACGACCACTATGCTCTGTTAACTCCTCAGGAACTAGTGCTGAGAGCCTGTGGTCTACCGGCAGAGGTGTGGGCTGTGTGGAGGAGAACTGAAGACCGAACCTCTGAAGGACCTGGCGCACCAAGTGTGACTGTGTGAGAGTCATGGTGCGCGCTGCTCTGTCCCTGGAGATCTGAAGGCCAAGGTAGCGGCGCAGCTCTCCCAGGTCAGTGTAGGTGTGTCGCCTCAGCAGATCAGCCTTCACAGAAGCCAGCGCGTCTTTGTCGAACGAACTGCAGGTCAGCTAGCGTGGCACGCAACGTGTCGTGGCACTCACGGGGCACCTGCCGCAAGCCGTAGATGGGGCGCCGGAGGAGCCACTGGGTCCCAGGAAGGAAAGTACCTGTGAAACCCTGAGGGCTGCGCAGGTAGACCTACTCGGGTAGGCTGCCCTGAAGGAAAGCAGTGGAGAAGTCGAGGCAGTGAAGCTCGTAGTCACGCTGTGCTGCTATGTGTAGCAGCGCCCGAAGAGTGGTCAACTTCGGGGTCGGGGCGAAGGTCTGAAAGAAGTCCACCCCCTCTCGCTAACTGAAGCCTCTAGCGACGTAGCGCGCCTTGAACACTGGCGGCTCTCCAGGGGGGCGCTTCATCTTGAAGAGCCACCGGCCATCGACTACGTTCACCCTAGGTGGGGGAATTGCGTCGACGTAGGTGCCAGTAGCCCTCTAAGATGCCATCTCCTGCTCCATGGCAGCTGTCCACTAAGAGTCCCAGGGTCCCGAGCTCGCCTCAGCGTAGGTGCGAGGGGTCGGGATGTCAAAGGCGTTGGGGTCACCCTCAGGGACTAGAAGCATGGAACTGAGATGGGGAGCAGCCTCTGACAGGAAAATAAGCTCGTATTGCCGGTCCTCCAAGACGTCATTGCCGAGGGCAGGAGCACCCCCGACGGACGAAGGACAGACAGGGTCAGAGACCAGAGTGGTAGCGAAGTCCAGGCAGCGAGTAGAGGCAAAGTCAGCGACAGCAACGACAAGAGCGTCAAGACTGGAGACAGGAACAGACGGGTCGGTAACGAGGAAGGCAAGGACACGAGGGACAGGAGGACGAGCAGCACGAAGGTAGTCAAACAGAGGGGGAGGCGCGACAGTGAGCGACGATGGAGGAGGCGAAGGCAAACAGGGAGGACGAAACGCGTGGGAACGAAGCAACATAGGGTGAGAACGCTGAACACGAGAGGGACGGCGAGACCAGACGTGAGACGGAGGCGTCGGGTCAGGAGACAGAGGAGGAGTAACAGGAGGGGAACGAGAGGGGAAACGAGCCGGGGACGAGTCCGGCGGAGGAAACCCAGGACCGTGAACAAGAACAGGGGAAGAGGGCGAGGGAGGCGCAGGTGAGCAGTCAGGGGAGGGAAGGCCGAGCAGGCGAAGGGCGGATTCCGGCGGCGATTGCTGCTGCTGCTGCTCAACGCCGACACCTGGACCACTAGCTGTACTACTGCTACCTCCGGTACACTCCATGCCAGCACCCCCAGAACGAGAAACGTCGCCAGCGCCAGTGCCACCCCCGAGCCCGCCCGGACAAGCCACGACAGGAGCCCCAGGACTAGCACCCTCTCCAACTCCAGCACCCCCAGAGTCCACGAACGGCTGCGGCTGCGACCACGGCTGCAGCTGCGGCGGCAGTGACGGCTGCGGCTGCGGTGGCGACTACGGCTGCGGCGACGGCTGCGGCTGCGGCTGCGACTGCGACGAGGGAGGAGGAGACACCGGGGAGGGATAGGCGGCGCAGACTGCGCCGTGGGGCCACTGAAGTCAGCCGACTCCTCGACCGGGACAACCGTCGGGAGGGGAGTGACGTGAGACACACCAGGTGGAGCAGGATGGGGAGGGAGGGGAGCAAGGGCAACCGTGGGAGTGGGAACCAGAAACAGGGGGGGGGAAACCGGGAGACCTTGGCAAGGAAAGCGGTGGAAAAAGGAGACAGACTCGTCAAAAGTGACGTCATGGGAGTGAAGGAAGCGGTGAGACGACGGGTGGTAGAAGTGCCAGTTAGACGAGTCAAGGGGGAAACCGAGGAAGACACAGGGGACGGTGCGGGTAGTGAGCTTGTCCGTGCCGGAGGAACGAATGTGAGCGAGGCAGCCCCAGACGTGGAACGCAGACGCGTCACCAGGGAACTCGGTCCAAAGAAGGGTCGGCGAAACCTGCGGCCGCTAAGAGCGAGGCCACAGAAGAGGTTAAGCTGGTGAGCGGCGTAGCGAACGGCGAACGGCCACAGAAAATGGGGTGCACCGCCATGGATCATGGAGGTACGAGCCACCTCTATGACCAGACCGATGCGTCGCTCAGTGACCCCACTCTGCTGCGGGGAGTCCGTAAGGGTGTACGTTTGGGTGATACCCTCCGCACGACAGGACCGACCCAGCCGACAAGAGGCAAACTCGCCATCACAGTCGGAGTGGAGACACAGTACAGGGAGACCGCGGTGGAGGCGTGCAGGGACGAGCCACGGGATAAGAATGTCAGGCACGTCGGTCTTCCGCTCTAGGGGAAACACCGTGGTGTAGCGCGTGAAGTCGTCAACTAGCACTAGAAAGTAGCGCTCGCAACGTGGTCCAGGGACAGGGGTTGGGCCCCAGACGTCCAAGTGCAGGGTGTGAAGGGGTGTAGTGGCAGGGCGAAGTGAGGAGGAGTGAGGAGCATGGCGCAGCCGGCCCTCAACGCAGGGCGTGCACGACGGCGCAGGCGAGGGAGGGAGAGCAGGGAGCGACGCAGGGAAGCCGAGGACTAGACCGTGCTGAGACATGTGACGCAGGCGGGGGAGCGCGGGGTGACCTAGGCGGTGGTGCCACAACAGTGACGGGTGAGTGAGCGACCGACACGAGCAGGCCGCAGCTACCTCGGTGGACGCAGAACCAGGGGAGGACTCGCCCGCCGGGGGGGGAGTAGTGTCCAGCGTAAACAGGCCAGACACAGTGTCCCGGGGGATCATCGCAAGTGGGGCACCTGAGGCGGCCTCGGAACAGACCGCGTACCGCTCGTGACCAGGGAACATAGTGGTGACGCCGAGGTCCTGAAGACAGCCGACACCAACTAAGTTCCTTGAGAACGAAGAGATGTGCACTCCTGTAAGGGAACCGGAGGGAACCGCCGGACAGGGAAGGGTAGTGTAGCTGGGAGCAACGACAGGACCATAGGAGGGGTCCGCAAGGGCGACAGCGGCAGGCGCAGCAAGCGGCGTGAGGGCGACGTGGTCGTGGAAGAAACAGGCTAATGCACCGGAGTCTAGAGTGAAGGACAGCGACGCTGTAGTGGCTGACGACAGAGGAGCAAGGGTAGAGCCAATATGTATAGCCAGGGAGTGCCCATCCTGGCGCTGACCTGTCAGGTGCCGGCGGAGGTCGACGAGCCATGCGGCGAAGTCAATCGCGTGCCCCTGAGCGTCCAAGCGAAGAACAGCGTCCGCCATCGCACGGTGTGACAGCGGCACAGCGGTTCAGCGGTGCAGCGACTCGGCGGCTCGGCGGCTCGGCGGCTCGGCGGCTCAAGGACACGGTGGCACGGCGGCTTGGCGGCTCGGCGGTATGGCGGCTCGGCGGCATGGTGGCTCATCGGCACGGCGGCTCAGCGGCGCGGGTGCTCGGCGGCTCGGCGGCACGGCGGCTCGGGGACACGGCTGCTCGGCGGCTCAAAGGGCCAGCTAGGGCACAAGGGATCGGCTAGGGCACAAGGGGCCGTCAAGGGCACGTGGGGCCAGGCTAGGGACGCGGGGGGGGGGCAGTAGGAGCACGAAGGGCCGTAGGGGTGCGAGGGGCCGGCTAGGGATGAGACCGGGCCGGCTAGGGGCGCGAGGGGCCGGTAGGAGGCGCGAGGGGCCGATAGGAGGTGCGATGGGGCCGGCTAGGGGCGTGAGGGGCCGTAGTGGTGTGCGGGGCCGGCTAGGGGCGCACGGGGCCGGCTAGGGGCGCGACTGAGCTGGCTAGGGCCGCGACAGGGCTGTAGGAGCGCGACAGGGCTGATAGGGGCGCGACGGGGCCGGTTAGGGGCGCGACGGGGCCGTGGGGGCGCGATAGGGCCGTAGGGGCGCAACGGGGCCGAATAGGGGCGCGAGGGGCCATAGGGGCGCGACGGGGCTGTAGGGGCGCGACAGGGCTGTAGGGGCGCGACAGGGCCTGCTAGGGGCGCGACGGGGCCGTAGGGGCGCGACGGGGCCTGCTAGAATGAATGAATAGAAGAAGGGAGAACAGGGGAGATATAGCGTTTGGGTTGTACCCACTAAGAACATACCCTATCTAGCCTATAACTTCTACATAACAATATATGTATAAGTTGACACGCCCCACCAAAACACCCTGTCACACAGCGTACCTAAATCTGGTAGTCTGATTTATCATGGCAAACATTTTGCATCCCTGTCCACACAGGGTATATTTAAAAACACCTTGTTTTTTATTGCCCTTTGAAGCCATTGACTGCAGTAGCAATTATCTTATGTTGACGGCTTGACGAAATGTATAGTGCGACACGATTGACGAACTTGCGACTCAAGCGAGTTGCGCGTGGGGGGCGAAATTGGAGGGGCAGGCAAGGGCATATAAGGGCGTGTGTCGTATAGTGTCGGAACCGTGCAAGTTTCGCAACTTGGACTGGTCACATGGTTCGCAACTCATTTTGATAAGGCTTCGTGGGCTACTCCCCTGGAGAAATCTTCGTCAATTCTGGAACCAGTTTCGGAATTTCTAGAGGCAGAACTGTAAAACACACATCCTAAGGAAATTCAGTGGATGACAATTTTGGTGAAGGGCCAATGAACGCTCTCTCACATCCTTCAGCACACATCGTCAGAAATGTTTGAAGGCTCAATCGGTCCCCTTACACCTCCTCCAGTAAGACTGGGAGAAAATCTGGCCGAGGGCCAATCAGCACCTCCCCTCACACGGCCCCAGCACACATCGAGCGTTTATTTTGGCTAAGGGCCAGTTAGCCCTCTCACACAGCCCCAGCACACATCGAGCGCTGATTTTGGCTAAGGGCCAGATAGCACCCTCACATAGCTTGCATTACGCATCTGTCGCTGATTTTGGCTAGCCAGACAAGGCTTTAAGGGTAGTTCCCTTGCTGCCCTGTTTCATAAGGGCTGGAGGGTCGCAAACCCGGATTTTCAAAGGGGAAAAAAAAAAAAAAACTTTTTGGATCAGGGTTATAAAATCGCTAACCTTGAAAATCAGGGTAATCAGGGCATTTTACCCGGATATTTTGGGCCCTGGTAGCTAATTCTGTCAACTTATACATATGCTTTGTATGTAGAATTTATCGGCTAAATATGTTTGTGTTCTTAGAGAGTACAACTCTAACCCTATATGTCTCCAGTATCTCTTTGTTCTAGTTACTTTTGCTACTCTGAGATGGTATCAGACTAGGTAGGTCCCACCCACCCGCGCTTCCGCCTTAGCCTACCGTAGAGCGCCTCGTCTTAGCCTACTGTAGAGCGCCACGACCTAGCCCGCCGCGTCGCGCAGCCCTAATCTGCCGTGCCAGCCCCGTTCCGCCGTGCTGCCCTAGCCCGCCGCGCTGCCCTAGCCCGCCACACTGGCCCTAGCTCGCCACGCTGGCCCTGGCCCGCCGCACTGGCCTTGGCCCGCCGCACAGGCCCTGTCTCGCCGCGCCGCCCTAGTCCGTCGTGCCGGCCCCGTTCCGCCGCGCTGCCTTAGCCCGCCGCGCTGGCCCTAGCCCGCCGCACTGGCCCTGGCCCGCCGCGCAGGCCTCGCCTAGCCGCGCCGCCCTAGCTCGACGTGCCGTCCCTGTCTTGCCGCGCGGCCCGTAGCTCGCTGCCGACCTCTGCTCGCCGTCCCGCCCTAGCCCATCGCCGGTCCCAGTTTGATGCGCCATCCCAGCTCGACGCCGGCCGCAGCTCGCCGCTGGCCCCAGCTCGCCGCACTGCCCCAGCTCGCTGCCGGCCCCAGCTCGCCGCCGGCCCCAGCTCGCCGCCGGCCCCAGCTCGCCGCCGGCCCCAGCTCGCCACGCCGCCCCAGCTCGTCGTCGGCCCCAGCTCGCCGCCGGCCCCCGCTCGCCGCGCTACCCCAGCTCGCCGTGCCGCCCCACCTCGCCCCCAGCCCCAGCGCGCCGCCGGCCCCAGCTCGCCGCATCGCACCAGCTCGATGCCGGCCCTAGCTCGCCGTCGGCCACAGCTCGCCGCGCCGGCCCAGCTCGCCATCGGCCCCGGCTCGCCGCGTTGCCCCAGCTCCCCTTGCCGGCCCCTCCACGCCGCCGGCCCTGGTTCCCCTCTAAGTTGGCACTCCTGCCGACTGTCTCCTCTCTTGCGCCTTCACCGCACTTCACCGCACATTACTACACTCCACCGTACTCCACCGCACCCCACCGCACTCCACCGCACCTGCCTGCTCCGTGCTCCTCCTCCTCCTGCATCCGTCCGCTGCTGCAGCTGTGCGCCATAGTGGATGCCGTTCTCCGCCTGGATACGGAGGGTCGGGCTGTTGACATTGAGGCGTGGCTCGCCGACCTGCGCCGCCAGCTAAGGGTCAGCGCCAAAATGGACAGTCCCTGACCATCCACATCGACAGTAAGCTGCCCTCCCCCCCCCCCCCCCCCCCGCCCTCTCCTGCTGCCCACCTTGACGCCCCTACTCCTGCTAAGCATAAGGCTTTTACAGCTGCTGAGCTCGCCTGCTCTGTCTGGGAGTCGCGAGATGCCATTGCGCAGCTTGCTATCAGTTACGCTCTCCCCCTGTCGGAGCGTTCCCATATTCAGGCCATAGAGACTGCAGAGGAGTACCTAGATGTCATCATTGCGCACTATTCTACTCTCTCCTCCGCCTCTGCTGGCCGCCTCTTTCTGCCCCAACTCTTCCTTCATCTTGCTTCCTTCCCACGGTTGCTGATCTTGCCACTCATCTGCGCCCACTTGAGTCTTGCTACCTCGTTGCTAGCACTGAGACTCAACTCACTAAACTGCCACCCTCTCTTGGCGCTACCCTCTACTTCCTTGCCACGCGCCTCCTTCGCCTAGCCACAGCCCGTGATGCCTTCATTAGTTTCCACCCCGCTGACCTCACCTTGACCGAGTTCTTCACCACCCTGTCCGCGATAGAGACCCACCAGCACACTATCGCTCAATCTTCTGGTACTGCGGCGACCCCTATCTTCCAGGGCTGTGCTCCCTCCTAGTGCACTTACTCTGACGTTTCCGCAGCTGTCGCCGAGACAGTCCCTGTCATTGAGACCGCTGCCGCGGCCTCAGCGCAACTTCGTCAGGGTAAGGTTCGTCGCCCCAGAGGAGGGCGAGGGGGAGGGAGGGGTGCTGGGCATGGCAGGGATGGAGCCAGCGCAGGAGGTACAGACGAGGGGGTGGGGGCTGACGCCCCGGAGCAGCAGCAGGAGCAACAGCAGCCCCAACAGCAGCAGCAGCAGCAGTGGGGGGCCCTTCCGCTGTGGTGGCCCGGTGGCTTTGGTGGTGGTGGCCGCAAAGGCAGCCCTCATAGCTTGACGTCAGGTGGCGGCTCCAGTTCTGTGAGTTGCCAGTACCAAATCCAGTCTGGTTCCCTTTGTGGCACCGTGTGTGAATCTCCCGACCACACTGCTGCCCGCAGCTACCACCGCCTCGACGACCTCTTCCGTCTCCGCTTCGAGCCCACACCGTCCCTCCCGGACTGGCACAGCCCGGTCCGTCGTCGTGTGCCGTTCTTTGAGCTAGATATGGATCAGATTCGTTGTGCTATGTATGCCATGTGTCCTGCTGAATCTAGTGTGACTGGATCTTGTTACCCTGTGTTGCTTACCCTAGGAGTGTCCTCTATGTGTCGTCTAAGCTCCCCTACTATGTGAGGCGTAGTGTGACGTCTTTACCCTTGGCTCTACGCTAGTGCCCCCACCGACTGACACTACCACCGCGCTCTCCTTCACGCTGGACTCTGGTGCATCCGCTTGCTTGTTTCGTGACCACACTACTCTCACTCCACTTGCTGCCCTAGCATTTGTTGCTCTTGCTGACCCCTCCTCTGGTCTGGTAGTTGCACGTAGCTCCACTGCACTTCCCTGTCCGGCGGTTCCCTCAGACTCCCTTACACGTTTGCACATCCCCTTGTTCTCCAGAAGCTTACAGTGACGGAAAAAAGTGTCCGGATGTTTGGCACTAATTAGGATTTTTAGGCTTTCTGATCACGGTACATAAAGTCTTAATGTTTAATGGTGGTACACTTCGGGAGGGGCACATAGTGGATGTCTTCACAGCACTCAAGTCCATAGTAGTACACTGCATCTAACTTAGTGCCAAAAGTTATACAAGGGGGTCATGCGGACAGTTTTTTCCCAGGACAAAGCGCATACTTCCGAATAGGTTTCTAGTACCTACTACACCGACCCTTGGCCTTGATCACCACCTGCACCCTCCTAGGCATGTTATCTACGAGGTTAGTGCAAACTGTTGCAGAGATCTTCTCGCACTCTTCTTGGACCCTCCCTTTTGCATAAGGGGGTGAGCACTAGGAAAATTCGAAGGATTTGAGCGTCTGCAAGAGTTTTGTGCACGATTTCTGTTTGAATGTTACGTATGAGGCTAGCCAGATTGAGGTATGACCAAAGATGCCATTAGCCAATTGGTTCCATCTTATCATGGGTCATCTTCATCGTACCGTTGTAGGGTAAAACCACGAACAGAGGAGCGAAAACTAGTGTATATGCTGCGAAACTGAGGGTAACGTAGCATGGTGGATTGTTGATCCTTGCACTATTAGAATCACGTTAGGATCCGCAGCTCTCGTTATGGTGTAGCAGTCAAAGAAGTCGCGACTGTCCGAGAAGAATATCCGGGTTGAGGTCTGGTGAAGAAAAGGGCCACTCCAGTGCTACAAACTCATGCTCTCCAATGCTATTCCAAGCCTAGGCAGTACAAATGGCTTGGAGAGCATTGGGGAGCATGAGTATGTTGCACTGGAGTGACCCTTTTCTTCACCAGACCTCAACCCCGATATTCTTCCCGAAAAGTCGCGACTTCTTCGACTGCTGCACCGTGATGAGACATGCAGATCCTAGCGAGGTTCTAATAGTGCAAGGATGAATATTCGACCGTGCTACGTTACCCTCAGTTTCACGGCATATGCACTATTTTTCGCCGCTCTATTCGTGGTTTTACCCTACAGCGATACGACAAAAACAACCCATGATAAGATGGAATCAATCGGCTAATGGCATCTTTGGTCATACCTCAGTGTGGCTAGCCTCATACATAACATTCAAACAGAAATCGTGCACAAAACTCTTGCAGGCGCTCAAATCCTTCGCGATTTTCCAAGTGCTCACCCCCTTATGCAAAAGGGTGGGTCCAAGAAGAGTGCGAGAAGATCTCTGCAACGATTTGCACTAGCCGTGTAAATAACATGCCTAGGAGGTTGCGGGTGGTGATCAAGGCCAAGGGTCGGTGTACTAGGTACTAGAAACCTGTTTGGAAGTTTGCTCTTTGTCCCGGGAAAAAACTGTCCGGATGACCCCCTTGTATAACTTTTGGCACTAAGTTAGATCCAGTGTACTACTATGGATTTTAGCGCACTGAACACATCCACTATGTGCCCCTCCCAAAGCGTACCACCATTAGACATTAAGACTTTATATACCGTGGTCGAAAAGCCTAAAAACCCTAATTAGTGTCAAACATCCGGACAGTTTTTTCCGTCACTGTAGTTGGTGTCGGCTGTCTTTAAGACCTGAGTGTCACCGCTACGTTTCCTGGGCACGAGCGGTACGCAGTCTGTACTCAGGCCACCATTGGTGCCCATCTCACCACGTTCCCCCGGCACTCGGTGTCTGACTTGTTCACGCTGGACACCGCGCCCCCCTCGGTGACTCTGTCCCCCCAAGTGGCTGCATCCACCTAGGTTGCCACGCATTGTTCGTGTCGGTCGCTCACTTACCCGTCGCGGCTGTGGCACCATTGCCTAGGTCACCCTGCACTGCCACGTCTACGTTGCATGTCCCACCACGGTCTTGTCTTAGGTCTCCCTGCATCGCTTCCTACCCTCCCTCCCTCGCCCGCGCCTCCGTGCACGCCTTGCGTCGAGGGCCGGCTGCGTCGTACTCCTCACTCCTCGTTTCCCGCCACCACTACGCCATTCCAGATCCTGCACTTGCACGTCAGGGGCCCAGCCCCCGTCCCAGGGCCACGTCGCGAGCGCTACTTTCTGGTTCTCGTTGATGACTACACGTGCTAAACCACGGTGTTTCCCCTGGAGCGGAAGGCCGACGTGCCTGATGATCTTATCTCGTGGCTTGTAGCTGCGCGAATACACCGCGCCTAGCCAGTGCTCCGTCTCCACTCCGACCGTGGGGGTGAGTTCGCCTCCGGACGGCTTGGCTAGAACTATCGTGTGGAGGGCATCACCCATTCGTACACCCCACAGCATAATGGGGTTGCTGAGCGACACATCAGTTTGGTCATGGAGGTGGCTCGTACCTCCATGATCCATGCCAGTGCACCCCATTTTCTGTGGCTGTTTGCAGTGCGCTACACTGCTCACCAGCTTAACCTATGGCCCTAGCAGCCACAGGTTTCGCCGACCCTTCTCTGGACCGGGTCCCTTGGTGACTCATCTGCGTTTCACATTTGGGGTTGCCTTGCTCACGTCTGCGATTCTTGCGCGGACAAGCTCACTGCCCGCACCGTCCCTTGTGTCTTTCTTGGTTTCCCTTGGCACGCGTCTGACTGGCACTTCTACCACCCGTGGTCTCACCGTTTCTTTCACTCGCGCGACGTCACCTTTGACGAGTATGTGTCCTTCTACACCCGATTTCCCCATAGAGGTCTCCCGGTTACCCCACCCATGTTCCTTATCCCCACACCCCCGGTAGCTCCCGCTCCCCTTCCTGCCCCATCTGGGGTGTCTCACGTTACTCCCCTTCCCTCGAAGGAGTCTGATGACTCCAGCGGCCCGTGGCTCAGGGTCTGCCTCTTGTTTCTACAGCGCCTGCACCCTCAGCCCCAACGTCTCCTCCACCGCCGCAGTAGCAGCAGCCGCATCCGCAACAGCCAGGGTCAGGTGGGCGCTGGGGGTGTTGGCGCTGGGGGTGCGGACTCTACGGAGGGTCCTAGATCTGGGGCTGCTAGTCCTAGGGTTGATGTCTTGGTAAGTCCTGGAGGTAGCAGTGGTTCGGCTAAAGGTTCTGGTGTGGGCGTGGAGTTGCAGCAGCAGCAGCCGTCGCCGCCGGAGTCCGCCCTTCGCCTCCTCGGTCTTCCCTCTCCCGACTGCCCACCTGCGCCTTCCCCGGTGCTGCCTCCTCCGCTTACCTCCGTCCCTATGTTCCCTCCATCAGACTCGTCCCCGGCTCGTTTCCCCCCTCGTTCTCCTTGTGTGTCTCCTCCCTTGTCTCCTGAACCGACCCCCCCTCTCGCTGATGGTCTCACCGTCCCTCTCGTAATCGTCCTGCCGCTCCGAGCGTCCTCCCTATGCCTCTTCGTTCTCACGCATCTCGTGCTCCTCCCGCTCCTCTTCTCCCGTCGCCTCCTCCGCCGTCCCTCGTTGTCTCCCCGCCTCCTTTCTCTGACTTCCTCCGTGCTGCTCGTCCTCTTGTTTCTCGAGCCCGTCCCTCTCTTCTTACCGGCCCGTCCATTCCTATCTCTAGTCTCTCGGCTCTTGTCGTTGCCGTCGCTGACATTGCCTCTACCCATCGCCTTGATGATGCCACTGTTCTGGTCCCTGACCCTGCCCGTCCTCCGTCCTCCATGCAGTGATGACATAGAGGACAGGCAGTGACGTCTTAGAGGACAGGCAGTACGAGCTAGCTTTCCTGTCCGAGGCCGCTCCTCATCTCTGCTCCATGCTGCTAGCCCCTTAGGATGACCTAGATGCTCTTGATATCCCGACCCCTCGCACCTATGCTGAGGCAACTTTGAGACCTTGGCCTCTTAGTGGATAGCTGCCATGGACGCAAAGATGGCATTTTGGAGATCCACTGGCACCTACATTGACGCAGTTCCCCCATATTGGGCGAATGTAGTCGATGGCTGGTGGCTCTTCAAAGTGAAGCGCCCACTTGGAGAGACGCCGGTGTTAAAGGCGCACTACGTTGCAAGAGGCTTCATTCAGCGCGAGGGCGTTGAATTCTTTCAAACCTTCGCCCCGACCCGAAGATGACCACTCTTCGGGCGTTGCTTCACATAGCAGCACGGCGAGACAATGAGCTTCACTCGTTGGTTTTCTCCACTGCGTTCCTCCAGGGCAGTCTGTACGAGCAGATCTATCTGCGGCGTCCACCAGGCTTCTCTGAATCTTTTCCTCCTGGGACCCAGTGGCTCCTCTAGTGCCCGATTTACGGTCTACGACACGCGCCCCGAGAGTGGCACGACACGCTGCATGCTATGCTAGCAGACCTTCAATTCTTTCCGTCCTCTTCTGACTCGTCGTTCTTCGTTCGCTCAGGCCAGACTCCGTTCTACATCCTAATCTACGTAGATGACCTGGTCTTTGCTACTTCAGGCAGAGACGCACTGGCCTCCGTGAAGGCCGAGCTGCTGAGGAGACACACCTGCACTGACCTAGAAGAGTTGCGCTGCTACCTTGGGCTGCAGATCTCTAGGGACAAAGCAACGCGTACCATCGCTCTCACACAATCACACTTGGTGCGCCAGGTCCTTCGGAGGTTCGGCCTTCAGTTCTCCTCCGCACAGCCTACACCCACGCAGACCACAGGCTCTCCACTCTAGTCCCTGACGAGTCGGTTGAGCCTAGTGGTCCGTACGCAGACCTTGTGGGCTGCCTCATGTACCTGGTGACTTGCACTCGTCCATACAGTATCTCGCATATCCTCCTAGTATCCTGGCTCGTTTTGTGGCGACAGGCAGACACCGACCCCAGCACTGGTCTGCCGCTAAGAGGATTTTGCGCAATTTAGTAAGTACATCGGGTATGGGGCTAGTGCTAGGAGGACGCAGACCAGTGGTTCTCACAGGGCACACAGACGCTTCGTGGGCGGACGACGCTGAGACTCTCAGGTCCTCCTAGGGCTCCTGCTTCAGCCTTGGTGCAGGCGCCACCTCGTGAAGGTCCACCCGCTTGTCGTCTGTTGCCCAGTCCTGCTGTGAGGTTGAGATCTACGCTGGTGCCATGACGGCACAGGAGCTCCGCTGGCTGATGTTCTTGCTGACTGATTTAGGTGAGCGGCCGAGCTCTGTGAGCCTTGTGGCTCTTGTTTTAGTGGTCGGACTAGTCGTGCCGCCCTGAGTTACACTTGTTTAGTTTTTACTCTTGCTGACTGGTCTTCGGACCCTGTCTCAAAGGTTGGACTAGTAGTGCCACCCTCAGCTGTGCATTTCATGCTAGGCACTGCCCCTTATCTAGCCTAGAGGGTGTGTCAACTTTTACATATGTTTTGTATGTATAAGTTCTAGGCTAGATGGGTTTGTGTTCTTAGAAGGTACAACTCCAACCCTATATATCCCATATATTGTATACACCCGGATATAGCCGCATATGTGCTTATAATGAAACCCCTTGCAAAATCACATGGGCTTGTAATATAATTATTTTTTAAACACATGGGCTTAATAAAAGTACCATAAGGAAAAAAAAGTTTTGAAGGCAACAAACTGTACTCTTTTATTTTTTTATTAGAATGGGCCAAACTCATAAAGTCCTCCAATGGTTTTGTAGAATCGGCTCGGGAATGTCCCGCCAGCAAATCCTTGCCGGAATCTAGCCAATCGGAGCCGAAATCGAGTGAATTGACTGAGCGGAAGTTGGGCGTCTGTCTCGCGAGGACCTTGGATGTGGGAGGTATGGCTTGACATTTTGATACATAAAAGTCGTGCTTCCCTCGTTTTTCTAGAAGTGTAATGCGCTTATAATAAACGCATCCTATAAAAATGTGCACTTATAATGAAATTAACGGATATAAGCGAGTTCGTACCGCATAAGCACGTGGGCTTAATAAATGACTGTGCTTATATCCGGGTGTATACGGTATCTCTTTGTTCTAGTTACTTTTGCTACTCTGAGAAATTCATGTGTGCATGGTGAATTGGGTCAGGCGGGCGTGACTGCAGATGCCTAGTAAAATTTCGCCCACTCAGAGCTCCAAGGCACACATTTCCCCCAAGACTCCCGAATTCGGACCGAAATTTTGGTTAAGTGCCCTCACACTTTCCCCAGCACGCGTCCAGCCAAAACCTGGAGGGCGGGCCAGAACCTCGGAAATCTCGGCAGGCCCCCCCATTCAGGCATTGTCGGAATCAGGTACAGTTTCGTTACAAAGCTGAAATTTCACGATTTGTTAAGAATCTTTTTCTCAGCAATCAAAGTTGACCCCCTTCAAAAGGCTGAAAAAGCTGGACATGCCTTTCAAAAAATCCTGGACAATACGGATTGGTACTAGCAACAACTTTGTTTTTTTCCTGAATCTGGAAAAAAATCCTGCAATCTAGGGGCCTGATGCTTATGGGGCGTCATGGACACACACTTGTGTCAACTTATACATACAGTATATTGTATATGTAACAGCTACAGGCTAGAAGGGTTTGTGCTCTGAGGGAGTACAATATTGACCATATAGTTCCCTTGTATCCCTTGTCCTTCTTCAATGCATAATTCTGAGATGGTATATGACTAGGTTACAATAGGTCTCCCCACCCGCGCTTCCGCCCTAGCCCGCCCTAGTCGCGTCGCGCCACCCTAGCCGCCCTAGCCCGCCCGCTGCCCCTTCGCACGCCGCGTAACCCCTTGCGAGCCACTCGGCTCCTAGCCCGCCATTGGCCCCTAGCCCGCCGCTCGCCCCTCGCTCGCGGCTGGCCCCTAGCTCGCCAGCGGCCCGCTGCTCGCCGTCGCTAGCTCGCCGGCCCTCCACTCCCCAGCCCCTGCTCGCCGACCCCTAGCTCGCCTGCCTCCGCTCCAGGGCCTATGATTGATGGGTAATTACACTGATTTTTACACTTTAGCGGGTCGATTTGAGTCTGAATTCCCTTTTTGACAGATTCGGTTATCTATGAACCTGGGGGTTAACGGGTCAATTCTGGCTCGAAAACGAGCTGTAAACCTAGGCTTAGAGGGATTTTACCTGAAAACGGACTTTGACGGATATGACTTTGGCCGAAAATGGAATTTAACAGGTGGCTTTGGTAGGGAACCCGGATTTGACGAGTGGTTAAAGAACCAATCTGAAGCCCTACTCCGCTCGCCGGCCCCTGCTCGTCGGCCCTAGCTCGCCGGCCCTAGCTTGCCGGCCTCCGATCGCTGGCCCAAGCCTACCATCCCAGCTCGCTGGCCAGTACTCGCCGGCGCCAGCTCGCCCCCCCCCCCCCCCCCCCCCCTGCTCATCTGCCCTAGCTCGCCGGCCCTAGCTCGCCGGCCCCAGCTCGCAGCGGCCCCAGCTCGACGGCCCCAGCTCGCCAGCCCCAGTTCGTGCTGGCCCCAGCTCTCGCCGGCCCCAGCTCGTGTCGGCCCCAGCTCGCCGGCCCCAGCTTCCGCCAGGCCCAACTCATCGGCCCCAGCTCCTGCTAGGCTCAGCTCACCGGCCCCAGCTCCCGTCGGACCCGGCTCGTCCGCCCCTGCTCGCCGGCCACAGTTCAGCTCGCGTCGGCTCCCTGCTCACCGCCGGCCCGCAGAAGGCCTCCGCTCGCCACGCTGCTCGGTTTGTCGCCGGCTGCCGCGCTGCCCCTGCTGACTGCCGGCCCCCTTATCGCCACCGGCGCATGTTCCATTATGCGCCGGCGTTTCCACCGGCTGTCTCCCCCACCACTCTCCACCACTCTCCACCGCTCTCCACTGCTCTCTACCACTCTCCATAGTACCTGCCTGCCCCCTACTCCTCTAGCGATCATTAGCCGCTGTGGCTGTTTGGATGGCGGACGCTGTGCTCCGCCTGGACGCGGAGGGTCGGGCGGTCGACTTTGAGGCATGGCTCGCCGACCTCCGCCGCCAGCTGAAGGGTCAGTGCCAGGATGGCCAGTCCCTGGCCGTCCACGTCGATGATAAGCTCCCCTGCCCCGATATGCCTGCTGCGCAGCTTGCTATCAGTCATGCACTCCCTCTGTCGGAGCGTCGCCGCTTTCAGGCCATAGAGACTGCGGAGGAGTTCCTAGATGTCGTCATTGCGCACTATTCCACTCCCTCCTCCGCCTCTGCTGGCCGCCTCTTTCTGCCTCTGCTCTTCCTTTATCTTGCATCCTTCCCACTGTTGCTGATCTTGCCACTCATCTACGCCCACTTGAGTCTAGCTACCCCGCTGCTAGCATTGAGACCCAACTCACTTAACTGCCACCCTCCCTTGGCGCTACCCTCTACTTCCTTGCCACGCGCCTCCCCGATCGCCTAGCCACAGCCCGCGACGCCTTCCTTGGTTTCCACCCTGCTGACCTCACCCTTACCGAGTTCGTCACTACCCTGTTCGCGATAGAGACCCGCGAGCACACTATCGCTCAGTCTAGTGGTACTGCGCCGGTCCCTATCTTCCAGGGCTGTGCTCCCTCCCAGTGCACTTACTCTGAAGTTTCCGCAGCTGTCGCCGAGACAGTCCCTGTCATTGAGACCACTGCCGCGGCCTAAGCGCAACTTCGTCAGGGTAAGGACCCTCACCCCAGAGGGGGGCGCGAGGGAGAGAGTGGCGGCAAGGGTGGTGGAGGCGGTGGAGGTGGTGCTAGCGCAGGAGGTGCAAACAAGGGGGTGGGCGTTGACGCCCCAGAGCAATTGATGGAGCAGCATCAGCAGCCACAGCAGCAGCAGCAGTGGGGGGCCCCGCCGCCATGGTAACCCACCGGCTTTGGTGGTGGTGGGCGCGGAGGCGGCACTCGCAGCTCGACGTCGGGTGGCGGCTCCAGCTCTGTGAGTTGCCAGTATTAGATCCAATCTGGTCCCCTTCGTGGCACCGTGTGTGACCGCTGCCCGTTGCTACGGCCACCTCGACGACCTCTTCCGTCTTCGCTTCGGGCCAAGTCCGTCCCTCCCGGACTGGCACAGCCTGGTACATCGTGTGCCGGTCTTTGTGTTAGACATGGATCAGATTCGCTCTGCTTTGTATGCCATGTACGCTGATGACACTAGTGTGACTGGACCTTATTACCTTGTGTTGCTTATTGTCGGTAAGTCCACTGTGTGTAGTCTAGGCTCCCCTGCTGCGTCAGGCGTAGGACCTCTTGACTTGTTTAGCCTTGGCTCCACCCTATTCCCTCCTCCGGCTGCCGCTACTGCTGCTCTCTGGTGCATCCGCCCGCTTCTTTCGCGACCACACTGCGCTCCCGCCATTTGCCGCCCCTGCCGTCGTCGCTCTTGCTGACCCTTCCTCAGGTCCAGTTGTTGCACGCAGCTCTACCACACTTCCTTGTTCAGCGGTTCCCTCGGGCTCTCGTACGGGTCTGCATATCCCCTCGTTCTCCAAGAACCTAGTTGGATTCGGCTGCCTTGAGGACCTTGGCTTCACCACTACGTTCCCTGGACACGAGCGGTTTGCAGTCTGTACTGAGGCCGCCACTGGTGCCTTGCTCACCACGTTCTCCCAGGACCCGGTGTCTGGCTTGTTCATGCTGGACACCGTGCCCCCCCAAGAGGGGGCGTTCCCCCAAGTGGCTGCGCCTACCCAGGTCAATGTGGCTTGCTCGTGTCGATCGCTCACTCAACCATCTCTGCTGTGGCACCACCACATAGGTCACCCCGCCCTCCCGCGTCTCTGTCACACGTCCCAGCATGGTCTTGTCTTAGGTCTCTCTGCGTCGCTCCCTAACCTCCCTCCCTTGCCCGCTCCTCCGTGCACGCCTTGCGTCGAGGGCCGGCTGCGCCATGCTCCTCACTCCTCCTCACTTCCCCCCACCATTGCGCCACTCCAGACCCTACACTTGGACGTCTGTGGCCCAGCCCCCGTCCCTGGGCCGCGTCGCGAGTCTACTTTCTAGTGCTCGTAGACGACTACACGCGCTACACCACAGTGATTCCTCTGGAGCGGAAGGGCGACGTGCCAAACGTCCTTATCCCATGGCTTGTAGCTATGCACGTCTGCCGCGCCCTGCCCGTGCTCCGTCTCCACTTCGACCATGGCGGTGAGTTCCCCTCCGATCGGCTTGGCCAGTTCTGTTGTGCAGGGCATCTGCCAGTCGTACACAATGCCGGACTCCCTACAGCAGAATGGGGTCATCGAGCGACGCATCGGTTTGGCGATTTTCTGTGGCCATTCCCAGTGCGCTACGCCACTCACCAGCTTAACTTGTGGCCACACTCCCAGCGGCTGTAGGTTTTGCCGACCCTCCTCTGGACCGGGTCCCTTGGTGACGCGATTGCTTTTCACGTCTGAGGCTGCCTAGCTCACGTCCGCGACTCTCGCGCGGACAAGATCACTGCCCACGTCCCCCTTGACACGTCTGACTGGCACTTCTACCAGCTGCCATCTCACTGTTTCTTTCACTCGTGTGACATCATATTTGACGAGTCTATCCCTTTCTACACCCGCTTCCCCCACTGAGGTCTCCCGGTCACCCCACCCCAGTTACTTGTCCCCATTCCCCCGGTAGCTCCTACCCCACGTCGTGCCCTGTCTGGTGTGTCTCACGTCACTCCCCTTCCCTTAGTTGCCCTGGCGGAGGAATCTGCTGAGTCTGGGGCCTTGCGGCTCAAGGTCTTCTGTCTGCTTCTGCGGCGCCTGCACACTCAACCCCGGAATCTCCTCCGCCGCCGTAGCAGGCGCAGTCGCCGCTACCGCAGCAAGAGCAGCGGCCACAGCCGCAGGGGTCCGAAAGCTCAGGGGGTGTTGGGAGTGTGGGCGCTGAGGAGGGTGCTGGTCCTGGGGGTGTTGGTTCTGGGGGTGTTAGTTCTGGGGGTGCTGGTTCTGGGGGTGCTAGTCTTGGGGGTGCTAGTTTTGGGGGTGATAGTCCTGGGGGTGCTGTCGTGGTGAGTCCTGGCAGTCACAGTAGTGCGGCTGGAGGTTGTGGTATTTGCGCGGAGCAGCAACAGCAACCGCCGCCGGTGTCCGCCCTTTGCCTCCTTGGTCTCCCCTCCCTCGACCACCCACCCACGCCCCCACGATGCTGCCTCCTCCTCGTCTAGTCTTCGGCCCTGTGTTTCCTTCGCTGGACTCGTCCCTGACTCATTTCCCCCCTCACTCTCCCCATGTGTCTCCTCCAGTGTCTCCTGACTCGACGCCTCCTTCCCACTTCTTGTCTCGTCGTCCCTCGCGTGCTCGCCCTGTCTCTCCTGTTCAGCACTCTCACCCTATGTTGCTCCGTTCTCACGTATCTCGAGCTCCTCCTGCTCCTCTTCTCCCGTCAACTCCTCAGTCGTCCCTAGCTGTTTCCCCGCCTCCTTTCTCTGATTTCCTCCTTGCTTCTTGCTCTCTTGTTCCCCGGTTCTTTGCCTCTCTTGCTACTGACCTGTCCATTCCTGTCTCCAATCTCGACGCTCTTGTCGCTGCCGTTGCTGACTTTGCCTCTACCCGCTGCCTTGACAACGCCACAGCTACGGTCTCTGACCCTGCCCATCCTCAGTCCACTAGGGGTGCACGTGCCCTTCGAAGTGACGTCTTAGAGGACATGCAGTACGAGCTAGCTTTCCTTTCCAAGGCCGCTTCTCATCTCTACTGCATGCTGTTAGCCCCTGAGGGTGACCTAGATGCTCTTAACATCCCGACCCCGTGTGAGCGGCCTAGCTCTGCATCGGTCCTGTACGCTAACAATAGGGCCAAAATCCTCTTGGGTCAGGAGCCTCGACTAGAGGGCAGAGCAAAGCACATCCAGCTCCGGTACTTCCTCCTGCACGAGCTACAGCAGCGCCGCCAGGCCCGCGTAGTACACTTGGCCTCCAGTGCCAATATAGCTTATATCTGTACTAAGGCGCTTGCGCCTAAAGATCATCAGCGGCACTGTGTATAGCTTGGTCTAGTTCCAGTAGCTCCTCACTTGCTAGGACCCTGATTGTGTACTACTCCTAATATTATCTTGACTAGCCGTGTGGCTCTTGTTCTAGTGGTTGGACTAGTAGTGCCGCCCTGAGTTACACTTGTTTAGTTTGTACTCTTGCTGAGTGGTCTTCGGACCCCTGTCTCAGAGGTTGGACTAGTAATGCCACCCTCAGCTGTGCATTTCATGCTAGGCACTGCCCCTTATCTAGCCTAGAGGGTGTGTCAACTTTACATATGCTTTGTATGTAGAAGTTCTAGGCTAGATGGGTTTGTGTTCTTAAAGGGTACAACTCCAACCCTATATGTCCCATGTACCGTATACACTCGGATATAGCCGCATATGTGCTTATAATGAAACTCCTTGCAAAATCACATGGGTTTGTAATCTAATTATTTTTATAAGCACATGGGCTTAATAAAAGTACCATAAGGAAAAGTTCTGAAGGCAACAAACTGTACTGTTTGAATTTCTCTTCGAATGGGCCAAACTCATATGGGGTTCGCGTTGATGGATGCTGCTGAAAGAAACCTGGAATATGCGTGAATTTTCGTTTATTGCCTTTCAATCGTGGGATTGTTTTAGGTGATTGCGCGTTAGCGTGGCTCTCGACCCACACCGAGTCAGGGCGCATTCCTCGCCTGTGGTAGACTGCTTTGTGGCAAGTTTTGTACGGTACAGATTCCAGTCAGAGAGATGGGAGACGGTCTTGAGTGTCTATAAGTTTGTGGCAAGTTTCCTGCCACAGGCGAAGGGTGTGCCCTCAAACAACACCTATCGCAGCTGGGAGGGGACACGTGTTTGGCTGGGAAGGAGCTTTACGTATTTAGTACTCTACGTACACTTGGTTGGGGGGGGGGGTAGGAGAAGGGAGGTGCGTAGCTGTGGGGTTGAGTGGAGACTCGGCAAATCTTCTTTGGTTGCGTGGGTATGAGAGGGGTGTGAGTGAGTTGTGAGTGGTTGCAGGGGACTTCGCCAGAAATATGTCTTGCGGGTGTTAGGAGTGGGGTGCGGTATGACTAGTTGTAGGGGACTTAGCCAATTTTTACATGCGGGTGTTCTGAGTTGGGTGTGACTGCCAGCGGAGGACTTAGCCAATTTTTTTGGGGTTGCGGATGGGTGTTCTGACTTGGGGGAGGGAGCAGAGGAACTTACGCTGTACTCGGTTTCAGCCCCCCACCCCCCCCCCCACCCCCCCCCCTCCCAAAGTTACGCTGATGCTTCAGCATACACCCTAAAGAAAGGCTGAAAATCCAGACAACACACAAATAGAAAGGCTGATTTTCCAGGGCCCACTCGAAAAAAAAGGCTGAGTGTTCAGCCTTGGCACCGACAAAATGTCTGAAAAAAAAGCTGAATCAGCGTAAAAAGGCTGATATCTAGGGCCCTGGTGTCAACTTATACATATATTGTATATGTAGCAGTTATAGGCTAGAAGGGTTTGTGCTCTTAGAGAGAACAACACCCAACCATATAGTTCCCTTGTATCCCTTGTTCTACTTCAATGCGTTATTCTGAGAACTTGTTGTGAGGCACTGTCATGGACATCGAAACATGTGGCCGAGCTACACTCAAATGTGAGTCTGATTTTCCATCATCAATTATTGACAATACTGTCAAACATATATGCATATGTTATTATAGGCTAGATAGGTGAATGCTCTTAGAGAGTATAATGCTAGCACAAAACTACCCTGTACCTCCCATTCTAATCAATTCATTAGTCTGAGATGGTATCACGCTAGGTTAGGCCCTCCCCGCCCACCCGTGCTCCCGCCCTAGCCCTAGTCCTAGCCCTAGCACTAGCCGCTCTAGCTTGCCCTAGTCCGCCCTAGTCGCCCTAGCCCGCCCTAGCCGTGGTAGCTCGCTGGCCCCGCGCTCTCTGGCCCCGCACTCGTCAGCCCCTCACTAGCCGACCCCTCGCTCGTCGGCCCCGCGCTCGCCGGCCCCGTGCTCGCTGGCCCCACGCTTGCCGACCCCTCGGTAGTCAGCCCCTTGCTTGCCGTCCCTGCGCTCGCCAGCCCCGCGCTCCCCGTCCCCGTGCTTGCCAGCCCCTCGATAGCCGGCCCCTCGCTTGCTAGCCCTGCGCTCGCTGGCCCCGCACTCACCGGCCCCGCGCTCGCTGGCCCCTCGCTCGCCGGCCCCGCGCTCGCCAACCCCACACTCGCCGTCCCCGCGCTCGCCGGCCCCACGCTAGCCGGCTCTGCGCTCGCCGCCCCCTCGCTAGTCAGCCCCCCTCGCTCGCTGGACCCTTGCTTGCTGGCCCCATGCTCGCTTGCCCCGTGCTTGCCGGCCCCTCGCTCGCTGGCCCCTCACTTGCTGGCCCCGTGCTCACTGGCCACTAGCTCGCTGGCCCCGTGCTCGCTGGCCCCGTGCTCACCGGCCCCTTGCTCACCGGCCACGTGCTCGCTGGCCCCGTACTCGCCAGCCCCGTGCTTGCCAACCCCGTGCTCACCGGCCCCTAGCAGCCCGGCCCCGTGCTCGCTGGCCCCGTGCTTGCCAGCCCCGCGCTAGTCGACCCCGCGCTCGCCGGCCCCTAGCTCGCCAGCCCCTCGCTAGTTGCCGCCCACCTTGCTCGCCGGACCCTGGCTCACTGGCCCCTTGCTCGCAAACCCCTCGCTCGCTCACCCCGGCTCGCCGGCCCTAGTTCATGCCAGCCCCGCTCCTACCGTGCCGCTGTGCAACCGTGTCGTCGTGCCGTCATGTCGCCGTGTCGCCATGCCTCTGTGTCACCGTGCCGCCGTGTCGCCGTGCCGCTGTGTCGCTGTGCCGCCATGCCGCCGTGTTGCCGTGCCACTGTGTCGCCATGCCGCCGTGCCGCTGGGTTGCCGTACCGCCGTGTCGCCATCAGTCACTGCAGCTGTGGTGATGGCAGACGCTGTGCTCTGCCTGGACGCGGAGAGTCAGACGGTTGATTTTGAGGCATGGCTCGTCGACCTCAGCCGTCAGCTGTCGGGTCAGCTCCTGGACGGCTACTCCCTGGTCGTCCATGTTGACGGTAAGCTCCCCTGCCCCAATGCACCTGCTGCAGTCTCTGACGCCCCCACGTCTGCTGAGCGTGAGGCCTTTGCCGCTGCTGAGCTTGCATGCGCTGTCTGGGAGTTGCGCGTAGCCGTAGCGCAGCTTGGTATCAGCCACGCCCTCCCCCTGTCTAAGCGTCCCCACTTTACGGCTGTAGCGAATATGAAGGAGTACTTAGATGCGGTCATTATGTGCTATTCCTTCTCCCTTCTCCCTTCTTAGCCGTCTGATCCTCCCCATGCTTTTCCCTGATCTTGCATCCTTCCCCACTGTCTCTGATCTTGCCACTCACCTACGTGCCCTTGAGACTAGATACCACGCCGCATCGGCGGTCTCAGCAGCAGGGGTTGTCTCAGTGATAGCAGACGAAATGTCAGAGTAAGTGCACTGGGAGAGAGCACAGCCCTAAAGGATAGGGGCCGCCGCAGTACGGCTAGACTGAGCAATAGTGCAATATCGGGTCTCTATCTCGTGGACAGGGCGGTGACAAAGGCGGTAAGGGTGAGGTCACCTGGGTGCTCACTAAGGAAGTGGTCGAGGGCAATGGCTAGGTGGTCCGGAAGGCGCATGGCAATGAGGTGAAGGGTCGTCCAAAGCGGCGGCGGGAAAGCAGTGAGCTGGGCCTCAGTGCTAGCGGCACGGTAGCTAGTCTCAAGTGAGCGGAGGTGAGTGGTAAGTTTTGCTACAGTGGGGAAGGACGCAAGATCAAGGAACAGCATGGGGAGAATTAGGCAGCCAGTAGAGGCTGAGGCGGGCATTGAATAGCGCGCAACGACGGCATCTAAAAATTCCTTGGCGTTTGCTAGACCAGACCATCGACATTAAAAGCCAGGGAGTAACCGTCCTGGCGCTGACCTGTTAGGTGACGGCGAAGGTCGACGAGCCACGCCTCGAAGTCGATCGCCCGCCCCTCCGCGTCAAGGGGAGCACAGCGTCCACCATCCCACGACCTCAGCTACACGGCGGAACGGCAGCACGGCGACACGGCGGCATGGCGGCACGGTGACACAGCGGCACTGCAGCACGACGGCACGGTGACACAGCGGCACTGCAGCACGACGGCACTGCAGCACGGCGACACGGTGCCACGATGCCACGGTGGCAGGGTGGCACGGCGGCACAGCGATACTGCGACAGGGCGGCACCGCGGCACGATGACACGGCCGCTAGACACTGCAGCAGGTGCAGAGCCGGCGAGCGCGGGGCTGCGAGCACGGGGCCGGCGGGCACGGGGCTGGTGAAAACGGGGCCAGCGAGCGGGAGAGGGGCTGGCGAGTGTGGGGTCGACGGGCACGGGGCTGGCAGGCGCGGAGTAGGCGAGTGCGGGGCCAGGGGGCGCGGGGCTGGCAGGCCCGGGGCTGGCAAAAGCCGGGCCAGCAAGCGTGGGCGAGCAGGTGTGTGGCCAGCAGGCACGGAGCCTGCGGGTGCGGGGCTGGCTAGCGCATGGCTGGCGAATGCGAGGCCAGCGGGCACGGGCCTGGCAGGTATGGGGCTGGCGAAAGCAGGGCCGGCAAGCGCGGGCGAGCGGGTGCGGGGCCAGCAGGCACGGAGCTAGTGGGTGCGGGTCAGCGAGAGCAGGGCCGACAGGCGCTGGGCAGGCAGGCATGGGGCTGGGGAATGCGGGGCCAGCGGGCGCTGGGTCAGTAGGCATGGGGCTGGAGAGCTTGGGGCCAGCAGGTGCGGGGCTGGCGATCACGGGGTCAGCGGGCGCTATGCGATGGGTGGCTACGGGCAGCGAGCGACGAGCGGCCAGTGATGGGCGGCTAGGAACGTGCGACTAGTGACGAGTGGCTCGCTACGGGCGGCTAGCGACGGGCGGCTAGGACTAGGGCGGTAGCGTGGGTGGGCGGGATCCTAACCTAGCATGAAACCATCTCATAGTAGAAAGATTGACTAGAAGGAGGGAAACATGGTAGTTTTGTCTAATGGGCTGTACCCTCTTTGAGTACACGCCTATCTAGCCTATAAGACATACAGTGGTGGAAACAATTGTCCGTATGTTTTGCATAAATTTGGGTTTTTATGCTTTAAAACCACTATACATTAAGCCTTAATGTTTAATGGTGGTACGATTTGGGAGGGGCACATAGTGGATGTGTTCATAACACAAATATCCAGAATAGTACATTGGATCTAACTCATATCCCAAAAGATATACAAAGGGTACATCCGGACAAATATTTCCAAGCAGAGAGAGCAAACTTCATAATTGCGTATTTGATACATAGCCCACCGACCTTTGGCCTTGATCACCACATGCACCCTCCTAGGCATATTACTTATGAGGTTAGTACAAACCTTGGCAGAGAACTTTTTGCACTCTTCCTGGACCCACCATTTAGCATAAGGGGGTGAGCACTAGGAAAGTCGCGAAAAAGCTGGGCGTAGGCTAGAGTATTGTGGACGAATTTGGATTGAATGGTATCCTTAAGACTAGCCATTAAGAGCACACTAGGGTCTGCGGGTCTAGTCACGGTGCACCAGTCATAGAAGCCAAGACTCTTCTGGAAAATTATCAGGGGCCGGCTGCAATTCGTGGAGTCGCATGCTGAGTGGAAAATTAGTTTTCGAAAGCATGTGATATGGTCAAATTGGACCAACATCAACTGCTTCAGCTCCAATGGCCACGCGTTTGCCAGGATTCGTGAAGACCCAACCCTGCAACACCACCAAATCAAACAGATGGTAAACCATGGGGACAAGGATCGGTGATGGTGTGGGGATATGTGACATGTGCGGGAAGTGGGGTTCATACGCAAGATTGAGGGACGCATGGAGAGGCCCCTGTATGAGGGCATTTTGATGACGAACTCGAATTGAACCTCCATTTGTATAGGATTTTCCCCTCTGAGGTCATCTCGGTGCAGACAATGACCCTAAGAATTTGTTATGCCTAGTGCATGAATGACTTGGAGAACATGAGTATGTAGCCCTGGAGTGGCCTTCTTTCTCACCAAACCTCAACCTGTGGGCTTACCTGAAAAGGGAGCTGGCCAAGCAGAAAAGGCCTTCCTCTGGAATGCTAGAGCTTTAAGAGTTGGTCCAGGAAGAATGGGAGAAGATCCATGCCGAGGTTTGCTCTAGCCTCATTGACAGCTCGCCTAGGAGGGTGCGGGCGATGATCAAGGCCAAAGGTCGGTGGGCTAGGAACTAGAAACACACTTTTGAAGTTTGCCCTCCCTGCTTGGAACTATTTGTCCGGATGTACCCTTTGTGTATCTTTTGGGATATTAGTTAGATCCAATGTACTATTCTGGACGTTTGTGCTATGAACACATCCACTATGTGCCCCTCCCAAATCGTACCACCATTAAACATTAAGGCTTAATGTATAGTGGTTTTACAGCCTAGAAACCCAAATTCATGCAAAACATACGGACAGTTGTTTCCGCCACTGTATACAATATGCTTGACACACCCCCTACGCTAGATGAGGGGCAGCGCCTGGCAAGAGACAGATTCATGTCAGAACTGCAAGTTTCCAGGCTCGCACCTCGACGACTGGACTTCCAGTGCAATTGACTTGTTGGGCTAAGAATAGCCCTAGGATCTTTTCAGAATGCTCAGTCCTTATAACAGAGTGCTTGATAGCACAGCGGAAGTCTTGAGTTGAACTCTTGTACTGGTATGTGAGAACAAGTGATTGATTATAGCAAAGGGATACAAGGTTTATATAATAATACAAGAGGATATGAAGAGTCTAACTGTTTCTGCACTTCGAGGGGTACATTCCCTTTTACGATTCGATAAGGCAACTCGGGTAACCACTCGTACTGTAATATCGGGACGGTTATTTGTCCTTGCTGATGTGCTGACTCTTAACTCTTGCGATTCTGACTGTTGAGTTGCAAGGTCAACGATCTGCGACCGTTGCCCTTTCGTAACCTCTATGAGGTGTCGTCAATCTGTGTGAATTGTCAGGGGTACTGTAGCAGTGTTGACTCGGTAATCTTCGTTGTTGTAGTCTTCGCATATTTCATACACTCATGCAAGACTCCGGAAATGCCTTAAGTCCTTTTATCATTTCCAACACCCTCCTTCATTTCTGGAGTGTCGATGTGGTCGAGGTCGCTGACGTGTTGCAGTCTAGTCAGCAGCATGCAGTACTGGAACTTGGCCTTCATCAGCTTCTTGGTCAAGTATTTGGCTGCCATTTTAGTGGTGGGGCAGTAGACCAATTGGAGGCGACCCTGCTCGATCTCATCCCTCACAAAGAAGTAACGAAGCGAGATGGGCCTCGTCCTGTTCGCGAATCCATTTTTGTTGGCGATCCTAATTGCCGATTGGTTGTCGCAAAAGAGAGAGAAGCTCGGTAACATGGAGATCTTTGCTTCTTCCAGCAGCTCGCGTAGGTACAGTCCTTCCTTCGTGGCTGTTCAGAGGACGATATATTCTGCTTCAGGGGATGAGAGAGCGATTAGTTCCTGTTATCCCGAATGCCCGGAAATTGTGCCGCTAGGTTCCAAATGGTACATGTAGCCCGTGTGTGAGCCGCGGTTGTCCTTGTCGCCGGCGTGATCGGCGTCGACGTAGCCGATGAGTTCGATTTTAGTAGCGACGTTCTTGTGGTCGAGACGAAGTAGTGGAGTGCACGGTCGAGTTCCGTCAGATTCCCCCCTTCAGGTCGCTTAAGGTAGGTAGCGAGCTAGCTAGCAGCGTAGGAGAGGTCAGGACGGCAGGTGACGGCAGTGAATAGCAGACAGCCAAGCTTCTGCTGGTACTCCTGGATACAGGCCTGTGCGAGTAGCGAGGTGGTCGACGCGGGTGCTGGTGGCGCGTAGGTGTACGGAGTAGCCAGAGGTAGTGGGGACAAATCGAATCTGCGAGCGATGGTTTCGGCATACAGATGGATGGTGTCGGGGCCGTCGCTGACGTTGAGGCCGAGGTATTGCATCACGGTCGGCGACACCGTGATCGTGAGCTGGAGTTCCAGCTCGCCCTCGAACCAATCGGTGATGGAGATAGTGGAGCCGACATAGAGTAGGTCGTCCATGTACACGATCAGCAGGACGTAGTCGCCGCTGTGTGACAGGCGATACATGCCCTGGTCGTGCGGGAGTTGGGCAAAGCACATGTCGGTTAGAATGCGATGGAGATATTGCTGCCACAGGCGCGGGGCCTGCTTGATCCCATAGAGGGATTTGAGTAGCTCACAGACCATCGTTGGATCACCGACGTAGGCGTGGGGCTGCTTGACAAAGATTTCGGCGTCGACAGGGGCGTAGAGGAATGCGGTGGCGACGTTGATTTGTCGCATGGGGAAGTCGGCGAGCGGCGGCAACGGCGAGGAGGATTCGAAGGGATGTGTAGCGGCTGACGGGAGGGAACGTCTCTATGTAGTTGCTGCCGTACTATTGATCGAATCCGCGAATGATCCATCATGCCTTGAAGCAATCGATGGTCCCATCTCCCTTGGTCTTTACTCGAAAGACCCATTTCCTCGACAGGATTGTTTTCCTTTGGTTTGAGAGACCGGGATCGGTTTCCATGTATTGCGCTCGTGCAATGCTGCTAATTCCTTGTCCATTGCCTCCCTGTGTGGCCCGTGCAGTTTGCGCTGACAGTCTTCGACTCCTCAACGGGCGGCAGCGACAGAGGATGCACGGCTGCTACCAGTCCGAGGATTTGCAGCCCAGTCTTGGTGTAGCGGGGGAGTATCCTTGGAATAAGCTGCTTCGTCGTCTGCTTTAGGATCGGGTACGAAACCTGGTCCTGCTCGTTCTGAAACAATTGTGTCGAGCTGTAGGGCGTTACGTAACCAGTGTTGGCGAAGTGGTTGTAGGCTTCTGCATTCGCACTTTTGCGAGGGTTGTCTCCTTCTATCTGCATGTCGACGAAGCAGTAGGGAAGTGTTCCTGCAGCTGCTGATGCGTCGGGGACGTTTTGCTCCTCCAGATCAGCTTCTTCTTCGGTCAAAGTGAGTGCGCGTGCTCCAGCAAAGCCACCGGAGTGGTCCCGATTGGCAGCAATGTTCTCCAGGTAATGGTTGAGGGTCAGGTTCTTGTAGAAGATAACGTCATGTGCCGGTACTGTTTCCTTATCTTCCACACGGAAGATTTTCCAGGCTTTGTAATGTTTTTCCACACCGAGGTGTAGACCCCATCTTGCCCGTTGCGAAAATCGTCCAGCTCTTGCAGTGTGCGGACGGTACTGTACCATGCAGCCAAACACTCGTAACAATTTTGTGTTGCCCTGTTTCCATGTCCACAGCAGATGCGGTGATGTGTTGTTTGGCAGGGAGCTTGTCGACAGAAGATTCTGCAGCATGACGGCGTGATTCATCGCCTCTGGCCACTGCGAGTTGGGCAGTCGCATCCCAGTCAGCAGCTTCCTCTTGGTGTTTTGGAGCGTCCGGTTCATCGTCTCTGCTACACCATTCTGTTGGTGAGCATAGGGGAGGGTGACGAGCCTCTTGGTTCCCCTTTCAGTGAGGTAGTCCCGTAATTGCTGTGACTGTTACTCCCTCGCCCCGTCTGATTGAAAATTTTTCAGCTTCGTATCTCCCTCCCGTTCTGTTGCAGCAAGCCATGCGATGAAGGCGGAGAAGGCGAGGTCGCATGACGACAAGTTAAGATGCCGATTGTATCGTGTCGCGGCGTTGACGAAGGTGATAATGTATAGTTGAGGTCGGCTCGGCCGACTTCTTGCAGAATGTAGAGTATATCGCTGTAGACTTTCTCGAGTGGAGTGTACTCTGGTACCCTCGGCTTGTGATGCGACGGGAACGGCTGATGAGGAAGATCTGCTTTCGGGCAGATGAAGCAGGTACGTCGTGGTCGGCGAATTTCGCGTCCATCGAGCAGTAGAAGCGCATCTTTCTCTATGACATTTGCACGGATCGTGTCGAACAGTCTTGAATCTCCAAGATGCCCTAACCGTTGATGCCAAGTCTCCTCGCTTGCTTTGTGTCCCACAGATCAGCGATACAGTGCCAAGTTGGCGTAGAAGGCGGAGACGATCGTAGCGCTTCGATGTTGCTCGCAAGGATGCGCCTTCAGCTGCTCAACGTAGGTCGGTGGTGATTTGTGAACGGGTTCCGGTTCAGGCGGAGCTTCTTCAACCGGTGGTGCCGACGAAGGTCCAGCAATGGGACTTCCAAGAAGTTGTCTTGTCGGCGCTTGCGGTTTTGCTCCGTGCTCCTCTGTTTTTCATTCCTCTGCTTCTTGTTCCTCTGCTTCCTGCATCACTGCTGATGCTCGGGCACTCTCTGCTTCAGGTATGGTGTTGGAGTACCAGAAGCCATCGCGGTCGAACCAGGGATCGAGATCCGATGGGTGCGTCTAGGGCGCGAAGGAGACGACGCCGTCACTGTCGGCGGTTCAGCGGTCTGGAACGAAGTCCAGACGAAGACTCTGTGCTTTTGGATGGCTCTGCCGATGAAGAGTCTGTGCTTCCGTTGGTATAGTCGGAACTCTCGGTTGAAGCTGTCACACTCCAGATGAATTCCTTTCGACATCAGTTGGCTGACGCTTAGGAGGTTGTAGCCAATGTTGTCGACGACGAGTACTCGTACATTTGTAGTATCACGTTCGTCTCGCTGGACTGTAATTGAACAACTCTTTCCTTCCTTGTGCGCATGTTTTGGTTGTTGGCGACGGTGATGACCACTTTGCAGCTCACTGTTTTCTCTCGTTCTATGAAGCGCGCTGAAGAACACATGTGCTGTCCACAGCAGATGTCAAGAAACCATGTGTCGTGGCCGGATGGTTCGTCGCGAGCGATTGCAGCGTAAGTTGGGTTCGGTTGGAGCCGTGTTTGTGGTGGAGCGGGTGGTTGTTCGTCAACGAAACTGTGAGGTGGAGAGTCGGGTACACTGAAATCCATTCGAGCCATACAACTGACGACGTTCCTTGCGTCTTGTACAGAGCGATTAGTCGGAGCTGTTGGGCGCTGTTGAGTTGAAGCGACCGGATTCGGTGACGGACGTGGCTGATACTGTGTGAACTGCGGCTGCTGCTGGTGCTGCTGCATCGGACAGTTGAAGCCCGAGTGTCACGTCGTGCGGCATGGATAACAATATGGAGGTGAGTATCATTTCTGGCTGTTGTGATTGTTGTGGTTGCGCCCATGTGCGTAGAACACGAGTTGTTGACTTGGTTTCTTGGCGTGTCTCTCTTCGTACTAGTCCATGTCTTGCTGCTCGGCATGGAGCTCCGTGCATAGGTGCATCTAGAAAATTCGCCCGTGAGCACGTAGACGGGAGCGCGTCGTATGCCACTGTGGACCGAGGCCGGCGAGGACGACCGTGATGAACGAGTCTTCCGATAAGTGCCCTCCGCTTCGTAGAAGCTTGTCGTGTAAGCCTCGGCAGCGATTGATGTAAGGCATTGCTTTTTCTCCTAGTTGCAGCTGGATTGTCGTGAGTTGAGCCATAAGCCGGCTCTGTGTCACGCTGTCGGTTGCCTAATATACGCTCTTCATATGGCAGTATGCCAATTCTGCCGAGTTGCCGAAGTTGCGATATGTCCGGATGCTCTGCTGCTCTGTTGCTGTCAGATTGCGCAAGAGGATGGTGAAGGCCATCAGTGACTAATAGGTATAGACTTTCTTTTCCTGAGTAGTTCCGTTTACAGGAACTGGCCAGGAGCCGGTGAAGAAGCCAAGGATTTGCGCGCCATCCATTAGCAATTCGAACTCGAAGCTCCAGGTGAAGAAGTCCTTCCCATTGAAAGGTGAGGACGTTTGCAGTTTCAGGATGTTGTTAAACTGTTGTTGTGTGGTGACGATGTCTGACTACTTGTTAGCCGTCGTTGAGTCCACTGCCGGTGCGGGAGTCGGCAGGAAGGTGAATGAGCCTGGCGAAGGCTGGTACGGTTGATGCTGTGTAGGTGGTATGCCTCTTGCATATGACGCACCGTCAAGACTCATGGGGCTGTCCCATTGTTGTTGTTACTGTGTGGAGATTGAGCAGGTGCCGAGGGTTGCTCGTAGGTCGACATGAAGGAGAAGAATTTCTCCATCAGATTCGGGTCCATGCCCGTGGAGGAGACCACTGGTTGTGTGGAAGCTCCTGCAGCTGCAATTGCCTCAGTCTGGAGTCCAAAAAGTGGGGGTGCAGAAGGGGATCTAGTTGAGCATCTGTCGCCCTTAGATGGCGCCATGTCTTGTAATCTTGAATTGATGAACTGAAGTTGTTGTAAGTGAATCTTCAAACGAGTTAGAAACTCACTAAGGGAGTTTGTAATAGGAGCGTAGCTTTTGACTAGCTCTCATACCATGTTGGGCTGAGAATAGCCCTGGATCTTTTCAGAATGATAAGTCCTTGTAACAGAGTGCTTGATAGCACAACGGAAGTCTTGAGTTGAACCCTTGTACTGGTATGTGAGAACAAGTGATTGAGGCAAAGGGATACAAGGTTTATATAATAATACAAGAGGATATGAAGAGTCTAACTGTTTCTGCACTTCGAGGGGTACATTCCCTTTTACGATTCAATAAGGCGATTCGGGTAGCCACCCGTACTGTAATATTGGGATGGTTATTTGTCCTTGCTGTCGCGCTGACTCTTGACTCTTGCGATTCTGACTGTTGAGTTGACAAGGAACGGGGATAGTCATTGGCGCGTGGCGATGCCACTGCATCGACGACAACCAAACGTGTCCACATGACAACACCACCCACGTCGCTGAGCCTAGCCCAAGGACCACGTTGGCGACCAGCCTCCCCCCTGGCATTTTCAAGTGGACCCCCACTTTGCATTTGGTGCAGTGTACTCACTAAGTGTTTTCTAAAACGTAAGCAGTTTAGCAGGTAGAGTAGCGCAAAAATACCGCCAGTCACGCATTCTGTCCGCGATCCTCTTGAGGAATACAGGTTAAACACGCGGCACAACGTCCTCATCGAACAAGCTTCTGACACAAGGGCCGCGACGAACAGTACACAACAGAAAAACTGCAAAAATGCGCTCAAATACTGTAGGTCACGCTGCCCTTCCCATTCCTTCCATCGTTTTACGCCTCCCTTCCCTCCCTCCCGTCGCGTTACGCCTCCCTCCCCTCCCTTTTGTCGCGTTACACCTCCCTCCCCTCCCTCCCGTCGCGTTATGCCTCCCTCCCCTCCCTCCCGTCGCGTTACGCCTCCCTCCCCTCCCTCCCGTTGCGTTACACCTCCCTCCCCTCCCTCCCATCGCGTTACGCCTCCCTCCCCTCCCTCCTGTTGCGTTATGCCTCCCTCCCCTCCCTCCTGTGCGTAGCGCACCCCACTTTATCCCTTCCTTCCTCTCTCCCCTGCCCCCCTACTTCAAGTACCCTCCTTTCTCCCCTTCCAAGAGATCGCAGAGAGAGGGTAAGGGACGAGAAGAGATATGGCAAAGAGGGGGGAAGGGATGGGGAGAGAGATGGCAGAGAGGGGGGAAGGGACAGGGAGAGAGATGGCAGAGAGGGGGGAAGGGACAGGGAGAGAGATGGCAGAGAGGGGGGAAGGGACGGGGAGCGAGTTGGCAGAGAGGGAGGAAGGGACGGGGAGAGAGATGGCAGAGAGGGGGGAAGGGACGGGGAGAGAGATGGCAGAGAGGGGGGAAAGGACGGGGAGATAGATGGCAGAGAAGGGGGAAGGGACGGGGAGAGAGACGGCAGAGAGGGGGGAAGGGACGGGGAGAGAGATGGCAGAGAGGGGGGAAGGGACGGGGAGAGAGATGGCAGAGAGGGGGGAAGGGACGGGGAGAGATATGGCAGAGAGGGGGGAAGGGACGGGGAGAGATATGGCAGAGAGGGGGGAAGGGGCGGGGAGAGGTATGGCAGAGAGGGGGGAAGGGATGGGGAGAGATATGGCAGAGGGGGGAAGGGAGGGGGAGAGAGATGGCAGAGAGGGGGGAAGGGACGGGGAGAGAGATGGCAGAGAGGAGGGAAGGGGCGGGGAG
>BQMB01000783.1:0-33002 GCA_027943415.1 Closterium sp. NIES-67
GTCGATGCGACACTTGCACGGCGAGGGCAAGCGATGGGTTGGGGCTCTCGGATCGAGATGGGCCCAACTCGTTTTTTCAAGTTGGGCCTGGGTTCACAATTGCTGCGGATTCACTACTCCCTTTCCCATGCAAAGCGACATCCAGCTAGCTCATTCTCGCCGAGAAAGCAAGCTAGTTCTGCTAGCTGCCCCACCGCATAGAAACTTAGTGCCGAGGAGCTGTGAGAGAGAATGTGGCGCTGTGGGGGAGAGAGAGAGAGAGAGAGAGAGAGAGAGAGAGAGAGAGAGAGAGAGAGAGAGAGAGAGAGAGAGAGAGAGAGAGAGAGAGAGAGGGAGAGACGCGGCTAGAGAGGGAGAGACACGGCAAGAAAGGGTGAAACGCGGCGAGAGAGGGAGAGACGCGGCAAGAGAGGGAGGGACGCGGCGAGAGAGGGAGAGATGCGGCAAGAGAGGGAGAGAAGCGGTGAGAGAGGGAGAGACGGGGCGAGAGAGGGAGAGACGCGGCGAGAGAGGGAGAGACGCGGCGAGAGAGGGAGAGACGCGGCAAGAGAGGGAGAGACGCGGCATGAGAGCCAAAGACGCTGCGAGAGAGGGAGAGATGCGGCGAGTCTGGGAGAGACTTGGCGTGAGAGGGAGAGACGCAGCGTGAGCGGGAGAGACTCAGTTAGAAGGAGAGTGGTGCGGATAGATAGAGAGAGGCGGAGGTGCGAAGCGGGAGAGAGTGGCGCAGCGGGAGAGAGAGAGAGAGGAGGAGCGACTCGCGGGAGAGAAAGAGGAGCGCCACGCTCGCTCGCCCATCACTCACCTCTCGCCATGCCACTCCCTTCCCGCTGCGCCACATTCGCTCGCCCGTCACCCACCTCTCGCCATGCCACTCCCTTCCCGTCACGCCAAATTCGCTCGCCCGTCACTCACCTCTTGCCATGCCACTCTCTTCCTGTCGCACCACACTCGCTCGCCCGTCACTCACCTCTCGCCATGCCACGCCCTTCCCGCCGCGCCACACTCGCTCGCCCGTCACTCACCACTCGCCATGCCACTCCCTTCCCGCCTCGCCACACTTGCTCGCCTGCAACGCACATCTCGCCATGCCACTCCCTTCCCGCCACGCCATACTCGCTCGCACGTCACCCACCTCTTGCCATGCCACTCCCTTCCCTCCCCGCCACACTCTCTCGTCCGTGGCTCCCGCCATAAGCGCCTCTCCGTGTCTCCACCTATCTCCCTCTCTCTGCATAGCGCCCCATGTATGATCATATGCCATCAATTTTTGCATTCCCTCTCTCTCTCTCTCTCTCTCCTCTCTCTTCTCTCTCTCTCTCTCTCTCTCTCTCTCTCTTTCTCTCTCTCTCCTCTCTCTCTTCTCTCTTCTCTCTTCTCTTTCTCTCTTCTCTCTCTCTTCTCTCTCTCTCTCTCTCTCTCTTCTTCTCTCCTTCTCCTCTCCTCTCTCTCTCTCTCTCTCCTCTTCTCTCTCTCTCCTCTCTCTTTCCCTCTCTCTCTCTCTCTCTCTCTCTCTTCTCTCTCTCTCTCTCTCTCTCTCTCTCTCTCTCTCTCTCTCTCTCTCTCTCTCTCTCTCTCTCTCTCTCTCTCTCTCTCTCTCTCTCTCTTCTCTCTCTCTCTCTCTCTCTCTCTCTCTCTCTCTCTCTCTCTCTCTCTCTCTCTCTCTCTCTCTCTCTCTCTCTCTCTCTCTCTTTCTCAAATATTTTGCACTGTCTTTGGTGTAATGTTTTGCTTTGCGGTGCCTGGAAGTGACATGCGACGAGGAAATGTGTGCCTTGGCCTTCAAAATATAGCTCTGCAGCTAGTTTCGTTGCAGCGTAGTGAGTGGCTTGTATTATGCGACAATCAAGCAAAATGTCAGTTTGTATTCTTGTCGCAAAGGATCGGCCATATAACAACAATGTGAAAAACAAAAGAAAGCCACAAAAAAAAAAAAAAAAAAAAAACGTGTCCCACAAGGTTCCAACCAACACACTCTTGACCCGAACTAGTTCAAGTGGGGTCCAACTCGAAGTGGGGGTCATTTTTATAGCCTCTCGCTTTAACGAAAACTTATGATTCTCGAGGGGCTAGAGCCTTGGAGAAATTTCGGGAGGGACTCCAGAAGAAGCAGAAACTTGTGGAGATTATACCGGTACCGGAAAACTTGGGGACAAAATTAAGGAGTGTGGAAAGAAGCCGACCTTTCCACGGAGTCAACGTGCTCTCCCGACACCAGCCCACAACGACTACCCGTTCCCCAGGGAAGACGTCGGTGGAGATGAAGCAGCTCAAGAGGAAGCTGGGGTCTACAAGAAGCTGCAAAAACCCCAAACTCCTCCTCGGGGTGCATCCAGCTCAGCAAATTCGGCAACAACGACACACACAGTCATCAAGAAAGCTCAGGGTCCTGAGGGAGAAACTTTCTCCAAGCAGCCTCGGCCAGCTGCTAACCCACGAGCAGATAGTGAGAAAACGGTGTGTACGGAATATTGGGATGTACCCTATGATCCCATTAACGAAACTATCTTTGGGCACTCCGAGCAATGCCCGCCCCTCGTGCTCGAGGTCATCTGCAAAGCACGACACCTCCAAGTACTCGTGGACAGCAGAGCACCGCACACCGTCTGCGACAAGGCAGTAATCGACCGACTTCGGGAAGAGTACAAGCCTTCAGTATTCTCTGCAATGATGGTGGACGGCAGCAAGTTACAAGTACACGGCGAAGCAGTGTTACACCTATAAATCGGACCAGTGTACTGGAAACCTGCACTCCCCATCACCAACATAAAAGGGCTTGACTGGATCTTCGTGCAGACTTCCTAAAAAGATTCAACCCCGAGATCAACTGGGTAAATCGTACCGCAAGCATCTACAACAATGGGAGGAGAGTCCAGCTACCCAACTGGGACGATACAGGAGATATCCCAGTGGAGACACTCACAAGATTCGAGAAGGATATAAAGCAAACCAACACCAGGTTCCTGACGATAGCAACGGATATGGAAAGCGACAGAGAGAAAACCTCGGAACCTCCACAAAAAATCAAGGAATTACTGAAGTTCCAAGACATTCTTCTCGACGACCTTATGAACGAGCTGCCGCCATAAAGAACGCACCCAGGCCTTCTTAGATGTTGTCATTGCGTGCTATTCCACCAACACGCGATCGTGGAAGGAACAGGTTCGAAGCCGACCTTTCGAGCACCATATCGGCTCAGCCCCACGAGCTAGCCGACATGAAGAAATAGATCGAGTATCTCCTCGCAAAAGAACTCATCCGACCATCTATTTCGCCACACGGTGCCCCAATACTCGTCATGCCGAAACGAGACGGAAGCCTGCGCATGTGCATCGATTACCGAGCTCTCAACAAGCAGACCATCAAGAACAAATACCCAATCCCACGAATCGATGACCTGCTTGACCAGCTTCGTGGAGCCACGGTATTTTCCAAACTAGATATGCGGTCCGGATACTGGCAGATACGAATGGCGGACAATTCCATCCACAAAACTGCTTTTCGAACTCAGTACGGATCGTACGAGTATCTGGTAATGCCATTCGGACTCACCAACGCACCGGCAACGTTCCAAGCCGAAATTAACCATATTCTACGCCCACTCTTGGACGAATGCGTGGTGCTTTACCTGGACGACATCCTCATATACTCACGCGACATGCAGCAGCACGTCCCACACCTGCAACGCGTCTTCGACATTCTTTGACGAGAACGATTCTACGTCAAATTATCCAAGAGCGAATTCGCCCTTGAGAAAGTCCAATTCCTATGACACATGGTGAGCGCTCAAGGAGTTCACGTCGACCCCAAGAAGATCGAAGCCATACGCACGTGGAAGACACCCAAGAACGTGAAGGAGTTGCAGCAGTTCCAAGGCTTCGCTATCTATTACAACAGGTGGCGTACCCACGATTCCTTCCACGTCAACCTCCTTTGACAGTTTGTCGTGAACATGACTGATCTCGACCGTCAACGAGTCTTTCATTCGATCAGACCCGTCTCAGAGCCAACTACCAAACTACAGCAGATCCTTTTCCACCGAATCCGCCGCGACCAAGGTCAATGGGTTTTGGAGTTTCTGGTTCAATTGGTTGACCGTACGTGCGACGATGACATGTGGGTCCCAGCCGCTACCCTCGACAACCACCCGCTGGTGCAGGCCTATTTAGACGATTGGGCTGCCCTAGATGTGGGTAGTCTTGTTTAGAAGGGGGGAAGGTGTAAGGAAAACCTCTTTTCCTTATTGAGCCTTGTGGCTTGCGTTGTGCACCATGGCTCTACGAAGGTGGGATGCGGTGGCGCCGATGCGCTGGCCTCCATCCAGGTGTGGAATAGGCCTTTGATCTTGGCCATACCTTCGGCATGGCACTTACTTAGAGTGGCGGCTAGCAGATTCGCGCCCGCCATAGTCGTTGTAGCGTTGGCACGGCGGCGGGCGGGCAGAGGATCGGGCGGCGGCGTCGACCCTGTTGGTGAAGGGGAGCTTCCCACTTTGCAAGGGTGTAGATAGGAGGTTAGTTATCGAGGGGGGAGGGGAGGGAGGTGTGACGGCTGATATCAATTTAGATGTTTGCAGAGCAATGCTTTATAAGAGCCATGTTCTTTAAAGCCCGCAGCCCAAATTGCAAGCACAGGGTGTTAAACGCCCTGCGTTTGAAAGGGGCAGTTGGAGGGGTTACTAGAACTGAAGTGTGTTGTTTGTCGCCAGTGCAAGTCCCTCGGCAAACACTGAAGTTGAAACAGCCTGCGTTTTGGGACTCGGCAAACACACAGAATTCTCTGATTTCGACGGTCGAGATTTTTCGAGCTCGAATATACAGCTCGGTAATGATTGCAGATTGTCGATTTGAAAACTTTCAGCTTTTTGGGTTTGGGCCATCGGATCGGTCTTACGTTAATTGGATGGCCCAGACTTCAAGGATTTTTACCAAACCTGTTTCAGCAGACAAAACACGAATGCTTCTTATTGGCTGACAGCAACCACCTCTCTAGTTACGACAACGAAATTTCATGCTTCTGCGATATTTTCTCTGAATTCACTAAAACCACTGCTCACGTTCATAAGCGCTGCGTACGAACAATTTGGGCAGCGGGCTTCAAAGTGATAAAAAACGTAGACACACGCATAACATACCTGTATCGTAGGCGTGCCACCACGAGCAACTGCTCCGAGTGGGATGTGCAGGCTCGGATCCGCCGTCAGGTCTGCGGCTCCACCACCCTCGACCACATGCGGCTCCACTACCGTCGTGTTCTTGAGGATCAGGTACACGTAGTTGTACCAAGGCGTTTTGAGCACCGTCCCACCGCCCAAGCCATGTCACCCTTTGTAATGTTGCGGTATTCCATCACCAGCCTCTTGCACGCCGCGACCTCTCGGCACCATTCTAGTTCCAATCCACGAATATGCACGATGGGTTTCTCCCAGTATTGGGAGCCCTCCTTTCCCACCATCGATATGTGGTCTTCGTTAATTAACCAATGGCCGGCGGCAAGCATCGTCGACTCACGTAGCGTCCACTGCGAGCAGGGCTTCCCTTGAGGGACTGCCGCACGCATAGTGCGAGCGGGAGTCGCGGCTGCAGTCGTGCGCCTTGTACTAGGCGCCCCGCGCTTCAATGGGGGTGCGACGGGCGGTGGCACTGGCGCGGAGGCAAACTCGTAGTACTCGTCCTCTTTGTTGCGTTGTCGTCAGCCGCCTTTCCACTGCTCTCATCGGTTGCGCCGATATCATTCTCGTAGCCAGCGCTGGGGCGAAGCTGCGTCTTCTGATGGAGCGGCGGACGAGAGTTGTTGAGCATGGGGCTCTGCTGGTTTGGCGTACTCGCCCACATGTGACGGAGCGGGTGCGATAAGCCCTCCTGGCTTGCAAGCTACCTATTTATGTAGGCCATGTAGGGTATCTCACCTAGGTCAAGGGGGCAAGAGCCGTCGTCTAAGCTGCGCTTGTGTACCATCTTGCGTACTGTCGTATCTAATGCTGTCCTTTAGAGGAATGAGTTATGGGTGGGCCTAGCAACTGTCGTGGGTCTTGTGCACGATATATATGCCTCTCGACAGTTTGCTGTGTTGTGGTTGGGATGTTGGTTTTCCTCCTCTATGGGCTTGTCTGCAATTTTCTGGGTTGTGCTTGCTGTTTCGCGTCGCAACGACGTTTTCCACGCTAGCTGCATGGTTGTGCACTCTGCGCTTTTTCCGAGGGGTGATTGTGAGCGGGGCATTGATTCCATCTTGACTGCTCGACATTTGCGTCACATTCGCTCTCGTTAATGGTCTTGTAGCGGTGCGCATTGGCGCAATGTATGGGTTTGTCCACCTAGCCGCCTGTTACACTCGCATGACGCTGGCGCACGCTCGTTGCGCTTGCGTCGCTCGCCCAAACATGTTTTTCGCACGATGCCAGCTCATTACCCATGATGGTAGATCCGCATTGTAGCATTACACCGATCCAACATTGGTTGGTCTACATCTAACTATGGTTAGATCTAACATCGTAGGAATCCACCCTCATAATCATTTCCAGAAAAAAACATAACAATTTGCAACTTCACTGGCCATAGCGCCTCAATTACTTTTTGAAAATGGGTGCCGCAACTATAGGAGCGTGCACCGACGTCGGAAGCCTGACTCGGGTGAGACAACGTTGGAAGGTATTACCCCAAATTGATGATTTGGAGAGCGAGCAACTCTGACTCGGGGAATATCGGATGGAAATTCTCAGTTCTCGGTAGCAACGTCCTATGCCAGAGGGGTTGTCGTAATAGAGGTGGATTTATTTATTTATTTTTTCAAGAGTACTGGGTGTATTTACTCCCTTATCAGTCCCTGACGCATCTCTCCTTTGAGTGCCACGTAGATCCTCTAACCGATGCGCATATTACGAAGCGGGAAAATGAGTAGGACTATTGCAACTGCACGCATTGGTTGGGTACTAGTTGCTACCACTGGTAGTAGCTCATCCCTGCGGGTCTTTTGTGAGCAGGTGTTTTGCAAGCGCAGCACTTCACAGATCATGGCAAATCCAACGGGCATTGTGACTCTCTTTGTCATGCTCGTCATGGCCTCTGGTGGCGCCAATGTGGCAAGGAACTCCGAGTCAAGCGCAAAGCAAAAGCCGTGAGGCGCGACGCAGAAGCCGGGTGGTGTGGCGGCGAGGGAGTCACTGCCGAGCGCTCTGTGTGACCGAGTGGGCATGGAGGTATCGATTGGCAGGTTATCATTCGGCTTTAAGGTGCTGCACTGTGTGAGCATCACAAGGAAGTTGGTGAGCGTGAAGCGCGACGCGCAGTTGTGGTGGGTGCAGCTGTAAATTTTGAGATGAATCAAACGTCCTACCAAGGACGATTGGCCACGCGGCATGAAGCATGATGCCCATGAGTGGTGGGCACGACACAAGAAGCCACCTCGAAAGACGGCGTCTCGGAAGAAGGGCAAGCAACAGTGAGCTGCCCAACTCGTCGTCTTCTTTGCGCTCAGGGACTCCGCAACAGGCCTCTCGATAACCTAGGGGTCACCCTGCTGAATCCGAGTTTGCCCAAGATCCAACTCGTCCAGGCTGGGTATCTCTAAAATTTTGGATTGTTTTTGCAGGCCAAAGTTTCGACCAGCTTGGAATGTGCCACTCCTGACAATTACAGGGGGGGACATTTCTCTAGGGGTGCGAACGTTTACATTAGATTTTACAGGGTGGGTCCATCCCTTACTCGAAAATTGGCTGTGAGATAATTTTGGCTTGCCTGTCCATGGACGGGTATCGATATTTCGAGTGGGACAAAAGCAGGGCTAGGTAAGAATTTCACCCTTTTTTCCTTGACAAAGCAGTGTAATTACCGTGACTTCTAGATGCTTGCTCTACAATTGTTGATTTCTCATGTAAGCACCAACCAGCTCTTGCACACCACCCAGCTCATCGTCACCATTCCAGCCGAAGGTAGGAGGGCTAGCTATCAGTTGTGCAACTTGGTTGGTGCTCGTGACTCTGCTTGCGAGCCTGGTTCCCTTGTGTGATTAGATTGATTGCTGGCATGAATCCCTTCAATAAAATGCAATGCATAGTATGTAAATTTTTGAAGTGTTCACACTTTCAGAATTGTGTATTGTGAATGTGAAGCTGCTTGTAACGCAATCTTCGGCATCGTCAAGGCTTGCTATTCGCCCTTCTCCAACTATATAATGGGGTTGGAGTTCATTCTTCCTCCACCCACGTTTATCCTTTTTCCCAGCTCAAGTTCAATTGAGTTCCTATCCCGCCTTTTTTGCTCTGCCACTCTGGCGAAGTTGAAAACTCTCCCTCGCGGGGAAGCACCCTCCCAGCTTCTTGCCGATATCCTTATGCATATTCAGGCAGTCATGGCCCCTCCTAGCACCCCGGCCAATCGTGCTGAAAATCCGCCCGTCGATACTCGGAATATTTCGGAACCCGAGAAAAACGCCCGCGAAATGGCGGGTGATCGCGGCAACAAGTGTCGGGCAGACGGCGACCTCGCCCCTTCTGCCCTCGACATGTTGCTGCGTAGTGGCGAGGTCAACCAAGTTGACCTTGGTGACCCATGCACCAGCAAGTAGCAAGCGATGCAAGTGGCGGATGACGCGTCACCTGCTGACGGCAGCGCGCAGAAGGCGCCGAATGGCACGGCGGGCCCCTCGCATCAGAATAAGCGAGTTTGCGGGGCGGCCTCGTCCAGAGCGCCAACACCCGCAGCCCCTTCTTTGACCAACGAGCAAGTGGCGGCATTGCTGGCGTTGTTACGGCAAAACACGCCCGTGGTTACAGCAGCTGCGACTACCATTTCTGCCTCGACTAGAATTGAAGATGCAAAAAAGGAGTCATCGCGCCACGCTCGTCCTTCCAAGATCACCCGCGCCAAGAAGGAACTCGCCGCTACCACGCAAAACAATGCCAAGGAAGACAATGACTCCAACAACTAGGATGGTGAGGCTCATATGCACACTAATTTTTTCGCACCCACCGAGCACCTCCCACCTCTTCCTTCCTCTAACCCCACCATCACGGCATCATCGTTCGACAATGCCAGAGTATGCTCACGATCACGTTTGGTGGAATTCGTGCTCACTCTGCCAAGCATTTACGAACCTTACCCCATTCTTTTGCTGGATTCTATTTGCATATTACTCATGCATAAGCTTACGGTGCTTGGTGATCCCTTCGAATAAGCAGTGACGGACCAGACGGTCCCAACCATGCTCGGGCGCCTGCGAGACGGACTACCCTGGTTGTGAGAGTACGATCCCGTTACACTTCTTTCTCATTTCCATATTTTTTCTCTACCTCATTCTTCTAACTATCCTAATTTGTTTGATATTTATCTCATCCCATTTGGTTTCCTATTCCTGCTTTCTGATTATACTTTGGGTTCTCCTATTATTATTATTATTATATCACCGGCCACGCTCGGGATGTACTGGCGCGCTATATCTAGCGTAATCTTGCCGTAATCCCTTTAAAGCCAATAGCCTCATGTGGCTATACGCAGGGTGATTCTATTTCTAGAAGGGTCTATTCTTTTTGGATAGGATAAACCTAGTTACCTGATGTACTTCGGAAGTATAAAAGCGCCTTGTATCAATCGATAGTGCAACTTTTCCTCGACACAATCGATCCTGAGACACTTGGTCATCAGAGCGTTTCTCACTCAGCCGAGCTCAGCTAAGCAGAAGCAGCGGGAAAACCTGCTTCGCAAAACCGTCAGGGGCGATCAATTCGGCTCCGATTCTGGTAAGCACCAGCTCCGATATTTTTGAATTAACCCCTCCGCGCGTGTTTTGAACAGGATGGCGAACTTTGACAACGCTAAGGTTACCCAGCAGCTCTTCGCGAGAATCGCCGCCCTTGAGGAGGAGATGCGAGCCGATCACGAAGCTTGCCGAAACGAGTTCGAGCGAGTAACTCAACTCGCCGGCGCGCAGCACGACACGACAACGGCGACGACGCAAGGGGAAAAAGTACAGTCGTATCTCGCCGGGCTGAAGACCGAAGTCAAACGACTGGTAGCAGCGACAAATTATGCGAGCTACAGTGACCTCGTTTCGGTAGCAGAGCGGTTTGACATGGTCAATACCGGAGCCCGACGGGTGCACGTCGGCAATACGCGACAGGGCGACCGCTCGGCTAACCCCACGTTCGCGGACCTGATGGAGATCGACAAGTTCGACGAGCGGTCACGTCTGAAAAACACCAACTACACGTGTGATTTTTGCGGGGTGCCGTGCCATCGAATCTTCGATTACAACAAAATGAAAGCTGCACGAGCAGATTATCGGGCACGCAACAGTGGCGAAAATTCTTCGGCCAATCAGAAGACAAAAAACGGAATTCGCCAGTGATTGCGGATCTAGCTGGCGAGAATGAAAAGATCCGAAAGCGGTCGTGGGATTCTGGGAAAATCAACTTAAACGAATCTGATTCGACGCGAGCAGGACGAAATGATGGGGAAAAATCTCCACCCCACGACCAGTCTTCGCCAGAGAAAATCGCCGAGAAAAAATCTGACTCCGCGAAAAAAGGACTCTCCCGAGACGGGGAAACTCCGAGAAGACCCAAGTAATTATAAGGATTCGTTAAAGTTATCTTATAAAGATGCTTTAATGAAAACTTATGATTCTCGAGGGGCTAGAGCCTTGGAGAAATTTCGGGAGGGACTCCAGAAGAAGCAGAAACTTGTGGAGATCATACCGTTATCGGAAAACTTGGGGACAAAATTAAGGAGAGTGGAAAGAAGCTGACCTTTCCACGGAGTCAACGTCCTCTCCCGACACCAGCCCACAACGACTACCCGTTCCCCAGGGAAGACGTCGGTGGAGATGAAGCAGCTCAAGAGGAAGCTGGGGGTCTACAAGAAGCTGCAAAAACCCCGAACTCCTCCTCCGGGTGCATCCAACTCAGCAAATTCGGCAACAACGACACACACAGTCATCAAGAAAGCTCAGGGTCCTGAGGGAGAAACTTTCTCCAAGCAGCCTCGGCCAGCTGCTAACCCATGAGCAGATAGGAAGAAAACGGTGTGTACGGAATATTGGGATGTACCCTATGATCCCATTAACGAAACTATCTTTGGGCACTCCGAGCAATGCCCGCCCCTCGTGCTCGAGGTCATCTACAAAGCACGACACCTCCAAGCACTCGTGGACAGCAGAGCATCGCACATCGTCTGCGACAAGGCAGTAATCGACCGACTTCGGGAAGAGTACAAGCCTTAAGTATTCTCTGCAACGATGGTGGACGGCAGCAAGTTACAAGTACACGGCGAAGCAGTGTTACACCTATAAATCGGACCAGTGTACTGGAAACCTGCACTCCCCATCACCAACATAAAAGGGCTTGACTGGATCTTCGGGCAAGACTTCCTAAAAAGATTCAACCCCGAGATCAACTGGGTAAACCGTACCGCAAGCATCTACAACAATGGGAGGAGAGTCCAGCTACCCAACTGGGATGATACAGGAGATATCCCAGTGGAGACACTCGCAAGATTCGAGAAGGATATAAAGCAAACCAACACCAGGTTCCTGACGATAGCGACGGATATGGAAAGCGACAGAGAGAAAACCTCGGAACCTCCACAAAAAATCAAGGAATGACTGAAGTTCCAAGACCCGACGACCTTATGAACGAGCTGCCGCCATACCGAACGCACCCAGGCCTTCTTAGATGCTGTCATTGCGCGCTATTCCACCAACACGCGATCGTGGAAGGAACAGGTTCGAAGCCGACCTTCCGAGCACCATATCGGCTCAGCCCCACGGAGCTAGCCGACATGAAGAAATAGATCGAGTATCTCCTCGCAAAAGGACTCATCCGACCATCTATTTCGCCATACGGTGCCCCAATACTCGTCACAAGGTTCCAACCAACACACTCTTGACCTGAACTAGTTTAAGTTGGGTCCAACTCGAAATGGGGGTCATTATTATAGCCCCTCGATTTAATGAAAACTTATGATTCTCGAGGGGCTAGAGCCTTGGAGAAATTTCGGAAGGGACTCCAGAAGAAGCAGAAACTTGTGGAAATAATACCGGTACCGGAAAACTTGGGGACAAAATGAAGGAGTGTGGAAAGAAGCCGACCTTTCCACGGAGTCAACGTCCTCTCCCGACATCAGCCCACAACAACTACCCGCTCCCCTGGGAAGACGTCGGTGGAGATGAAGCAGCTCAAGAGGAAGCTGGGGGTCTACAAGAAGCTGCAAAAAAAACCGATCTCCTCCTCCAGGTGCATCCAGCTTACCAAATTTGGCATCAACGATATACACAGTCATCAAGAAAGCTCAGGGTCCTAAGGGAGAAAATTTCTCCAAGCAGCCTCGGCCAGCTGCTAACCCACGAGCAGATAGCAAGAAAAATGTATGTACGGAATACTGGGATGTACCCTATGATCCTATTAACGAAACTATCTTTGGGTACTCCGACCAACGCCCGCCCCTCGTTCTCGAGGCCATCTGCAAAGGACGCCACCTCCAAGCACTCGTGGACAGCGGAGCATCACACATCGTCTGCGACAAGGCAGAAATCGACTGACTTCGGGAAGAGTACAAGCCTTCAGTATTCTTTGCAACGATGGTGGATGGCAGCAAGTTACCAGTACACAGTGAAGCAGTGTTACACCTACAAATCGGACCACTGCGCTAGAAACCTGCACTCCCCATCACCAACATACAGTGGCGGAAACAATTGTCCGAATGTTTTGCATAAATTTGGGTTTTTTTTCTTTAAGACCACTATACATTAAGCGTTAATGTTTAATGGTGGTACGATTTGGGAGGGGCACATAGTGGATGTGTTCATAGCACAAATATCCAGAAGAGTTTATTGGAACTAACTCTTATCCCAAAAGATATACAATGGGTACATACGGACAAATATTTCCAAGCAGAGAGAGCAAATTCCAGAATTGGGTATTTGCTACATAGCCCACCGATCTTTGGCCTTGATCATGACTCGCACCCTCCTATGCATATTACCTACGAGGTTAGTACAAACCTCGGCGGGGAACTTCTTGCACTCTTCCTGGACCCACCATTTAGCATAAGGGGGTGAGCACTAGGAAAATCGCGAAAAAAGTCAGGCGTAGGCTAGAGTATTATGGACGAATTTCGATTGAATTGTATCTTTGAGACTAGCCATGCTGAGGTGTGGCCAAAGATGCAATTAGCCGGTCAGGCCCATCTTATCACGGATCGACTTCATCGTACCATTGTAGGGTAAAATCACGAATAGAGCGGCCAAATCTAGCGTAGACACCACGAAACTGAGGGTAACGTTGCACAATTGAGTGTGCACCCTTGCACCATTAAAAGCACACTAGGGTCTGCGGGTCTAGTCACGGTGCATCAGTCATAGAAGCCAAGACTGTTCTGGAAAATAATCAGGGGTCGGCTGCAATTCGTGGAGTGGACAATTAGTGTTCGAAAGCATGTGATATGGTCAAATGGGACCAACATCAATTGCTTCAGCTCCAATGGCCGCGCGTTTGCCTGGATTTGTGAAGGCACAACCCTGCAACACCACCAAATCAAACAGACGGTAAACCATGGGGACAAGGATCGGTGATGGTGTGGGGATGTGTGACATGTGCGGGGGTGGGGTTCATATGCAAGATTGACGGATGCATGGAGAGGCCCCTGTATGAGGGCATTTTGCATGACGAACTCGAATTGAACCTCCATTTCTATAGCATTTTCTCCTCTGAGGTCATCTCGGTGTGGACAATGACCCCAAGAATTTGTTATGCCTAGTGCATGAATGACTTGGAGAACATGAGTATGTAGCCCTGGAGTGGCCTTCTTTTTCACCAAACCTCAACCTCTGGGGCTTACCTGAAAAGGGAGCTAGCCAACCAGAAAAGGCCTTCCTCTGAAATGCTAGAGCTCTAAGAGTTGGTCCGGGACGAATGGGAGAAGATCCATGCCGAGGTTTGCTCTAGCCTCATCGACAGCTCGCCTAGGAGGGTGCGGGCGGTGATCAAGGCCAAAGGTCGGTGGGCTAGGAACTAGAAATGACTTTTGAAGTTTGCTCTCTCGGCTTGGAACTATTTGTCCGGATGTACCCTTTTATATCTTTTGGCATATAAGGTAGATCTAATGTACAATTCTTGATACTTGTGCTATGAAAACATCCACTATGTGCCCCTCCCAAATCGTACCACCATTAAACATTAAGGCGTAATGTATAGTGGTCTTAAAGCCTAAAAACCCAAATTTATGCAAAACACACGGACAATTGTTTTCGCCACTGTAAGAGGGCTTGACTTGACCTTCGGGCGAGACTTCCTAAAAAAAAACAACCCCGAGATCAACGGGGTACCACAAGCATCTACAACAATAGAAGGAGAGTCCAGCTACCCAACTGGGACGATACGGGAGATATCCTGGTGGAGACACTCGTACGATTCGAGAAGGACGTAAAGCGAACCGACACCGGGTTCCTGGCGATAGCAACAGAGGTGGAAAATGACGGGGAGAAAACTCGGAACCTCCACAAAAAATGAAGGAATTATTGAAGGAGTTCCAAGACATTCTTCCCGACGACCTTCCGAACGAGCTGCCACCATACCGAACGCGCCAATACGAGATCGTGGAAGTACCATGTTCGAAGCCGACCTTCCGAACACCATATCAGCTCAGCCCCATGGAGCTAGTCGACATGAAGAAATGGATCGAGTATCTCCTCGCAAAAGGACTCATCCGACCAGCCACTTCGCCCTACAGTGCCCCAGTACTCTTCACACCGAAACCAGACGGAAGCCTGCGCATGTGCATCGATTACCGAGCTCTCAACAAGCAGACCATCAAGAACAAATACCCAATCCCTCGAATCGATGACCTGCTTGACCAGCTTCTGGAAGCCATGGTATTTTCCAAACTAGATCCGTGGTCCGGGTACTGGCAAGTACAAATGGCGGACAATTCCATCCATAAAAATGCCTTCCAAACTCGGTACGGGTCGTACGAGTATCTGGTAATGCCGTTCGGACTCACCAACGCACCGGAAACATTCCAAGCCGAAATCAACCATATTCTACGCCCACTCTTGGACGAATGCGTGGTGCTTTACCTAGACGACATCCTCATATACTCACGCGACATGCAGTAGCACGTCCAACACCTGCGACGCGTCTTCGACATTCTTCGACGAGAACGATTCTACGTCAAATTATCCAAGAACGAATTCGCCTTTGAGAAAGTCCAATTCCTATGACACATGGTGAGCGCTCAAGGAGTTCACGTCGACCCCAAGAAGATCAAAGCTGTACGTACGTGGAAGACACCCAAGAACGTGAAGGAGTTGCAGCAGGTCCTAGGCTTCGCTAACTATTACAACAGGTTCGTGCCACAATACGCAAAAATCGCAAAACCACTCACGAGTCTGCTGAAGAAGAACACGCCCTATAAGTGGGAACCAAAACATCAGAAAGTCGTGGAGCAGCTGAAACAAGCACTCACATCCGCAGTCGTACTCATCTTGCCAGACCCCGAACGCGACTACGTCATCAAAGCTGACGCTAGTGACTAGGCAGTGGGAGCACTCTTGATGCAAGACCAGGGGAATGGACTGCAACCAATCGCCTACCTCAGCAAGAAACTACACGGGGCAGAACTAAACTACCCGATACACGACAAGGAGGCCCTTGCTATTATCATCGCCTTCAAAACGTGGAGATGTTTTCTCGAAGGACGGAAAACAACCGTTTACACCGACCAATGCAGCCTGAAATATTTGAAGACACAACCAAACATCTCTAGGTGGCAGGTGCGATGGATCGACTTCCTTGAGACACACTTCCAGTATGACATCGTGTACAAGCCCAGCCACAAAAACGAAGCAGACGCTCTCAGTCGGCCTGCACACGTTGCCACAATCCAGGTCAAAGAGATCAGCCCACTCCTCGAGGGACTCTTCACACACGGGTACGCCATCGACTCCGAAATTCCTTTGGCGGCAAAACGACACGTGCTACAGTGGGACAGTGACATCGCGTAGCGGAAGGGATCAACGGAAATCTGGGTACCCAATTACCCTCCTTTGCGCCAATTACTACTCTAAGAATACCACGATGTTCTATATGCGGGACACTTCAGAAGCAACAAAACGCTCACCGGTATTGCAAAGCACTACTACTGGCCCCACATGGCAGACAACGTCCAGCAATTTGTCACCTCGTGTACGACATGTCAACGGATGAAGAGCAGCAAGCAGAAACAGGCAGGACTGCTACAGCCTCTTCCTCTCCAGAAAAGCCATGGCAAGTGGTTCGCCTGGATTTCATAACCGGGTTACCAACTATCACAGGCGGTCATGACGCAATCCTCGTCGTCATCGACAAATTCTCCAAAATGTGACACTTCATCTCGACACACACGACAGCATGGTGAGGGTTTGAGTAACAAAGGACCTGAGGTTGGTAGTGCAAGTGGTGATGTGGGCCCTGCAGAGAGAGCGAATAATGACGGAGATGAGGGTAGTATGGCTGATAGTAGGGGAGATGAGGTTAATAACAGTGAGTGTGACAATAGTGAAGGGGAGGGTAGAGGAGAAGAGCATGATGACAAGTCTGCTACAGTTGCTGCAGGCAATGAGAGCAGTTATGGAGGAGGAGGTGTGGGGGGGGATTCGAGACCTGGTGGGGCTGATGTCGGCAGTGACAGCAAAACAAATAGTGGAAGAGGTGTTGAGGGGGAGTTGAGGGCTGATGGGGCTGATGTCGGCAGTGAGAGCAGTGGGTCTCCCACTCAAGAGGGTGGTGGGAGTGAGGATGATGAGAAGACTGTGGATGACGAGGGAGGGATGGGGAATGATGAGAGAGGGACTGGGGATGATGCAAGTAGGAATGATAAACGGACCGCGAAGGGTGGTGAAGGTGAAGGGGAAGACGGAGAGGAGAGCGAGGGGGGTCAAGGAAAAGGAAATGGGGAGGGAGATGAAGGGGAGGACAGCTGGCTGGCGGGATGGGAAGCCAATCAGGATGCAGGCTAGTTGGAGGAGTCTGGAGAGACAGATGTGACAGATATCCGCGTCGCACCTAAAATCGGAAGCAGTCTCAAATTAACTGATGCTAACCCACTGACAGATGGCCTGCGCCTGGTAAAGGATAGGGAGCAAGCACCATAAGTTATTTGCGTCATTGTGGCCCATAAAAGCGCGCGCTAAAGTTTAGAGTTATCTGTTGTTCTGTACTACAGATTTGGAAGCTTGTATCCGTACCGATTTCAGAACAGCGCATATTTCTGGTTCGACCCGAGCTGACATTCCACGCTACAGCCAATCATACGCGAGCATCTGTGAATCCCCCGTGCCTCGCTGGGCAAACCTTCCTGAACCGCGACACGGAAAATTGGAGCAAGAATGCGTCGAATTCCACCGGGCGAGCAATTATTGGAATGGGAAATGGGAAATGGGAAATGGAATGGGATGGGATGGGATGGGCAATGGGAAATGGGATGGAGTGTGCCGCAGCGCCAAATGCCCGACGACGTTCAGCCATGATTGGGTGGAACTCTTCTGGAGCCGCAATTGTTTTAACTTGTAATTTTAGGAAGTGTGCGCAATGCCGAACGCCCGACAATGTTAGCTACAACCCGCTCACTGAGCGACTCCCGTAGGCATTCCTACCGAGAGAATCCCGCTCTCGGTACTGGGGGTATTTAGGAGCACGTCCTTCTCAGTTCCTGCACTATCTCCTCTACGGAGCAGCGTACTACTAGATCCTCAACCGTACCCATACGATATACTACATACTTCATACCCATACTTCGGTACCTTCTCAGTTCCAGCACATCTCCTCTACTGAACGTACTAGATCCTACCCCTACTACATACTCTCATCAGAGTTCGGTAATCTTCATCAGATCTGATCCCCGCGCGCAGCTGCTACGCTCCTAAACGGGTCTTTCGCAAGCCTGCTTCGAATTCCCGCACGTCAGCTTTACGCTTACTAGCTTCGCGAGCGTCGCTTAGCTTCGCGAGCTTCGTCAGCTGCACCCCCAGGGGTTCTTCGAGTAAGAAACCCGAACTCGGCGCGCAATCGTCGTGGCTGGAAAGTTTCCGTCCATGGCGCCGGCTTTCGCGGCGGTGCTGTTCGCCGTGGCCTTCTACGGCGCGCTCTTCGCGTCGGGTGCGGCGGCGCAGAGTAACTGCGTTGTATCGACTCTCCATGGATACGACGTGGAGGTGCAGCTCACTGACAGGTGCGCTCTCCCTGAATTGCTCTTTTGGTTGGTGTCGCATTCCGTCGATTCTCTTTCAATTCCGACCGAGAGTGGCGGCGCCGCTCACTGAAAGCTGCGCTCAGCTGCTGACGTCAACTACTCCCTAGAAAAACTTTGCAGAAATCGCATCGAGCGACCTCAAATGCGTGGATCGCCCACGCGCCCTACTAGGCAGAAATGCACCTTTGTCGGCTGGACGCCACTCGACCTACCTCGCATTTGTGAACGTTCGACTGAAATTGCATGCTCTTCTGTTTTCTCCCCTTGCCCCCTCGAAAATACGCCCGCCCCCAGTCTCTTTCTCCACTGGAAGACGCCCAACTCGACGGAGCTCCACCTCGCCCTCGAGACGTACACCTCCGGCTGGGCGGCAGTGGGGTGGTCGCCGGACGGCAACATGGCCGGCAGCGACGCGGTGGTTGGCAATCTCGAGGAACGGGCGGCGGACGGCACAGAGGTCAACGGGTCGGGCCTGCCGGCGGCTTATAAGCTCGTGTCGACCTCCGCCGGCGGCCAGGAGCGCGTTGGGGAAATGAGCTCTTTCCTCGGGGGGGCAAAGGGCCGTGCGGTGACAGGCGCCGCGACTATCCTCGAGTGAGTGGCGATTGTAGCAAGAGTGTTGACTGTAACGAGAGCAGCGATCAAGCGAGCTGAAACATCACGATTATATCCTCGAGTGAGTGCGCTGCAGACGTGCCCCGTGCCCTTCTTAAACCTTTCATTCTGGTCCTAGACTGAACTTATAGCCACCTATCGATCTCCCATGGTAATATTTCTGTTTGGCTGCAGATTCACTCGCACGGAGGGATCTGGAAACGTGCCAGTGAAGCTGGCGGGCCCGTCCAACATCATCTTTGCGTACTCCGGGGACAGCTCGAGAACTTTTGGTTATCACGGCCTAACAAGGTACCCAATTCCAACCCCGAATTCTGTGTGCATCTAGCTTCACCTGTTGCGCCACCGTCACTCGCAACCCTCACTCGCCACCCTCACTGGCCACCCCCACTTCCCACCCTCACCCTGCTGTGCCATAGGCATAAGAGTGTTGCAGAGCCTCTAAGGCATATATGAGTTGTGCAACGCGTTGGTTTTCTGTGGTTTCAGGGGATCCACGGTACTTGATTTCTCCTGCACCGTGGGAGGGGCACCGATAGAAGCACCCGGGAGCGAGCCAGCACCGATCGAAGCACCCAGGAGCGAGCCAGCACCGATCGAAGCACCCGGGAGCGAGCCAGCACCGATCGAAGCACCCGGGAGCGAGCCAGCACCGATCGGAGCACCCGGGAGCGAGCCAGCACCCATCGGAGCACCCGGGAGCGAGCCAGCATCCGTCGGAGCACCTGGAAGCGAGCCAGCACCCGTAGGAGCACCCGGGAGCGAGCCAGCACCCATCGGAGCACCCGGGAGCGAGCCAGCACCCATCGGAGCACCCGGGAGCGGGCCAGCACCCATCGGAGCACCCGGGACCGAGCCAGCACCCATCGGAGCACCCGGGAGCGAGCCAGCACCCATCGGAGCACCCGGGAGCGAGCCAGCACCCATCGGAGCACCCGGGAGCGAGCCAGCACCCATCGGAGCACCCGGGAGCGAGCCAGCCCCCATCGGAGCACCCGGGAGCGAGCCAGCACCCATCGGAGCACCCGGGAGCGAGCCAGCACCCATCGGAGCACCGGGGAGCGAGCCAGCACCCATCGGAGCACCCGGGAGCAAGCCAGCACCCATCGGAGCACCCGGGAGCGAGCCAGCACCCATCGGAGCACCCGGGAGCGAGCCAGCACCCATCGGAGCACCCGGGAGCGAGCCAGCACCCATCGGAGCACCCGGGAGCGAGCCAGCACCCATCGGAGCACCCGGGAGCGAGCCAGCACCCATCGGAGCACCCGGGAGCGAGCCAGCCCCCATCGGAGCACCCGGGAGCGAGCCAGCACCCATCGGAGCACCCGGGAGCGAGCCAGCACCCATCGGAGCACCCGGGAGCGAGCCAGCACCCATCGGAGCACCCGGGAGCGAGCCAGCACCCATCGGAGCACCCGGGAGCGAGCCAGCACCCATCGGAGCACCCGGGAGCGAGCCAGCACCCATCGGAGCACCCGGGAGCGAGCCAGCCCCCATCGGAGCACCGGGAGCGAGCCAGCACCCATCGGAGCACCCGGGAGCGAGCCAGCACCCATCGGAGCACCGGGGAGCGAGCCAGCACCCATCGGAGCACCCGGGAGCGAGCCAGCACCCATCGGAGCACCCGGGAGCGAGCCAGCACCCATCGGAGCACCCGGGAGCGAGCCAGCACCCATCGGAGCACCCGGGAGCGAGCCAGCACCGATCGGAGCACCCGGGAGCGAGCCAGCACCCATCGGAGCACCCGGGAGCGAGCCAGCACCCATCGGAGCACCTGGGAGCGAGCCAGCACCCATCGGAGCACCCGGGAGCGAGCCAGCACCCATCGGAGCACCCGGGAGCGAGCCAGCACCCATCGGAGCATCCGGGAGCGAGCCAGCACCCATCGGAGCACCCGGGAGCGAGCCAGCACCCATCGGAGCACCCGGGAGCGAGCCAGCACCCATCGGAGCACCCGGGAGCGAGCCAGCACCCATCGGAGCACCCGGGAGCGAGCCAGCCCCCATCGGAGCACCCGGGAGCGAGCCAGCACCCATCGGAGCACCCGGGAGCGAGCCAGCACCCATCGGAGCACCCGGGAGCGAGCCATCTTCCATCGGAGCACCCGGGAGCGAGCCAGCACCCATCGGAGCACCCGGGAGCGAGCCAGCTTCCATCGGAGCACCCGGGAGCGAGCCAGCACCCATCGGAGCACCCGGGAGCGGGCCAGCACCCATCGGAGCACCCGGGAGCGAGCCAGCACCCATCGGAGCACCCGGGAGCGAGCCAGCACCCATCGGAGCACCCGGCAGCAAGGCGGCACCGATCGGCACAGCTCGTCGTCTTCTTCGTGTGCATGGGCTCCGCGGTTGCTGATTTCCCTTGCAAGGCACTACCCAGCCCGTCGCCACGACCCCCCCCAGCTGATCAACATGCCTCCTGCCTAAGGCACGAGGATTGGCTCTCAGCCGTGCATCTTGGCTGGTGTCCGTGGCAGTGCTTGCTGGCCTGGCTCCTTCTCTTTTGCAAGTAGCCTTGGTGATGGCGTGCATGCCTCATGCGATCAACCTTGCCAATAAAATGCATGCCCATGTTTTCTAGTGATGCCTCAATAAAATATATTTGTTCCAAATGCATCTTTTGCAGCAGGACAAGAGCTCCACCACTCATGCAGCCTATATGGTTAGCAGTTTGGTGTGATGATTGTGTGCTGTCATGCTCACCTTAGGCCACATAAGATATAGTTTGAACAAGCCTCCATTTTGAAATCATAACGAGGCTCAAAACGGCTTGGTTGGGTGTATTAAAGCCAAGCCGTGGTATAGAGTGGTGGCGATAAGAACTTATGAAAACAAAAATGTAAAATCACACACCCCCTTCTGTGATGCTTGCGTGAAAATACAGTTTCAACGAATGGACTCATAGTGTAGCCCCAAGACCAATGTAAGGAAAAGCCCCTTTCCTTACTGAGCCTCGCTAACATCGAGTTCGGGCCTGACTTTCGGAAGTCCAGGCCAGGGTCCTCGCTAGGTTTTGAACCAGGGCTTGTGTTATGTTTTTTAACAGCTCTGGCGCTCAGGGCCGTAGAGAGGCAGGGGAGGTGGCGGTGAAGGAGGCGCAGGCGGGGGGACGGGGAAAGGAAGACCGAGGAGGCGAAGGGCCGGAATGGTGGCGACTGCTGCTGCTGCGGCTCCACGATGACACTAGAACCTCCAGCTGCACCACATCTACCTTCGAGAAGCTCCACGCCAAGACACCCTCAACGCGAACCCTCTCTAGCACCGGTGCCACCCCATGACCCGTGGACCCCTGCGGCAGCTGCTGCTGCGGCGGCGACGACTGCGGCTGTGGCCGCAGCGGCGACTGCTGTGGCTGCGGCTGCAGCGTTGGCGATGGTAGCTGCTGCTGCGGTGGCGACGATGGTTGCTGCGGCGACAACGGAGGAGGATACACTGGGGCAGAGACCGGTGGCGAGGACGGAGCCGCGCGACCACCAGAGTCAGACAACTCCTCGAGCGGGACAACCGACGGGAGGGGAGTGACGTGAGACACACCAGATGAGGCAGGACGGGGGGGGAGAGGAGCAGAGGCTACCAGGGGAGCGGGAACCAGAAACAGGGGCGGGAAAACCACGAGACCTCTGTGAGGAAAGTGATGGTAGAAGGAGACAGACTTGTCCTAGGTGACGTTACGCGAGTGAAAAAAGCGGTGGGACGACGGGTGGTAAAAGTGCTTGTCGGATGAGTCGAGGGGGAAACCTAGGAAGACACAAGGGACTGTGCGGGCAGTGAGCTTGTCTGTGCCATAGGCACGAACGTGAGCCAGGCAACCCCGGACGTGGAATGCAGACGCGTCACCAGGGAACCCGGTCCAGAGAAGGGTCGGCGAAAGCTGCGGCCGCTGAGAGTGTGGCCACGGGTTAAGCTGGTGAGCGGCGTAGTGAAAGAACGGCCACAGAAAATGGTGTGCACTGGCTTGGATCATCGATTTACGAGCCACCTCCATGACCAAACAGATGTGTCGCTCAGCGACCCCATTCTGCCGCGGGGATTCCGGCGGGGTGTACGACTGGGTGATGCCCTCCGCACGACAGAACTGGCCAAGCCGACCTGAGGCAAACTCGCCACCACGGCCGGAGTGGAGACACAGCACAGGAAGACCGCGGTGGACGCATGCACCTACGACCCATGGGATAAGAACGTCAGGCACGTCGACCTTCTGCTCTAGAGGAAACACCGTGGTGTAGCGTGTGTAGCGCTCTCGACGCGGCCTAGGGACGGGGGATGGGCCCCAGACGTTCAGGTGCAGGGTCAGGAGTGGCGCAGTGGTAGGGCGAGGCGAGGGGGAGTGAGGAGCATGGCGCAACTAGCTCTCGATGCAAGGCGTGCACGGGGGCACAGGCGAGGGAGGGAGGGCACGGAGCGACGCAGGGAGACCTAGGACAAGACCATACTGGGACATGTGACGCAGATGAGGGAGTGCAGGGTGACCTAGGCGATGGTGCCACAGAAGCGACGGGTGAGTGAGCGACCGACACGAGTAGGCTGCAGCGACCTGAGTAGACGCAGGCACCTGGGGGGGCGCCCTCACCAAGGGGGACTTGGTGTCGAGGGTAAACATGCCAGACCGAGGGTTCCGGGGGAACGTGCTGAGGGGGTATTTGTGGCGTCGTCGGTAGAGGGAACGTAGTGGTGACGCCGAGGTCCTGAAGACAGCAGACACCAACTGCCGTAAGGGAGGGGATGTGTAGGCCCGTAAGGGAGCTTGAGGGAACCGCCGGACAGGGAAGGGTAGTGGAGCTACGAGCAATTACAGGGCCCAAGGAGGGGCCAGCAAGCGCGACAACAGCAGGGGCGGCAAGCGGTGTGAGCTCAGTATGGTCGCAGAAGAAGCAGGTAGACGTGCCGAAGTCAAACGTGAAGGAGAGCGAAGCGGAAGCTGCAGCCAGCGGAGGAGAGAGTGTGGAGCCTAGACTAAACAAAGCAGAAGTTCCTACGCTTGATGCAGCAGGGGAGTCTAGATTAGACCCTTGTGGCACACATAAACTCGGCAACACAGGGTAATAATGTCTGGTCACAATAGAGGCATCTGCATGCAGGGAATGCAAAGCAAAACAAATCTGATCCATGTCTAACTCAAAAACAGGCACACCACGACGCACAAGACTGAACAAGTTGGGGAGGTCCGACGTTGGGCCGAAGCGGCGGCAAAAGAGGTCGTCGAGGCAGCAGAAGCAGCAGGTGGTAGGGTGCAGACTACCACACACAGTGCCACGGAAGGGGCCGGTCTAGAGCTGGTACTGGCAACCCCCAGCGCTGGAGTTGCCACCCGACACCGAGCTGCGAGGGCCGCCATCGCGGCCACCACCACCAGAGGCACCGGGCCACCCCGGCGGGAGGCGGCCCCATGACTGCTGCTGCTGCTGCTGTGGCGGCTGCTGCTGCTGCTATTCGGGGGCACCAGCCCCGGTCCCCTCGTCGGAACCGCTGTCCCCGCCCCCACTTCCACCACCCCCACCACCCGGACCTCCACCACGCCCCTCCTTGGGGCGGCGGCCCCTATGTTGACGCGGCTGCACTGAGGCCGCAGAGGCGGTCTCAGCAGCAGGGGCTTTCTCGGCAACAGCGGCAGAAACGTCAGCGTAAGTGGACAGGGAGGGTGCACAGCCCTAAAAGATAGGGACTGCCACTGTACCACTCGATTGAGCGATAGTACGCTGGCGAGTCGCCATCTCGGATAGGGCAGTGACAAAGGCGGTAAGGGTGAGGTCACCAAGGTGCTGACTAAGGAAGTGGTCACGGGCAGTGGCTAAGTGGTCCGGAAGGTGCGTGGCTATGAGGTAAAGGGTAGCACACAGTGGTGGCGGGAAGGTAGTGAGCTGGGCCTCATTGCTAGTGGCGCGGTAGCTAGCCTCGAGTGCACGGGGACAGTGCACTCGAGCGCCCCTGAGTGCCTAGGTCAGCGACAGTGGGGAAGGCCGCTAGGTCAGGGAAAAGCATGGGGAGGGTCTGGCGGCCAGGCGCAGCACATCGTCCACCATCACACGTCCTCAGCGAAACGGCGGCACGGCGATACGGCGGCACGTCGACACAGTGGCACGACGACGCGGATCCAAGGCGCCACGGCGGGAACGAGAGCTGGCGCAAACGGGGCCAGTGGGGCGCAAGGGACCAGCAGGGCGCTAGGGGGCCAGCGGGGCAGGAACGGGGCCAGCAAGGTGCACAGGGCCAGCAAGGCGCACGGGGCCAGTAAGGTGCACGAGGCCAGCAAGGGCGCACAGGGGTCAGCGGGGCACGACGAAACCGGCGAGGCATGGCACTAAGGCTAGGGCGTACGGGGCGGACGGGGCCAGGAGGGCGCTACCGGGCCAGCGGGGCGCTAAGGAGCCTGCAGGGCGTACGAGGCCGGCGAGGCACACGGGGCAAGTGAGGCTCGACAGAGCCAGCGTGGCGCTAACGAGGCCTGCGAGGCGCACGAAGCTAGCAGGGCGCAACGGGGCTAGTGGGGCGTACGGGGCCAAGAGGGCGCTAACGGGCCAGCGGGGCGCCTAGGGGCCAGCGGGACGTATGGGGCCAGGAGGGTGCTAACGGGGCATGCGAGGTGCATGGGGCTAGCGGGGCATACGAGGCCAAGAGGGCGCGAACGGGCCAGCAGGGCGCCTAGGGGCCAGCGAGACGTACGGGGCCACGAGGGCTCTAACGGGTCAACGGGGCTCTTAGGGCCAGCGGGACGTACGTGGCCAGGAGGTGTTATAATCACAATAGGCTTAGATGTGCCTATAATGAGAGATAGAGAGCACAGTCGGATTTCCGTCAGACGGCTTCAAATATTGATAACGATCTGGTCTTTGAATCAAACTGTGATGTGTAAGTTGGATCTAGAGCGCGTTGCTGTCGTCTATCAGTAGCAAGTTGAATCATGAAATTCCATGAAGCTTTGACGACGCTATGGCAGTTTTACTGGCAGGAGGTATAGCAGCCACTATAGTCTTGGAAGTACAAACTTAGCAAGAAGAGTTCGAGAGGGAGATGGTTCCCAGCCTCTACATACCCCAAGAGCCGAGGTCCAGGTTGGTGGTACACCACCACAGAGTCCCCAACCATGAAGAGTCTCGAAACCAACCCTCCAAGGGGCTATTCCAAGTGAATGTAACACTTCACGAAATAACTTTACTATTTTCACTATTTAATATTTATCCGCGTCCCTTGGGCTTGAAATCTTGAGCTCTTGTTCTTGGATCTGCAAGATAAAATCACCATCAAAAGTGGCATTCGCCATCAAATCGACCGCGCCCACGCCGTAGCCATTGTTGTTGTTGTTGCTGCCATATCCTCCATTACCACGGCCTCCATTGAAGTTACTGCTGCCAAATCTTCCTCCTCGCCCTCTGCCCCTTCCACGGCCGTGCCCACGGCCCATGCTTGCAACTCCGGCACCATCGGGACCCGCCAATTCGCGACGGCGGAAATCTTCTTGTAAGATTTCCCGCTTCACATCTTCGAGTGAGAGACGGGGCAGATCTCGATTAAGGTTGATGATGAGCGAGGACCATGAGTCCGAAAGTAAGGCCAGCAGCTTGGTCTTCTTTTGAAGGTCACTGTAGTTCAGGTCAGCTCCTTTGAGCCGTGTCAACAAGTCGAAGAATATCTGCACTCCTTCCTCCACCGGTTCGCCTTCGTCAATTCGAAGTGCCGCCATTTGCCGCTCCAAACCACAGCCACCGCCGCTGTTGCAGGAGCGTGTACACCCTTGAGAGCAGCCCATGCCTTTGGTCTCTTTGCTGGTTCACGCTGAAAAGGCTTGATGTGACGGATTTGGCTGCTCCCCAACGCTTGCCCAAGTAGAAGGTAGCCTTGTGCGCTCTTCCGCACCCACGGGCTCTTCTCCGGGTCGTTCTCGGGGCGCTTCTCCGTTCCATTCATCACCTCCAGCAGATCATAGTGGTCAAAGATGTTCTCCATCTTGAAGGACCACTCAGCAAAGTTGTCACCGTTGAACTTGTCAAGGCCAAACACTCTAGGCTCATCCCTAGAGGGTCCAAGGCTAGGTTGCACCGGAGCAACGGGTGGATCTTGGTGTTGACCTTGTGCTTGGGCGTCTTCTCTGCCTCCAGCACCTCTGCCACCCCTTCCTCAGGTCTAGGCATGGTCGAGACGGCTCCAAGGGGCTCTGATACCACTTGTTATAATCACAATAGGCTTAGATGTGCTATAATGAGAGATAGAGAGCACAGTCGGATTTCCATCAGACGGCTTCAAAATATTGATAACGATCTGGTCTCTGAATCAAACTGTAATGTGTAAGTGGATCTGGAGCGCGTTGCTGTCGTCTATCAGCAGCAAGTTGAATCATGAAATTCCATGAAGCTTTGACGACGCTATGGCAGTTTTACTGGCAGGAGGTATAGCAGCCACTATAGTCTTGGAAGTACAAACTTAGCAAGAAGAGTTCGAGAGGGAGATGGTTCCCAGCCTCTACATACCCCAAGAGCCGAGGTCCAGGTTGGTGGTACACCACCACAGAGTCCCCAACCATGAAGAGTCTTGAAACCAACCCTCCAAGGGGCTACACCAAGTGAATGTAACACTTGACGAAGTAACGTTACTATTTTCACTATTTAATATTTATCCGCGTCCCTTGGGCTTGAAATCTTGAGCTCTTGTTCTTGGATCTACAAGATAAATTCTTCTTGAGTTGATGAAGGCTTGCTGCACACACCTGCGACACGATGGACACTTCACACTCAACAAATAGAAAAGCACATGCGACACACAAACGACGACTTGACCGACACAAACCACATTCTGATACACCATTCAAACACACACACAAGCACTGGATAGCAATGACATAGACTCACAATTCATTCCATGCCATGCATGCACACACACAAACAAGGATGACAAGCCGAGTGCAAGCCATAGGGTTGCACCAACAGGAGGGCGATACCGGGCCGATGGGGTACTAAGGGGCCAGCAGGGCGTATGGGGTCAGGAAGGTGCTAACGGGCCAGCGGAGCGCTAAGAGAATAGCGGGGCGCTAAAGGAAGGGCGAGGGCGGAAGTGGGTGGGGGGACGGAACCTATTGGATACCATCTCAAAGTAGCGAGATGGTTAGAAAGATCAGTACAGAGTACTTTTACCTAGTGGGTTGTACTCTCTAAAGGCATACACCTACCTAGCCTAATATATTGCATACATGGTTAACATATTGCACCGAACACTCCATAGCGAAACATTGCAATTTACCGTTACTGTCCATTAGCCGTTTTCCTTGGTATAAACAATGGCCTTATAGTCCACATGAATCGCAAAAGTAGCGACACACTCCCAGAAATAACACAGGCAACAAATGCAGCAACAAATGCAAAACCTTTTGAGCTCATGTAGGACACCCGAAACCGAGGAGAACAACAACCAAAGCCTACAAAAATCACTGTGCACGTATCCCCTACAATCCCGTTAGGCCCTGGGTTACCAGTACCGCGATACTCTCCAGCGCGGCTCGGTCATTGACGCGCAGTGTTTCGTGGAAAAGGTGTAGCATTTGTGGGAGCGTTTCTTCACTGTTGCAGAAACTTGCCACAAAGTCTTTTATGGTCAATATGGGAACAACGAAAATTGGAGACGATCCAGAGCGTTGAAGACTTTCTCGCAAGTTTCCTACCACAGGGTAGGAACGCGAGCCCTGAGTTTCTAGAGTAGGACTCTCTTTCCGATTTGGAAGGGTAAACATTGAGCCTTCTCTATTGTTTAGGGCTCATTTTCCGTGGCGCATTTTATTCGCATCGGTCGCTAAAGCATGATAGAGGCAGGCAGGGTCCGGATTGGGGAGTGCTTGTGGGAGGAATGTTTCTGGCTGTGACGGGCCATGGGCTGAATTTCCTGGGTTGCGGGAGATGTGGGAAGCATGTTCCTGGCTGTGGGGGACTTTGCCGAATTTTATAAGTTGTGGGAGGTGTGGGAAGAATGTACTGGTTGTGGGAACTTCACCCGTTTTTCTGGGTTGCGAGTGGTGTAGCTGTAGGAGGGATGTTCTGTGCCTGTGGGGACTTCGCTGAAATCCTCCACTTTAAGGGAATACAGGTGACTCACGTTTAGGGCACAGGTCTTGCTTTCAGATGAACAAGAACACTGCGTCTGAAATATCACACAGTTTAGAATCAATTTTCTGATCAATCAGATCATCAAGAAATCGATTTCTGGAAAATAAGATAATGCTGAAAAAATAGGTCTGAAAATCAGACCAAGAGACGATTTGTTTCTGATAGCAGGCTCGGCCAACAATTTAGGTTCAAACTACGTTCGAGCCCCCAAGCCTACACGCGGCGTCGCATTCGACGCTTCCGAGTCCCGAGGCGCCCCAAACCACCTCGCGTGTATTTCATGGCCTTCCTCGAGGCTCCCTTGCTAGGTTAGCTGTGCTTGTATTTATGTAGCCCTATGCTTCATTTGTACTCGACACACTTTAATCACGACCTCACTGTTGCATTACTCGAATCCTATCCAGAGATTATCATAACAACTGGTATCACGTCTACGTTCCTGGCTATTTAGGCTTCCGTAGTGAGGTAGTTTTTAGAGGGAACTCGCACATTAGGAGATGGGAGCTGTCCAGCGGTTGTGCAGGAAATTCTTCAGTTCTGCCGACTTTGTCGTGTGCGCTCCACATCTCTAAGGCTCCAGGTGCCCGAAGTGACTTTAGTGGCGTTAGCTAGTTAGGGTAATTCATGGTCAATAGCCCTCTTCGCCGTAGTACTAGAAATATGAATCCCGAGCAAATAGCTGTATTGTTAGAGGCGGCAGCAAGCGCGTCAGTGCTGACGACGAAGGTCGGCGAGATGATGGCAAAGATGGAGTCCATGGCCCTGAAGCTCGCTGTGTTGAAAGAGGAGAATGTGAGCCTTCGCCAGGCGAGTGGTGCGACGCGTCAGGATTCGCTTGTTACCGTGGACGAAGACCGTGCGAGCGCGCATCAACCGCACGCAACGTCAGCGATACGTGACGACAATTCGAGCGAGCGACGGGCAGTCGTGAAGATAAAATTTGCCATGCCCCCACCGCTCAACCCATTGGAGAAGCACACCACGCTGAGTGGGTGGCTATTTTCCATGGAATTGTTCTTCAATGCCACCGACGTCAACGACGATGAGACACGCGTCAAGTTGGCGGTGTCTTTAGTACGCGGACCTGCACTAAGTTGGTGGCAACAGTACGTGACGTCATGAGGGACTCCGGTAGACCGGCTATAGGTGATGGACGGGGAGCAACGATTGGTTTCGACTTCTACAGGATCCTTGTTTCGTGTGGCCGAGGTCCTTACCTGGCAACAATGGGGTGCACTGCTTCACCGGCGCTTCAAGCATGTATTCGCATGCGAACACGCTCGTGTGAAGCTGCACGGGTGGCGTCAAATGGGTTCTGTGCTGGAGTACACATCATCCTTCCTTGCCATCTGCGAGCAAATTGACGATCAACACGAGACTGTAAAGAAGAGTCGATACATCTTAGGGATGAAGCTGGAGGTCCCGCGCGAAATTCGCATGCGCCGCCCGGCGACATTCTTCGAAGTGCAGCAGGTCGCAGAAGCGTGAGACGAGAACAGTGTATGGCCAAAGACAAATTTCCAGGAGGGAAGCTGTCTTCAAGGGCAGAACATTTAGCCATCCATCAATGGAATGGCAGCACCGTCAGATGACAACTTCTATGGCAGGTGATATAAATGTGGCAGCCGTGGTACATCATGCGAGACTGTCCGGAGGGAGCTAACGACGGGGGGAAGCTGGGAAATGGACAGCATCTGTAGCATTTGGGCCCCCTACTGATAAGGCTTCATCACCCAAAGAGTAGTAATGCCGATCTATACGATCGATCACACCCGGTTAAAGGTGAGTGAACCTGTTAACTGCCCTGTGCTGGTGGAAGGGCGTGTTGGCAGCATGAGATAAAAAATATTTGTGGATGGCGGAGCATCATGCAGTCTGTTCGATGTGACAAGAACGAAAAAACTACAGCTACAAATGGAGAGGTGCATGCCCATGATTAACGCGCGGTTGGTCGACGGCATGCCACTAACTATTCGAAAGCGGGTGAAACACATTCACATTGATTATGACAACCAAGTCAGTTTCGCCATGAAGATGCTGGCGACAACGTTGGGCGGCTGCGATTTGCTCCTGCGGCGCGATTGGATCCGAGCATCGTTTGGAGGAATGGCGACATTCGTTTGAAGTGGGGCGGCAAGTGGAGACGACTGCCGAAGTGGAAACCACCTGTGAGAGTACGACCCCGTTACACCAATTTCCCTTTCCATTTCATTCCTCTTTTTATCACATCTCATTTGGTTTCCTATTCCTCCTATTCCATCATCCTTTGTTTATCCAGTTATTATAATTATATCACCGACTAGGCTCGGGATGTACTGGTGCGCTATATCTAGCGTAATCCTTCCGTAATCCCTTAAAGCCAATAGCCTCGCGTGGCTATACGCAGGCTGATTCTATTTCTAGAAGGGTCTATTCCCTTTGGATAGGATAAACCTGGTTACCTGATGTACTTTGGAAGTATAAAGCGCCTTGTATCAATCGATAGTGCCACTTTTCCTCAACACATTCGATCCTGTAACACTTGGTAATCATAGCCTTTTCTCACTCAGCCGCGCTTAGCTAAGCAGAAACAGCGGGAAAACCTGCCTCGAAAAACTGCTGGGGCAACTAATTCGGCGCCGATTCTGGTAAGCACCAGCTCTGCGCTTTTTGAATTAACCCCTCAGCGCGTGTTTTGAACAGGATGGCGAACTTCGACAACGTCGAGGTTACCCAGCAGCTCTTCGCGAGCATCGCCGCCCTTCAGGAGGAGATGCGAGCCGATCGCGAAGCTTGGTGAGACCAGTTCGAGCGAGTAGCTCGACTCGCCGGTGCGCAGCACGATATGACAACGGCGACGACGCAGCAGTTTCTCGAGGCTCTGAAACCGTGACCACCTAAGCCGTTCGATCCGAGCGATCGAAATTCCAACGTCCGCAGATGGATCGTTGGCATGGAGATCTACTTCGCAGTCGTCGGATGGAGCTCGCCAGTCCAGGACGGTCAACGCGTACGACTCGCGGCAACACTGATGCGAGGACCGCTACTTGAGTGGATCGGCGGTAACAGTACCTTCATCCACGGCGAAGCCACGTGGCAGTAGTTCCGCACCGACCTGCTGAAACGCTTCGAGCCGATAAATTTGGGTTTCCTTGCCCGGGAAAAAAATCATCGCCATCGACAGTTCGGGAGTGTAGCGCAGTACACACAACAGATGGAGGAATTTTATAACCGCGTTCCTGACCTAACTGAAGACCGAAGTCAAACGACAGGTAGCAGCGACAAATTACGCGAGCTACAGTGACGTCATTTCGGCAGCAGAGCGGTTTGACATGGTCAACGATGGAACACGACGTGCGCACGTTGGCAGTATGCGATAGGGCGACCGCTCGGCTCACCCCACGTTCGAGGACCCGATGGAAATCGACAGGTTCGATGGGCGGTCACGTCCGAAAAACACCAACTACACGTGTGATTTTTGCGGGGTGCTGGGCCATCGAATATTCGACTGCAACAAAATGAAAGCCGCATGAGCAGAGTATCAGGCATGCAACAGTGGCGGAAATTCTTCGGCCAATTAGGAGACAAAAAACGGAATTTGCTAGTGATTGCGGATCTAGCTGGCGAAAAAAGAAAAGATCCGAAAGCGGCCGCGGGATTTCGAGAAAATCGACTTCAGCGAAGCTGATTCGACGCGAGTAGGTGGAAACGATGGGGAAAAATCTCCACCCCACGACCAGTCTTCGCCATAGAAAATTTCAGAGAAAAATTCTGACTCTGCGAAAAAGGACTCTGCCGAGACGGGGAAACTCCTAGAAGACTGAAGAAATTATAAGGATTTGTTCAAGTTATCTTATAAAGGATGTTTAAAGCAAGAAGCTAAAATAGTGAAGTCTGGCCCAACTTGAAAGAGGGCTCCCTCTGAGCGACTCAACTTGGAAACCAGCTTCAATTAACAACTGTTCTAAAATGGCGCGGGTAGGCAGATCGGAATTTCAGCTCAAAGCTGATTGGTTCCCGCCAAAATGTTCATCGCATGGGCGAAATGCGCGATATGCCATGGCAGCGAATCTGACAACGAATCCGTGTCAGGGGTCGCACTT
>BQMB01000784.1:0-40284 GCA_027943415.1 Closterium sp. NIES-67
AGTGAGATTGGGGGATGAGGGGGTGGTCAGTGCTAAGGAGAAATGCGAGGTAGTAGTGTTTGGTGAAGGGGGTATTGGTGTTTAGTGGTTGCAAAAAATGTGCCATGGGCCTCAGATGCACATCTGCCTCCTGTCTGTCCCACACCTCTCATCTGCTTGAGGGAACGCGGTGTGTGCTAATGAGGGGGGAGCAAGTATTGGCGACTGGAGAGAAAGACGGTGGCAGGGATCATGGGTTGGTGAGAATGCAGCTTCCACTTGGCTTGGGGAAACCAATGAAATGCTCTTGCCGCTCACCCACTCTCACATCTCTCTCTCCTCTCACTCTCGCCCATGGCCGACTTGGTCACACTGCGCCAACAACACTTCAGCAGGTGGCAAAGGGCAGCAGTCTTATTCGATTGGATATTGGGGGAGTCCGTGGGGATTGCCCCCCTTGTGAGTTGTGCTTATTGGGGAGGTTGGCAAGGAAGGCGTTTCCTTATGAGGCATCATGCGCCCCTTGGACGCTTGAATGAGGTCCACATGGACTTGTGGGGCCCTGTGCACACGCCGTCCTTCAGAGGGGTGGTGTACGTACTCAGCCTCATTGACGACTTCACCAGGCGGTTTGGGCTTCCCCTTGCCGTACAAGGAATTTTCCACTGTGTCCCTTGCTCCTCGCAAGTCGCACAAGGATGTGGGGCGGGAGTATAGGCGCCAGCTGAAGGTACTTTGCTCCGACAGGGGTGGGGAGTTCCTGGGGGAAGCTTTGAAGGCATGGAATAGTGAGTTGGCATTCAAAATCACTTGACTATAGCACACTCGTTGTAGCAGAATGGGGTGGTAGAGAGGTGGCACTGGACGATCGCGGAGGGGATTCACACCTTGCTAGTCGGCAGTGGTCTCCCAGCAAGATTGTGGGTTGGGGGTGAAGCGCCCACCTGGAGAGCCACCGTGGTACAGAGGCTTCATCCAGCGAGAGGTGTGACTTCTTCCATACCTTTTCCCCTCTCGCCAGTCAGTGAGCAGGACAGTTAGCCAGTGGAGCTCCTGAGCCGACATAGCACCATCCAAGATCTCTGCCTCACAACTAGACCATGCTATAGATGATGACCGAGTGGACCGCCATGAGATGGCACCTGCAACAAGGTTGAAGCAGTAGCTATGCGACGACCTGAGCGTCTCCAGGTCATCAGACCACAACGCGTTTGTATGTCCAGTGAGGAGCACTGGCTCCCGTCCCCCAGCACAAGCCCCAGAATTGATGTACTAGCCAGTTACTGCAATACCCTCTTGGCACCCGACATTGCTCCGATTGGTGTCTGCCAGTCGCAACAAAGAGAGCAAGGATACAGAGAGGGTATGCTATCACGTACATGAGGCACCCCACTAGCTCCGCAAATGGACTGGGCTAGACCTGCTAACCGGAAACAGGACATGAGAGCTTGTGGTCCACATGCAGGGGAGTGGGCTGTGCTGACGAGAATTGAAGGCCAAACCTCTGGGGATCTTCTGGACCATATGGGACTGGGAGAGGGTGAGTGTAGGCGCTGCACGTCACGAGAGATCTCTAAGCCCAGATAGCGCAGCAACTCTCCCAGATCTATGCAGGCCTATCCCTCCCCCCTCAATATTCAGGCCCCAGCACAGATGAGGTTGTCGTGGGTGCTTTTGGTGCCCCTGCATCCCCCTCTTCCAAATGGCGCATCTCAGGAAGCATTTGGGCAGACAGATTCCTGCAGCTCCGTTATGGGGTGCCAGTGCTGAATTTCCAACCAAAAGGCCAGAGCTGGCCCTCGCTAAGAGTGTGCTTAGAGTGAGGGCTAGTGTAATGGGGATGGTGGGAGGCAAATCTCCCTCCCCGAACCCAACCATATAGAATATTTACTGTATGTGGCCAAGGAGGGGATTGAGTGGCATCCGGTAGGAGTACGCCAGCATGTGGTTGTGGCACACGCTCAGGACCTCGAAGGGCTGGGTGTGTTGCAGTTTTGAGCTCGGCTCGTCTGCCAGGTTTGGTGCAGTAGTCAGCACGTTGGTTTGGACAGCTCGGCTTCCAAATGGAGGAGGTTGAACATGGAGGAGGTCACCATCTCGGTTGTATGTGAGTGGCACCATCTTGTCCCCTCGTCCATCCTCGTCCCCTCATTGTTTCCCCCCCTCCCCCTGCGGTGAATTCTGGGCAGCCTTGCCCAAAATTTCATGAGGCAACTCCCTCATGCATCCTGCAACAATAACAGGAGTTTCCAAAAACCTCGTTAGAGCTCTTCTGGAATGAAATATACTCTGTTAAGATAGTTGTTACAAATCGTTAGACTCGTTCTATCTGGACTCGATACAGTTGGTGTGTGAATGTCTTGCTCCATTGAACTGGGATGATGGGCTGTGTGATGTGTTGAGTCTAGACCATCTCAACCACAGGTTCATGTTTCCAGCTGGTACTTTATGATTGGTGGAATGTGTCCTTGATTGCGCATGTTCCATGTCAGAAAGTGCCTCGTCAGCCTGTGGTTGAGGTGGCTTTTTCTCACGTGGTCCCCACATCTTGTACGTCGATGCAAATTTGTGGCAATCTTCCTTGCATGCGGGAAGACATCCAATCAGCCTAGTCGGAGTCCCGCCAATTGGTGGCAATCTTCGCGAAATACATTCAGTTCACACTCCCCATCAGGCTTTCAATCAGATTTCAATTTGATGCGGTCAGGCTAGGTTCTTCGCGTTCTATGAAGTTTCAATCACAATAAAACGGGTTTGGGTAGGGTTCAACACGGCCGTTCGATGCAAACCGCACCGCGCACCCGTCTTTCTTCGCCCTGCCCGCCTCCCCTCCTCCTCCAGTGACAACCACCCCGCTCTCGCTCACAATTTCTGGTGAGAACGTGATAGACCGTACCACACCTCACACCCTGGCGACCATGCCACCTCGCTCACTCAATTTTCCTTTCTCCAAGCTGGTCTCTCCACGTGGTTGCTGGTGTGCCAGTCTGCACCAACTACACCTTCATTAGACGTCACGTATCCATCTACAGGCCTATTTGTTCGAACATACGGGCAACGGCCCAACCCACAGAGGCCCACTGATCTCCAACAGTTATCACATCTGATACTGAGACCTCGAAACGTGCAGACGGAACGTCTGAGGCCTCACACTGTTGCCCGAGGAACGCCAAAGAAACAATAATGGTCACCCGCTTTAGACTGAAAAATGCCAATCAGGTAACCAGCTACCCTATATTAGCCCATTTCGCCCGTGAAAGCTTTGCGCTCGATTCTGAAATTTCTCCAAAAAAACTAGGCTTGAAAAGGAGTTCATGTGTACTCACTTTGCTTGAGTGACACTCTCATCAACTAGCTTCACTTGGTCCACTCGACCAGTGCCCGTTCCATTCGCCAGTCTTCCCGCCCACTTTCTCACGGTGCTAGCGACGCACGCAGTCTCCCGCCAGCGCCACGGTCCCCATCACTCCGTCACGCAATAATGGCTGCGGTCGTCGCAAAAGCTCAAGCGTGCCTGGTCGCCGCGCGAGGCCGGGTCGAGCAGCGTGAGGCCGACTGCCAGACGGGAGGCCTCCCTGGAGCGCGCCGGGTCGGCCTCAACAGGCCGTTGGGTCGAAGCCTTGCTCCCGCCGCTGCGCTGAAGCGAGCGCCTCGGCGATCGGGCGCTGCGAGATGCTCCGCGGCCCCCCAGGCTCCCAGGTGAGCGGAGAAGCTCCCAGGTGAGCGGCGGGGCTCCCAGGTGAGCGGCGAGGCTCCCAGGTGAGCAGCGAGGCTTGTCGTCGACGCCGCGCCGCGCGTTTCACTGCTGTTGTTTAAGTTGCGGATTTGCAGTCTGCGTAGCATGGCGTTGGCAAGAAAGTTAGATTCTTTTCATTCCTACTCGCTGCTGCTATCCATCTCGCAAACGGCTTCATCCCTCGTCGGACTGTTGTGTGACTCAGTGCTGCCGCGGAGGTGTCGGAGAGAGAAGGCGCGAGCGGCAAGGGCTTCGGCGTCTTCCGCCTCACGTACGACCTCAAGGAGGTGAGGGGCGGATGGCCGTTGTTGGCCGAGACGATCGTCGGTCGCCGTCGTTAGTATTTCGGATCGTGTTTATAGTACGCGAAGCGTCTCGAAGTCGTTCCTCTTTCCGCGACTCTGGCGCGGCGTGTTGTTCCCCGGCCGCGGTTGCTCTGCTAACTCACTCCTGCTCGCGTTCGTCCCATGTCGCCCGTGCTCGTGCCTGCCATGCGGCCAGGAGGAGAGCGCGCGGCGCAAGTGGAGCAAGACGATCCGCGTGGCGGTGTCGGGGGCGGCGGGCATGATCTCCAACCACTTCCTCTTCAAGGTGCGCCACTTCCTCTTCAAGGTGCGCCACTTGCTCTTCAAGGTGCGCCACTTCCTCTTCAAGGTGCGCCACTTCCTCTTCTGTTGGCCCAGCCCGCTACGGACTGGTTAAAAGGGCATGTTGTTGTGGTGGGTAGCGCAACCTTTACCCCCCAGGACGGACCTGTAGCCCTCCCACACTCAACTGCAGGATGATCCCAGTGCCCCACCAACATCTTCAAGGTGCACTGCTCATCTCTAGGTCTGCCGTGCCTCTCTAAGTGCGCCATGCCTCTATCGAGTCCACTCAAAAGACACGCTCTCGGGAGCGGCGGGCAATGCTCTGTTACTACTGTCTCTCGCCAGCATGATTGCTTGTCTTTTGTCTTTCTTTCTTCTTCCCTTGTAACAACTCTACGATCGTGCTAGATGAATGCGCAACATTTTGGCTGCAATAGCGCGTGATTCACTGGCTGTTTGCCGCCAAGGAGAGCGTCTAGCATCGCCTCCTGCAGCTCCCGCGCTCGCACACACGTCCTCGTTTTTCTTCCCTCTCGTCTCCTCTCCCCTCCCTCCCTCCCCTCCCTCCCTCCCTCCCTCCCTCCCTCTCCTCCTCTCCCTCCCTCCCCTCCCTCCCCTCCCTCCCTCTCTCAGCTGGCGTCAGGCGAGGTGTTCGGCCCCAACCAGCCCGTGGCCATCAACATGCTCGGTTCTGAGCGGTCCAAGGAGGCGCTCGAGGGTGAGGAGAGGGTGAGAGGGGTGGGAGGGTGGAGGGGTGGAGGGTTAGAGGGGATGAAGGAAGGGTGGGATGGGTTGTAGTTTCGTCGGACCGTGCAGTGCGTGCAGTTCCACCTTCGGAAGGCCATGAGCAGCATCGTGAAAGCAGCTGTTCGTCGCCCGCTTGCGCCACCATGCTCTCTCCCTCCCTGCCGTGATGGACTCGCGCATCGTGGAATGGGGGGACGCGCATAGTGGAATGGGGGACTCGCGTCACACCCCTCCCCACCTTGTCATCTCTCACACCCCTCCCCACCTTGTCATCTCTCACACCCCTCCCATTACCTCCTGCGTGCTATGGCAATGGAGCTTGAGCACCCTCTATTCTCGTCCAATCGCATCCACGCCCGTGAGGCCTTGCATCATGTCTCCTGTGTCCTCACCACCTGCCAGGCGCGGCCATGGATGTCGAAGACTCTCTGTTCCCCCAAATGCGCGCCACCATGCAGATGGTCGCCATCAGCATCCACGCCCCCCGTGCCCCCTCCTACTACCCCCGGGCCTCCTATGCCTTCCATGTATCTCTTCGCTCCCGCAGGCGTGGCAATGGAGCTAGAGGACTCGCTCTTCCCCCTGCTGAGGGAGGTCACCATCAGCATCGACGCGCGGGACGCCTTTAAGGACGTCGACTGGGCGCTGCTCATCGGCGCCAAGCCGCGCGGCCCAGGCATGGAGAGGGCGGACCTGCTGGACATCAACGGCCAGATCTTCGCGGAGCAGGTGAGGCTTGGGTGGACTGGGAGGTGAGAGGCCACAGCAGCTGGGCCGCCCACCTGCATGTGAAGGGGTCGGTCGGTATGGAGAGGGCGGACCAGCTGGACATCAACGGGCAGCTTTCTCCGAGTGGGTGTGGCGGTTGCTGCACCTACTCATCGCACATGGAGGCGGCAGAATGCACTGAAGCAGGCGAGGCTGGCAGGAATCTCTTTCTCCGCTTCAAGTCAACCCTGTGCGAGCGCCTTATGCTGCTTCCCGACCCAAACCGTGCCTGCCTGCGCTTGCTTGCTTCCTGCAGGGCCGGGCACTAATGAACGTGCCCAGCCCCAACGTGCAGAGCCAGGCACTAATGAACGTGCCCAGCCCAACGTGCAGGGCTGGCTAGCTGGCTGTTGGAAGGGTTGTATTGGGTGCACGCGCTGTGTTTTGGTTTGGTGCCTACCTGACTCTATCTACCCTGGACCCTCGCTGTGCGTACCCCCCCCTTGGCCTGCACGTGGACCCTCATTGTGCGTACCCGCCCCTTGGCCTGCACGTGGACCCTCACTGTGCGTACCCGCCCCTTGACCTGCACGTGTATCTCTCCCTGCAGGGCCGCACGCTGAACGATGTGGCCAATCCCAACGTCAAGGTCATCGTCGTCGGCAACCCCCTGCAACACCAAGTGAGCCCCAGCTTGCCCTTCTAAATTCTCGTAAGCAGTTTTCCAGGATGGTGGCCGTCCGAAGCGGCAAACCAGGGGTTCATTGGGCAAAACTGTGCGTGCCTTCTTCCATCGCCTGACTCCCTCCCTCACAGCGCGTTGATCTGCCTCAAGAACGCGCCCAAGCTCAACCCAAAAAACTTCCACGCACTTACCAAGCTCGATGAGAACCGAGCCAAGTGCCAGGTGGGTGAGAGGCGTCCGCATGGGGAGCAACCCCATTCAGCCTTGTTGCGGGCTCATACGTCTACCGCCTTGGTATCGTGTAACTTTGCATCTTCTCTAGCTGATGCCATTTTGTCCCTGGGCCGCCTCCTCCTCTTGAGCTTTGTGTCTCCATCAGCGTCGCAATGCGATATTTGCGTCCTTTTCTCCATGTGTGGCTGTCCGCAGCTGGCGCTGAAGGCGGGCGTGTTTTACGACAAGATCTCCAACATGACCATCTGGGGAAACCACTCCACCACCATGGTAGGACTGCTTCAGATACCTTTACCTTCAGCACCATGGGAAGGCGGCAGCACCATGGTAAGGAATCGCGTTCATGGTAGGTCAATACGCCAAAAAAATCATATCTTACATGAGGTTCACGTTACGTGTTTATTCCTTCATCTTCGGAACAGCGGTGTATGGAAATGGACATAATCCACTTCAACTAGGAGATTGCTTCTTCTCTTCTTCTCTTTCTCCTCTTAAGCCCTCTCTGTTTTCCTCTCCTCGTCTTCACCCTTTCCAGGTGCCTGACTTTGTGAATGCGCGCATTCTGGGTTTCCCCGCCACGGACGTCATTCGCGACCGCAAGTGGCTGGAGGAGCAGTTCACGCCGCAAGTGCAGACGGTGGGTGGCGTGGCTGAGTGCCGTGGGTCACAGTCACAGAGAATAACATGCCTCACTCTCACTGCATATGCTGGGCTAAGTGCATGTGCCAAGTGCATGTGCCAATTGCATGTGCCAAGTGCATGTGCCAATTGCATGTGCCAAGTGCATGTGCCAAGTGCATGTGCCAAGTGCATGTGTTACGGTTGACTCATGACCGCCAGTGGCTGGAGGAGCAGTTCACACTGCAAGTTCTGGCGGTGGGTAAGGGGCGGGTCTAAGAGTGACTACTGTATTGCGTGGTGTGGCTGACTCATGGTCGTCAGTGGCCGCGAATGGATGCCATCAGAGCGCTCACCCCTCCCTTCCACTCCCCGCTATCTCGTGCACTGCAGCGTGCGGTGCTCTCATCAAGAAGTGGGGCCGGTCGTCAGCAGCATCCACGGCCGTGTCGCTGGTGGACGCCATCAGGGCGCTCACCACGCCCACCGCTCCGGGCGACTGGTTCTCGGTCGGGCGTGTACACCAAGGGGAACACCTACGGCATCGACGACGACCTCATCTTCAGCCTGCCCTGCCGCTCCAAGGTAGGCTGCTCTGTGCTGCTCACTTTCGCTTCTGCTTACTCGGTGTTCACCACCCTAGCCCTCCGGGTGACTGGTTCTCGTCTGGCGTGTACACCAAGGGCAATACATAACGGCGTCGATGAGGGCCTATCTCCAGCCAGCTGTGCTGCGCCAAGGTGTGCTGGTCTCTCCTCCGGCCACGGGGCCGCAAGCACTAACCACTCGGCCACATGGACGGGATGCAAGGGCTTCAAGCACTGGCGGTTTTCTCTGCTTGTGCTCAACGATGGTATGCCACGCAGGGGGTACCTTCTGGCATCTGCGGGCGTCTACTCTCCTCCCCCTCAACTGCCCTCCACTTCCCCTCTTCAAACCCCGTGGTTGGCAGGGCGACGGCGACTACGAGGTAGTGCCGGGGCTCATAGTGGACGAGTACCTGCGAGCCCGCATCCAGAAGGTGAGGAGTCATGGCAGGTGCTGCTGCGAGGGACTGCTGCTCCTGCGCGCATGAAGGTAGAAGGTGAGGCACTCCGTCCCACTCCGTCCCACTCCATCCCACTCCATCACGTTTCTCTCCCCCCCAACCAGACGGAGGATGAGCTGCTGGCAGAGAAGAAGTGCGTCTCGCACCTCATTGGCCTGGTGAGTCTTATCCTGCCGGCTTGTGTGAATCGGCGAAAGTCCATTCTGGTCCCCTTCGCTGGTCACACGATTTGACAACTTGGGGCATGCAATAGAGGTGTTGATGATTCGCTCTCCTGTACATGTTTGTGTGACCCCTGTGGCTGGCAGGAGAACGGGTATTGTGACCTGCCAGAGGGCGACACCATGCTGCCTGGGGAGCAGTGAAGTGACTAGTACAGTTTGCAGCGAAGCGATGCTTGCCTGTACAGCAATGGCTGTGCAGCTTGTACAGTAATGGCTGGCATGGGGCCTGTTCTTATGTGGCTCCATTGACACCATGTACCATTTGTTACACTGTTACTTTCCTGCTGTATCATTTGTTGGTGTAACCATATTGCATTGGCACTACAAGGGTGAAGTACAGCAACAGTGCACCGGGCAATATAAATACGTCCGTGGTAAAAGGGGCACTAGTGTTACTGGTACAACAGCTAGTCTAGATTACATTCCTGTTAATAAATTGCTACTGTCTGCAGAGGTAGGTTTCACCTGTCTCTTTGGTGGCACCTCAATCTAGTCTCTTCTTGACATTCTTAGCATCACACCCACGATTTCTGTACGGCTGTGGAGGGCGGAAAAGGGTGGTTCTCGCGCCAAGCAGGTCCACTCGGATGGCTGGGAGAGCAGAAGTACATGCAAGCACCTAGTCATCGCAGCAGCCCACTCCATTGCCCTGGTCCCTGTTGCAGCAGCACACAGCCCCACCGCGGACACGTGCCTGACCAGCAGTCTGGGGCATATCATATCCGCCCGTTGCCTCCACACCGTTCTCTTCATACAGAAAACGGCATCACGCCTGCGGCGACACTGTCTGCGGACGACTGCAGTGCCGACCCCAGTCCCTGTGTTTGACTGTCAGCGCCCAATGCTGGGGCAGCGGCTTGTGAGGCCCCGCATCTGGCTGTCAAACCCGGGTTGATTTGCCGCAGTGGTTTGACCCTGACAGCCAGCCACGCCTTACCCGGGTAGCCGGCTTTCTGTCCAGAGAGTAACGATCAACGGAGTCTGGAGGCTGGAGGAGTCGTGTCTCAGTGGGCGCTGTTGATTGGCTGGCCGGCAGATTGAACGCCAAGCTGCTGGGACAAGCAGCTTGGCGAGGTGGGCGTGGGGGGCTCCAACCCCCAACTCGTGGTGCTGCGATGAACGCCTCTCGTGCCATTCCAAAGCTACCAGGCCGCGCTGCAGCTCACGTGCGCCCGCCTCCTGCCAGGACAGTCGCCACTTTCGCCTGCGACAGTCGCCGACCTGTGTCGGGCGACACGCGTGCGACGTGCGACAGGCCGGGGAGACGAGCGAGAGCTACGGGACGGATCAGCCGTCGCTAGAAGCAGATGCACTTCGCGCCAGAAACCCCAGTGCCTCCCGCACCACCCGCCTTGTGGCGTTCGAATCGATTCGAGTCGACTCATAAGTCATCTCGACAGAAGCCCCAGCGCCTCCCGCACCACCCGCCTCGTAGCATACCGCGAGCCCAGCGCGAACACGGGGTCCGCGCCCTCCATCTCCGCCACCGCCGCCAGAAAGTCCTCCGCCACCCCCGGTCCAGCGCAACCCACGCACGAACTTCCGCTCAACCTCTGTTTTTCCGCAGTAGCGCGGAGTCAACAGCTCTGTCGCATTCCGCCTCTTCCGCCTCCCCCATGCATCCGCTTCCTCCGCATCGTCCCCCCTTTCTTCCCCGTCGCCTTCCGCTTCCCCGTGTCGTCCTCCGCCTCCGGTATGACGCAGAGCGCGGGCGGTGGGCCCGACTCCACCAGCAGCTGCACCAGCGCCAGCCGCACAAGCTCGCTTTCCCCCGCTTCCGTCGCCGTCCCCGCCGCTGCCGGCAGCCGAGACTCAAGCCCCGCCTTGCCCTTACGCGCGGAGCGAATCTCGCGGATGAGCTGCTCCGCGGTGCACGGCGCCTTGCCCTGCACGCGCTCCTCGCGCGGCACCAGCGTCTTTAATCTCTGCCGAATATGGCGCGCCCAGCGGACGCGACGCGCCTCCGCGCCCTCCTTTGGCGGGAAATGCCAGCGCAGCTGATCGTCGTCGCCGTCGTCCCAGGGGTTGAGGTAGGAGGTGAAGAGGCTGACGAAGACCGCGAGACCTGTCACCGAGCTCACGACGAGCGAGATGGGGTCGGGCGCTACGAACAACATGGCGCGGGACGGGATTCGGGGCTCGCTTACACGAAGGGAGTATTTGGCCTGGGTGATGCTTCTACGAGGGAAAAGCAAGGTGGAGGGAAAGTCGAGCGAGGCTCGGAAAAGAGACTGGAGGAGAATGGGGGGAACAGAGGGGTGTGTGAGTGTGGAGTGATGATGCTGTATTCAGCTATGCCTTGATGGGTCAACTAGAGCTCTACTTACGGTGGTGACAGGCACAAATCACGATTTGCAAGCTGCAAGATATTCGCGATTAGCGAAGGCTGAAGGCTGAACTGAAACCCTCCAGCGAGGCGCGCCAGGCGATTGTGAGACGGCGCAGATGTTTTCTTCCCCTTACAACACGACCGCCATGTAGCACCGCGGAAGGGGGGCTGTTCGGCTTCTTCTAGCACCGGGCGCTGGTGCCTAGAATACAGTCGCAGTCGCCTACCCACTGCCAATCACAGAGGAATTGGTTTTGGCGAAAAACTGCGACAAATTTGACAGGGTAGCTTGAAGGTAAGCGACGAGGCGTGGGGGAGGTGGTGAGGGGAGCTGGGGGCGGGCTTGGGGAGACCAGCGGGAACTGACAGATCCCCTGCCCCGCCCAGATCCGAAGCAATGGGCGGAGCGCCGTTCGCCCCCTAACCTGAAGCGGCGAAGCCAAGAAAGCTGTGTCGAGTTGCTGCTGGCTCGGATTGTAAAATCCGAGTCGCTGATACACAGGCAGGCAACCCCGACCGGGCTGAACGGCGACATTGAGCCGACCCGATGAGGAAAGAACCAATCAGAAGGGGGCTCTCGACGCACCGCATGTTGGTCTGGGCTGGTTTGGTGACACAGGCAGTGCGTTTTCAGTTTCAGGGGCAGGTAGGAACAGGAGTCGCACGCACCCAGGTGAAGCGATGAAAGGAAACCCCCAGCTCAGGTGGTTCTGTTGTTTGGGGAAAGCGCTCTAATGCGTCCCGATACAACTACGGGCCATGGAACGAAGCTTTTCTTACTGAAACAATGTCGAGTCAAAGGAGTTTGCCTATACCAATATACGTGCCTCAACACAACGAGGCAAACATAGAAACATATATATAAGTCATTAACGTCAAAATTTATTACTTGGGTTAGCCTACAACTACCTAAACTCAGTATACCCATAGCTGCTTCCGTACCCACTTGCACCGAACCCTGTCGGCATGTTGTACGGGCCACTGTTGTTCGCTGTTGTTCCCCCCACGTGCCCCCCCCCGGGGTGCCCCACAAAAGGCTGTGTCGTACTATCTGGGTGGGCGGACACAGTTATCCGCCCGGACGCATCGCTTTGGGATGATTGAATGAGGGCGGACTGGGAGGAGTCGTTGACGATTGAGGCATCGCGGGGGAACGAGGGGTCGTGAGGCATGGACTCGTCTCGAGCCATGGAGTCGTCCCGGGGCAAAGCTGCGCTCTCTGGGCCTTGGGTGTGCGCGTATGATTGGTTGGGGGGTGGGAGGGAGTCGGTGGTTGGTGGAGCCGTGTATTGGGCGAACGAGTAAGGTGGCTGGGGGGGAGGGTAAGGCTGGGAAGAGGACTGGGGGTAGCCTTGGGCCGAGCCTGCGGCGTAGGTTAGGACTGGAGGTCCGACTACGGCTGTGGGTAGGCCTGAAGCATCGTGTGACTTGTACAGACTGCAACGGGTGCAGGGTAGGGTGCGGTTCGCGGGGAAAAAGGGGGTGTTGGGGGGAGGATGCACTTAGGGTAATTAGTGTGAAGCAGAGGGAGATTTGGAGCAGGGGCGCAGTGATGAGTCTGTAAGTAGTTGGGATGCAGCGCTGTATGCTCTGCTTCAAGTGCGTGTGGCATGCATGCCTATTCTCCCATTCATGCATGCACATCCACCCATGCACCATGCCCTCTCACCTGTCCCCCTTGTCCCCATCCGGCAGGCACCGCATGGCTCGGAAGACATAGAGAGGGGCGGCCACGGCCACCACCATGGCGCCCACTGCCAGCACCATGGCCCCGCTCCACAGCAGCGTTGCGGCGTTCTGCACTCCCGATGCTGACCCGCCTACATACTGATGGGGGGGGGAGGGAAGGGGGGAGGGGGGAAAGGGAAGTGGGGAAGGGGGGGAGGAGAGAGAGGAGGAGGGGTTGAACGACGAGAGAAGCACAGTTTGCAGCGCCAGGCTGCCAGGCACAACCATAGCACCCCCACTGCCAGCACCATGGGAGGCCTTGCTGCATTCTGCACGCCCACTACTGAGCTGCCGTTGGGGAGAGGGGGAAGGCGAGAGGAGCGATGGGATTGGAACGAGATGACCACAGTGCGTCAGCCCATCCTGGCCATCTGCAGCTCCTTGGCCACAGCAGGTCACCTCCTTCCCTCTGACTCACACCTACCCTAGCCTCGCTAGTGTGTCATACCTTTGCCACGCTGCCCACGTGCGAGCAGATGGTTAGGAACAAGCGGCACGGACCCATCCATCGACATCCACACCATCTGCAGGTCCGTGGGCACAACAGACCACCTCTCCTCACACATGATATGTGCCCTCACCACGCCAGCAGCACGTACCCTAGCCACAATTGTGCTGATCTTGGAGGATTCGCGAAAACACCCTGCACAATCAGGTCCTTGGGCGCAACAAATACCTCTTCCTCGCACACACGGAATGTGCCCTCACCACACCAGCACCACGTACCCTCGCCACACTGGAGACGTGCGAGCAGTTGGTGAGCGCAGCTACGAGCGGCACAGACCCGTCTAGGCGGTCCACCGACATCCACGCCATCTGCAGCTCCTTGGCCACTGCTGCTGGCACGCGGTCCACAGGCGCCTTGCCCTTGGGTCGAGGGCACCCCGTGTCGGGGCAGGTCACTTGGGGGAGCAGCTGGTGGTTGGAGTGAGAGAGGGGGACGAAGACGCAGGGGACACGTGTGAGCTGGTCCTTGGCCACGCTGCCCGCGGCACGCGGTTCAGGGGAGCCTTGCTGCCCTTGGATAACGGGCAGCCGGTGTCAGGGCAGGTGATTTTGAGGGAGCAGGTGGGGGGGTAAGGGTTTTCGGATTCTAGGAGACGAAGAGGCAGGGCTTAGGCACGGCCGGTGGAGCACAGGCAACGGCTGGTTGTAGAGGAGAGGAGACGTTGCAGTGCAGGGCACAGGGGACAAGGGGGGACGAGGGCAGGGGCGCACGGTAGGGGTGGGGCGGGGAGGACTCAGAGGGGGAATTGGAGGACTCAGATGCCAAAGGAGAGTGGTTATGGACGGACAAGGTAAATGAGTGGGCGGAAGATCCTTGGGTGAGCGGTTCGCAAATGATTCTCCATTCTATCCGGCTGGGACGTTTATTTCAGCAGCCGGATGCTGGACAGCTAACAGTTCAGCTCTGGGGCGTTCTAGATGCTACCCCTCAGACTGCATGAGGTGGCCCTACAAGTGCCAGCTGTTCAGTTCGGTCCAGCTGGCACTTCGAGGGCAGTTCAGCTGCCAGCTGTTGTTTTCTACAAGCGCCCTCAGACAGTAAAAGTGATCCTAGAACTGCCTACGTTTTTCTTCTTTTTTTCAGCGGCGCACCTCCTTGAACTGGCGGAAGCTGATGGATTTGGGCGGGCAGACGGACGCGTTGTAGAAGTAGTCAGGGCCCGGCCCAAAGGGCGAGCAGATGCCCGCTGACGCGTTCAGGCGGGGGAAGAGCTGCTTGGGGGAGAGAGGGGAGGGGAGCGGGAGGGGGGGGAGGATGGGAGGGGTGAGAGAAGTAGGAGGAGAAAGCCCAGAGCCAAGGACGGGGAACAGGGAGGTCACGGGGGAGGAGAGGAAAAGGGTAGGTAGCCAACCCCCCACTCCCTGCTCCTGATTCTCAACCCCCCAATGTCAACCCCCCTCCCACCCTTCCTCCCCACCTCAGGGCACTTGCCATTGACGACACCGTTGGTGAAAGTGATGATGGCATACGCAGTGAGGGCCAACGTGGCAGCCCTCCTCCTCGGAAATCCATGCCCCCACCTTTCCCCTTTTTCCCCATCGTCCCGCTGTGTCCCCCCTCTCCCCCCTGTGTCCCCCCTCTCCCCCTGTGTCCCCCCTCTCCCCCCTGTGTCCCCCTCTCCCCCCTGTGTCCCCCCTCTCCCCCCTGTGTCCCCCCTCTTCCCCCTGTGTCCCCCCTCTTCCCCCTGTGTCCCCCCTCTTCCCCCTGTGTCTCCCCTCTTTCCCCCGTGCCCCCTCTTATCTACCTGGGGGTACATGCCCTGCACGGCGCCGTTGGTGAAGGAGATGACGTCATACGCGGTGAAGCGGGCGAACCTAGCGGCGTCCCCCAGCTTGGTCTCGTTGAGGCACGGCACCCAGCGGTTGAATGCGGTGTGGAGGGATGGGTAGAGGGTCACGTCCTTCACTGCATACTCGGTGTCCCCGCTCACACTGATACGTGTGTGTGCACGGGAGGGGGGTGGGTGGGGGAGGAGGGCAATGGCGGGAAGTTTGTTGGGAGGAGATGAAGGGTTGGAGGGGATGGGGAGGCCAAGGGGAGGGATGGGGAGGACAAGGGGGAGGGATGGGGAGGACAAGGGGGGAAGGGATTGGAGGAAAAAAGGGCAAGGGGAAGAAGTGGGGAGGAAGAGTGAAGAATAGGATAGGAGGGCGAGGCGGGAGAAGGAAGGAAAGAAAGACAACAGTCTAGGTTAGAGTGTAACATGGGGGATGGCTACAGTAAGGAGTCACAAGGGAGGGTATAGCCTGGTAATCTGGTTACCAGTATGCCGAAATGGTAACTTGGGTACTCACGTTACAACGGCGAGGAAGACAGCCACGATGCACCATGTGACGAATGCTGTGATCCACACGAGCGTGCACATGCTGCAGGGGGGGGGGGGAGAAAGGGGGAATGAGGGGAGACGTGGGACGAAGGGGTGGGAGGGAGGCGGGAAGGGGGGGAAGGGGGAAGAGAGGAAGTAGAGGGAAACAGAAATAGGTTTGGGATTGGGAGACGGATGAAGGAGGCAGGTGAGAGAAAGCGGCGAATGGGGCGAAACGAGGGACGAGGAGGCAGCTGGCACGCACAGAATGATGAGCCCATCTTTGAGGGGGCTCCAGTACAGAACCACGGCACGCATTAAACAGAAGCATCATGCCGTGAGATCTGGCGTTTGAGAATTCTGAAAAATTCCTCAGAAGGCAAGCATGGCATGCAGGCAAGCAGCCATGCAGGCTGGTGAAGGAGCTTACACGTGTGAGAATGTGGCCCACTGGAAAACGGCAGCCACTGGTTGGGAGGCAGAATTGGGGCAGGCGAGACGGGGCAAGGGAAGGGGAAAGGAAGGGAAAGGGAGTGGAGGTTATTGGAGGAGGAAGGGATGAAAGATGCACGTGCTGATGCAAGAGGGAGCGAGGAGAGGATGCATTCTAATGTGCATCAAAGCGAGAGAGACAGAGAGGGGAAGAGAGGGATAGCGAAGAGGAGAGGGAAAGAGCGGAAAAGGAGCGGGGGAAGGGTGGGCAGGGGGGAAGGGAGGGCAGGGGGGGGAAGGGTGGGCAGGGGGGGAGGGGGGTGGCGGGGAGGGGGATCCGTACCGACGGTGAGCACAACGAAGGCGAAGGCGATGCACCCCACCACGAACACAGTGGTGGACCTGATGGGGGAAGCGAGGGGGGGTGTGTGTGGGGGGGAGGAGAGATTGAAAGGGATGGCATGGGAAAGCGATGCACCCCGCCACACACACCGTGGCGGACGTGATGGGAATGGCACGACAGAGAGGGCAACGACGGGTCGGGTGAGAGGGCGGTTGGGGAGAGGGCGTGGGGGGGGGAGGGGGGGGGGGGGGGGGGGGGGGGGGGGGGGGGGGGGAGAGGATGGGGAGGAGGGGAGGGGGAGGAGGGAGAGGGAGGTTGCCATGGATGGGGACCTAAAAGGATGTCAAAGAAGTGTATAAGGGAGTGCATGGAAACACTGCACACAGTTTCAGGGTGACAACGTTATGGCAGTTGTTGGTGGGTGATCAGCTGTTGCGCATCTATGGTGGAAAAAAGGAGAGTTAGTGAGTTGCAATGTTGATGCTGCGTTGAAGCAAGTTGCCACAACGAGTTGAGTGTACATGCTACACACTCAAGTGCGTCGGATTATTGAGGCGAGGATACGGGAAAACCGATCTCGCCTTCCCAGCCCTCTTTCCCCACCTCCCCCCCCCGCCCCTCCCTCTCCCCACCCAACCTCCCCCCTCCCTCCCCGCCCCCCCCGCCCTTGCGCACATGCTCTTCCCGAACGCGCGGAGCTCGGTGTCGCTGTTCGTGATGACGTCGTTCAGCTCCAGCGCCGCTGACGTCACCCTCTTGGAGAACTCGAAGATCTGCAGCCGCTGCTCCGCTGGGGACGGGCGGGGCGGAATCGGGGGCGAAATGAGGGGGATTGGGGGGCGAAATGAGGGGCCGAATTGGGGGGGGGGTGGATTGGGGAGGGGTCGCACTCGGTTGGACTTGGTTTCAGTTGTACGACAGAAGGAGAGGATGTGAGAGGGGTGAGAGCCGAGGGAGCACACATGCAGTCACTGGTTCGGATGATGGACCAAGGGAGGACGAAGGGAGGGACGAAGAGACAGCGTAGGGCAAACGTACGCGGTAAGAGCTGCTGGTTGATCTTTGTGCCCGCGGTGACCTGGATGGCCGACGCCACGTTGTACACCGCCGTCGTCGTCGCGTTGGTAACCCTAATCGTGTAGTCGCCGATTTCGCCCAGCCTGTCGTTGAGCTGCACGCTCCCGCCAATCATCAACCCGAATCCCGTGCTGCGATAGGGTTACCACAACACAGTTACAAACAACAGCGAAAAAGGGGAAGAAGGAAGGGATGGAGTGAGTGGCAACTATAAGGAAGAGCCTTTAGTATCAGGGGTTAGGGTGTTTTCTGATTGGAAATCCAAGATCAGGGGGTCGGCAGGAAGCGAGCGGGGAATGGGGGAAGGGGGGAAGGGACGGGGAAAGACGATGGAGGAAAGAAGCGAGGGAAGAGAGGGGGCACGCGGAAGAGAGGGGGGCGGAACTGACCCAAAACATCCCTCGTGGCACGACCCCACGCAACCCTCGTCCACCGCACTTCCCTCACATGACAATCGTGCCGCCCACTACGAGGGCGTATAGCAGCTGCGAGATGCCTTTTCAGATTTGAAATCAGAAAACAAACAAACCCTGCCCACCAATAGTTCCCTCACATGACAATCATGCCGCCCACGATGAGCGCGTATAGCAATAACGAGATGTGCTGCGGCGAGTACACGTGCGCGGCGGGGTCGCGCATCTGGTCCCAGCGCGCGCGGAAGAAGACGAAGAGCGAGAGCAGGAAGAGCACGAAGCCCACCCCGAAGAGCAGCCACGCGAAGCCGATCACCGGGCGCGTACACCACGGAGAACGTGACGGACTGGGGGAAGGGGGGCGGGGGAAGCGGAGAACGGGGGAGGGGAGAGGTAAGCGACGAAGCCGACGCAGAAGAGCAGGAAGGAGGGAGGGATGGGAGGGGGAGGGGGAGGGGAGGGGAAGGGGGGAGCGGAAGGGGGATTCGAGAGGGGAAGAAAGGGAAGTGAGGGGGAGGGCAGGGGGGTGGGAGGCCGAGGCAGAGGGGGTGTGGGGTAAGGCCTGGGGGCGAGGTGTCGATGTTGAATTTGCTACATGTAATTTTGTCCCTGTGTTGATTGGTTTTCGGTAGGGCGTGGCAAGACTGTGGTAGAGAGTGGAGGGCGACGAGGCGGAGGGAACGATTAAGAAGTCTGTGGTCACCTGGAAGATACTTAAAGCCAGGGACCCAAGTTTCTAGAACCTGGGGCAATTGTTTGACAATTGGTTGGGAAAAAACAGGTTTTGTGTCGTGAGGGTGCGTGAATTGCAGCACTCGCAGGCGATTTCACTGGTGCCTACAGCTCGCCGGCCAATTAGTAGTTTTAGTCCCAACCAACTGTTTTACAGTTGGTAAACTTGGGTTCCTGGCCATCACTTACGGCCCAGTAGTCGTTGGACGACAGGTTCCACCCGCCGATGTAGTATTTGAACTCGTTGATCGGGTTGATGCGACGCGTGCGATCCGTCGCAAGAAGAATTGTCGCATTCGCGAGAACCGACCCCGTCGCATTGACCACGGTCGACCCGTCTGGCGACAGCACCGACTGCAGCAGATGCCGCCCCACGCGCTGCTGCTGGTAGGGCCGGTCGCTCGACTGTTGCCTCTCCTGCTGCCGCTGCCGTTGCTGTAGCTCGAAGGTCGCGTGGAGCTCGATAAGCGATCGCGCGTCTTGCTGCGATCGATGCAACGCGCCTGGTACTGCCGCGTGGCGATATACGGCAGTTTTGACCGCTTCGGCTGGTCTAACTGGCGAGGTGGTGTGAAGGGTGACTAATAGGAGGAATAACGGCATTACGTTGCTTCCGATGCTATTTGGTATTAAAGAGAGGTCACATGAGAAAGGTCGTGAATGGGGACGCATTTTGGCTGGTAGCTACTAGGAAGAACTCGAATAAGGAAAAAAATGCCCCTTCTTCGAATCCTGCTGCTAAGAGACGATTCTACTCCATACGGGGGAAATCGTGACGCGCATGCACCGGCCTGCCGGTAAAAACCGCACAGCACGAGGGAAAAGGTGTTCGTCCTGCGGCCAGTCTCGCAAAAGCGGTTGCTTCCAAAAAGAAGCTTAAGGCATGCAAAAAAAACGGTGATATGGCCGCTTCAATGCTCGGAAATCCTAACTAGGAATGATTCAGAGACCCCTACTAACTGAAAGGAGGCCCGAACAAGTCGGTGTAAGAACAACTGCTCGTGGGTTTCTTTCTTGGTGCTCGTTGCTGCTGCTCGTGCTCTTGTTGGCAAGCGGGTCCCGTGGACGAAGAGTAGGGACGGACGGGGCGAGATACAACTGAAGGGGGTGAAGAAGCGAGCTTGGAAGGCAGGGCAACGGTGTGTGTTTTAAGTGGTGGGAGGCTGGGGGAACAAGGGAAATTTAGGAGGTGAATGGCGAGACGAGACACTAAAGATGGACGGTACTGATTGGATAACGGCGCGCACCGACAATCACGTTTCCAAGCTAGCCCGTCTCGATAAGCTCGGAAGCCTGGCTCGGGCAGAAGCTCGCCACGAAACCTCCTCCAATAATAGCGCGAGATTGCTGTTGCCCAGTGCCACGCCGCTAGGCCAAAAATGAAAAGGCCACGACGAGGACGGCTCCAGGCCTGGAGCCCGAGCCGCACTGTGTGATTCGGGCAAGCGGCTTGCTGATTTGGCTTGATCTGTGTGGGGAACTGAAATGTGTGTGTGCTTGAAATTCGAGGGAATGACGCGCTTCCCGAAAATAGCATTTTTGATTCTCGTTTTCACAGGCAGTTACCAGAACCCCGCTGAGCGCGTTTCTGATTTCCGCTGTCAGTTTTTTCTCGGAATTGTTTTATGGATGTTTTTAGAAACATCTGGGTCAGGAGTCAATTTTCAGGAGTGACGCCAGCTGCGCATCTTGTCCTTTGAATAAAGGCAAAACATTTGGAATGCCAAATCTTGCTGTTTCGTTTGACTCGCGCCAATTCCGCGCACGTTTCATTGCCACAAAACGTGGGTCATATATATATATATATATAGCCCACGTTTTGTGGCAATGAAACGTGCGCGGAATGGCGCGAGTCAAACGAAACAGCAAGATTTGGCTGGTCCCTAAGGGTTTTAGTTTTTTTTCGGCTAAACTGCCCGTCTTTTGCTGCTGTCATTTTCCACCGCTCCGACAAAAAAAAATATTGAGTGTACACTTATTCTCCGGGACACTCTATAGCGTTGCACTTCAGATACCCTTACATTCCATGCGAAGTGCTGCGGAAAAGTTGTCGAGGTGTTCGCAGTTTCGTGACTCAGTAAGACACCCGATAACTTACAGAACAAAATACTAGCGGCCGAAAATTCACTATGGAAATATCCGCTACAATCCGTTTTGTCCGGGGTAGCCAGAAAAACGAATTCAGTCCGAGCCGCGATGGTAAATGCAGTGAAGTGTAGAGTAGAACAGGTGTACTACGTCCACAAGTCGTGTTTGCGAGCACTGCGATTTGAAAAGCTGGCGGTTTCGTTTGACAGTGCTCGGATGCGTCCAAAACCCACAGCACGCGAGTTCTGTGCAACTGCGACCAAAACACGACTGCTATATATGAAAACATCGGGCAGGCCAAAATTCAAAAGTACATGGTACAGCCACAGTGAAAACCGTACCATGACAAAATAACTGACAGCGGGAATCGGAAACGCGCTCTGTGGGATAACTGCCCATGACCACATGAATTAATAACGCACCTTTTCGAAAGCGCGTCATTCCCTCTTAAAATTCTGAAGGCATAGTAACGGAATCTGTCAATTTGGTGATGTACGCGAAATTAACTTCAGAAATTACTATTCTGCTGTTTTGGTACCTCATGTAAATAATGTAATCTCATTAACCCGAATATAAAAATGAAAACAACAGTCATGGAAAGATTCTCCCTCATAATTTGTCGCTAATTTCAGCTTGCTATCCGTTCTAGTAGGAAGGTGTCCATCTACGCTCTCAAGCTTTGAGACATTATATTTTGTTTTATCAGTCTATCTTTCGCACTGTAGAAACGAATGGCGGGCCTCCACCCTCAACCATATTTCGTCGATGCAAAGGTCAGGCCTCAATTCACCACAGATGCGCCGTTCTCCTGGATGGGCGCCTTGCTTGGCGGTTTCGCGCGACCGCACGCAAGCTCTCAAGCCACCATTCCCAGGCCCCCTGAATTACTTCTAACATCCCCGAGGCAATGCGATCTGGGGTCTGTTTTCGTGCGGCGACTGGCTTGCGGCGACTCGTCCACCATATCTGGTGAATTTGACCTCCACGCCTTCGCGAATTCCACACGCAATTCCGAGCCATGGCGCCGAGCCAGCCTCCCAAGCCTAACCCGTTGCCTCGGGGCCCGGTGATGGCGATCTGCATCATGTATTTCACCAACGCCCTGGCGCCCACCATCCTCTTCCCCTTCCTGCCTCTCATGGTCGCTAGCTTTGCTGTCACCGACGACCCCACCAAGCTCGGGTGAGATACGCGAGATCGGGTTGCCATATCCACGTCCGCACATATACTCAGCTGATCCACGTCAGCATACCGCAGCTTCCTGCTGGCACCTTGTCAGCGAGAGCTATCCCGCCTGGGGGTTGGCGAGCTTTAGAGGCGAGTGACGAGCAGACAAGACCGTGAATTACCTTCTCACCGACACATTCTTGAGCCGCTCTCACATCACATGTGTGTGCCTGCCTGGCAGCTACTATGCAGGCTACCTGGGCTCCTCGTACTTCGTCGGGTCGCTGCTCACCAGCAGCTTCTGGGGGTGAGTGAAGGGGGGGCGAGGGGGTGAAAGGGGAGGGTGGAAGGGGGACAGGGGGGAGGGCGGTGGATGGGGGAAAGGAGGCGAGGGGGGGAAAGGGGAGGGGCTGTGTGGTTGGAGGGGGTGGTGGTGGGTGGGGCGTGCTGCTTGAGTTCATGTCGTCATATCGTTGATTGGGCTCGTCGCTGCCTGCCTGCCTGCCACATTCACATTCCTCTCCAGTGTGTGCTTCCTTCTGCCCGCGCTTTCGCTCCCCACCGTGCGACCTGCCAGCAGCCAGCTTCCCCTCACTCCTCTCACCTACGAGCCAATAGCATCAGCCCGTTCTCGTGCAGTATCATGAGCCCGCTATCTTCTGACACTTGGTGCGCTGGGAACCGCTGAAAGCCTTTTGAGGCGCCTCAAAAGCTATCTTCGCACACTTGGTGCGCTGGGAACCCCTGAAAGCCGCCCGTTTTAACTATCTGTGCGTGTACAGTGCTCTGTTACTCCCACGTACAGTGTCATGAGCGTGTGCGGGGGGGAGGAGGGAAAGGGCGAGTGGGCGGGTGGAGGGGGTATGCATATCCTCGCCAGGCCGTCCCATCTCATCATGGTGCCGGCCAGCTCTCCTCGTCCCTCTCCACCCATCCTTCCCCTCCTTTTCCCCCTCCCCCTCCCAGCATCGTGTCAGACCAGTGGGGGCGCAAGGTGGTCTTACTGATAGGCCTGGCGACCAGCGTGGTGTGGGGGGGCTGCCCTTATGTGGGCCTGTGCGCATGCATCTATTCTCTCCTCTCCCTCCCCCTTTCTCCCAGCATCCTGTCAGACCAGTGGGGGCGCAAGCCAGTGTTATTAATCGGTCTGGCGACCAACATGGTGTGCGGGGGTGCGTTCGGCCTGTGCACGTCCTTCCATTGGGCCATGCTCGTGCGCTTCCTGCACGGGCTCTTCTCCACCGTCGCTGCCACTGGAAGATCGTGAGCCGCTCTCCCCCCTCCCTTGTGCGTCACGCATTCAACGCTTGCTGGGTTTGGGGGGGCATTCAGCCTGGGCATTCAGCCTGGGCATTCAGCCTGGGCACGTCCTTCCACTCTGCCATGCTCGTTCGCCATGTAGACCATTGCATTGCAATTGCTTATGCCATGCGATGTCAGTCTCTTTCATCTCATGCCTGCCTCCCTTGCATGCAGCACAGTGGCCGAACTTTGTGACTCCACCAATCAGGCGCAAGGGTGAGATGCCTCTTACCTCTATCCCGCTCTCGGTGTCGCATTCTTTCTCGGTGTCTTTGCTGCAATAACCTTTTTTCTCTGCTTTGCTTCTGTGCGTCGCCTGGACGCCCTGCTCGTTGCTTGCCTCCCCAACACCCAGTGTCGCATTCCTTAACTACGTCTTTGCCGCAGTGGCCCGTTCACTGCTTATCTTCTCTAAGTCGATCCCTCCGTTTCTTCCAAGCTTTCGTTTCCGAGCCTCAAACAGCTCTTCTCCAATGGCTTCATTCTTCTCCAATGGCTTCATTCTTCTCCATTCCTGGTCAATCTCCACTCCATTTGCATCCCCTGCCCGTCTTCCCTCTCCTCTCCTGCAGGTTCGCCCTACTAGGAACCAACTTTGGCCTCGGGCTGCTCATTGGTACGCCTCAGGCTCCCTTATTGTCTTTTCCTCACACACATTACTCTCACACACACTTAGCTCGCATACACTACTGCCACACCCACTATGCTCACACACACTTAGCTCGCATACACTACTCCCACACACACTACGCTCTCACACACTCAAATCGCATACACTACTCCCACACACACTACGCTCACACACACTTAGCTCGCATACACTACCCACACACCCACTACTCTCACACACACTACTCTCACACACTCTACTCCCTCACACTACCTCTCACGCACCCTACACAGACTCTAGACACATGTGTACTTCCAATTCTCTTCGTTCTCCTCTCTTTCCCACACGCCTTGGCTCTCTTCCTCTCCATAACCCCTGGCCGTCCTCCACCCCCTCACTCCCCCACCCACACTTGCAGCACGGGGTTGGTGTCTTTCTGTGCGGCTCTTGAAGCACCCCTGCTTCGTCCTTTCTTCCTTCCTGTTGCTTGACTCAAGCGCTGGTGTATTGATCCGTATTCCTTTACGTTCGTTCTTTCGCCCACTCTCCCCCCACCTCACCCTCGCCACAGGTCCAGCGCTGGGTGGCTTTCTGTGCGAGCCAGCACTCAAGTACCCCTGGCTGTTGCTGACGTCGTCCTTGATCAATTCCGGTGCACATGCCCATTCGTGTCCATGCATCCACCCATTCTCCTCCATCCTATTCTATCCCCCACAGGTCCAGCGCTGGGCGGATTCCTCTGCGAGCCAGCAGTGAAGTACCCCTGGCTGTTCCCGCCTCGCTCTCTCTTCGGGCGCTTCCCCTTCCTCCTGCCCTGCCTGCTGCTCGCCCTGCTCTCCCTGCTCGGCCTCCTCGCCACCGCTGCCCTGCTGCCAGAGACCAAGGGGTGGGCGCGCCCTGTGGTCAACATCGACGATGACCTTCAATCCGATAGCAATAGTGGGGGCTTCAATGATGGCAGCAACAGTGGCAGTGATGCCACCGCTGCCCTGCTGTGGGAGACCAAGGGGTGGGCGCACCCTGTGGTGGACAGAGATAGTGATCTGCATGGTCATAAGCATTGTGATATCGAGGAATGTGGTAGTAACGAGGGCGGAGCGATGAGGAGTGTTGAAGCAGAAAGTGGTGGCCGCAGAGAGACGACCGTCATTAGAGTCACAGTGGCCTCAGTTGACAGTGGCAGCTGCGGCAGCAGCAGCAGCAGCAGCAGGAGCAGTGGCAGTGACAGTGGAAGCCGAAGGTCGAGCCTGAGCCAGCCTCTGTTGCAGTCAATAGCAGAGGAGAGAGACGAAGGGGAGGAGGAGGAGGAGTGGGAGAGAGGGGAAGGAGGGAGAGAAGGCAAACGGTGTGAGTGCAGGGGGGGTGATGAAGTGGCGCAGGGGCAGGGAGGGCAGCAAGGGAGTGAGAGGCGAGCAGGGAGTGGAGACGTGAGAGGGGGAGCGCATGCAGCCGGGGGCCAAGGGGGAGGAGCGAGAGGGAGGGGGGTTGAGGGGAGTGGAGTTGCGAGCATGGGAGAAGGTACGGTGGGACAAGCGTGTGAGGGTGAAGGGAAAGGGGGAGCGGGGCGGGGAGGAGGATGTGGAGGAGGAGGAGTAGGAGAAGGGTGGGGAGAGTATGATAAAGACCGGGCCGACTATAGGGATGGCAGCAGAGCCAGGGGGGACCTGAACCACCTGAAGGACCACCTGAAGGACCACCTGAACGGACAACACCTGAGAGAGCCGTTACTCTCTGCAGGGGGGGAAGAAGACGAACGACATGCAGGAAGGCGTTACAGTGATGGAGGTGTTGGCGCCTTCTGCGGGGGCTCCTCTTGGTTCTGCTCCTGCCTGCCACAGCTGTCTTGTTGCTGCCTGCCCTCCTGCCTGCCCCACCCGTCTCTCTCCCCTGTGGGCCTCTTCTCACCTCTCTGTGGGCAGCAGCTGGCGCAGGCACTGTTTGACAGCGCCACAGGTACCACTCTTGTATGCACAGCGCTCACCGCTCCCACCATCGTTTTCTAGATTTTCCGCATCATGATCCTTGTTTCGTTGTGTTCATCCAAAACCCCCCTCTCATCGGCATCCTCCCTGTGAAGACCTTTACTGAAATGGGGGGGATAACTGCCTTGCCATGCTCAGCTTTTATAACTGCCTCCCTAACCCCCCTTTCCCCTCTCATCTTTGTTCCACTCCCTATCATCACCATCACCATCACCATCACCATCACCATCACCATCACCATCACCATCACCATCACCATCACCATCACCATCACCATCACCATCACCATCACCATCACCATCACCACCACCATCACCATCACCATCACCATTACCATCACCATCACCATCACTATCACTATCATCATCATCATCATCATCACCATCACCATCACCATCACCATCACCATCACCATCACCATCACCATCACCATCACCATCACCATCATCATCCCTCCCAGTGAAGGCCTTTCTCTTCCTGGCGCTGCTCAGCTTCGCTACCACCGCATTCAACGAGGTAAGCTGCAGCGCCAGCGGCATGGGGTTATGAGCAGGGTGCAACCCGTGTGGTCGTGTGAGGGAAGCTGCATGCTTAAAATGAGGGGAGGTGCAGATTGTAAGGTATCAAAGTGAATCAAGAAACAGCATTTGCAACGTTGGGATGGTTATAACGGGTGCAGAAATGTGCATTATCATTGAGTCTCTTTTTCCACGTCCTTTCCTCTTCCAGGTCTTTCCTCTCTGGAGCCTAACTGATTGGAGGTTCGGAGGGCTCAGCTTCGGCACGAACCAAGTAGCCATGGCCCAAACCTGCGCGGGAATATGCTCTGTAGGTTCCTGAATTGCTACAGATTTGAAGAGATTTCTTGTGCAAATCGTACACTCTCAGCACACTATAACTTCATTCACTAGACTTGCCATGGACAATTCCAAAACATGCATCACTTACAATCTCAGCACATATCGAGTACTGCCAAGCAAGGGATCATGTTGCGCTCCCCTTCATTCTCGTGTCCACCTCTCTCGCAACCCCTCCCTCTCATATGCCCTTCATCCCTCAATCCTCTGTCAGGTTATTTTCCAGTTATACGTGTATGCTCCGCTTGTCAACAGAGTGGGTGCTCGTGGGGCCGTCCAGGTGAGCACTACTGTACCTCAGGTGGTTAATACTGTAGCTCGGGTGGTTAATACTGTAGCTCAGGTGGTTAATGCTCGGGATTGATATTGCAGCTCTGGTGATCCCTACGGCTTTGTTGGTTTGTTCGTGTGAGTGGTCTGGTTTGGAAGTTTCCCCCGAACGTTATGCCGACGCCATTTCAGGTTGGGTCTCTCCCGGGCGGATTCTTATGTGGACTATCTTGCTGCTATGTCTTCTCCTGCCCATCATTTGCCATGTGACTTCACCCAATCAGGTGTCGCTGTCAGTTGGCTTCGTTATAGTCACATGGCTTCCCTTCATCCGCGCGTTCGGCCATGGCAGTCAAGCCACCGCCATTGCTGCTTGCCTCTCCCTGGCCATGCGGAGGTATGCATTTATACAGGATACATTGACTTTTGAACGTGTGATGCGTACCTGTGCTGTGATTAGTATGTGTTGTGTACTTCATGTATGTGTTGTGTGTGTGTGTGTGTGTGTGTGTGTGTGTGTGTGTGTGTGTGTGTGTGTGTGTGTGTCCGAATGGGTGCAGTTTTGCGCAGTGTGTGTTCACATCAGGCTTCATCTTCATCAACAACAGCATCACAGACCCGTCCATGCTTGGTGCTGTCACGGGCATCACACAGAGCATCAACCTCTTTTTCAGGGCCATGGCACCTGCTGCTGGTGCATCCGTGTTTGCATGGAGTATCAGCGGTAAAGGGTTCTTTCCTTTCGACTACCATTTCTTCTTCTTTGCTCAGGCAGCTCTTCAGCTCGTTTTGATATTAATTTCTCGGTCCATGCCGGACCATATTGACAAGCCAAAGTTTGTTAGGCGTCAAACATAAGTGTATCAAAACGATGAATTTTATTGGGTGGGCTTTCATGCAGAGGCTCTTAATCTACACCAACTTCTCACATGAATGGTACCGTAAAAGCCTGGATACAAGACTCCCTTGTAGTAGAAGATCTAAGATCCTCTATAAGGCATCTATCTTGTATTCAGCATTCGCGTCTATAAGACACCACCATGGCGGTGTTAAATTATATCTTTGGTATATTATTGGTAGGCTTGGTAGGTGTTCCTGAAACCTACTGTAGAGGGTACAACCCCCTCTTTTTTAGTGTCTCTCTTTTTCTCTCGTAACTTTCTCCTAGCTAAACCCTCACGCCATTTCATGGCTTCATAGCTACCTAGCTCTCGTGACATGGTAACAGAGCAGCTTGCCCTTCCCGGGCCTGCTCCCCACGCTTCCGCCGCGTACTCGTACTTCCGTCGTCGTCATTTTCGCTACTTTCGTGCCGCCGCTGCGGCCATGCCGCGCTGCAGTGACGGCGCCGTGGTGCTGCCGTCGCAGCCCCGACGCGTGGCGTCGACGCCACACCGCGGCGACGGCGTCGTAGTTCCGTCGCAGCTCCGACGTGCCGCCGCGGCATCGACGCCACGCTGTGGCGGCGTCGTAATGCTGCAGTGGCGGCGTCGTCGGGCGCCAGCCGGCTGCGCAACGTCTGAGGCGCCGCCAGTCCTGACGCCCACACGCCAGCCACGTGCGTGATGCGGGACCACACCGCCGCCCCCCCCCCCCCCCTTTCCCCTGCTTCCCCTCTTCCTCGCCGCAGCCAATGGCTGCCTCCCGCTGGCCATCCCACCGTCGCGGAGACCGGCCCCGCCGCCGCTGTTGTCGAAGCCGCCGCCGCTGTTGCCGCTTGCGTTGGGGCCACGCCGCCGCACGCCGCCGCCGCCGCTGCTGTCGACGCTGCCGCCGCTGCCGCCGTCGCCGCCGCAGCCCTCGCTGTCGACGTCGCGCCTCCCGAGTTGAGGGGTTTGACCGGGCTGGTGTAGCCGTTGCTGCTACTGAGTAGGGCGTGCTAGATTTAGGGGGTGTGTGTGGTGTGCTTTCGGCTACCAAGCCTAGAGGGTGTGTTAAATTATATCTTTGATATATTATTGGTAGGCTTGGTAGGTGTTACTGAAACCTACTGTAGAGGGTACAACCCCCTCCTTGTATCCCTCTCTTCTAGTCTCTCTCTCTCTCTCTCTCTCTCTCTCTCTCTCTCTCTCTCTCTCTCTCTCTCTCTCTCTCTCTCTCTCTCTCTCTCTCTCTCTCTCTCTCTCTCTCTCTCTCTCTCTCTCTCTCTCTCTATTTCTCTCGTAACTTTTTCCTAGCTAAACCCTCACGCCAGCTACCTAGCTCTCGTGACAGGCGGCACCGACCCACCCTTCCTACAGTAAGTAGCGCACTAACTCTTACATAGTACGCGCACCAGGCCCACAGAAGTCAGGCCAAAAAGGTCTGAAAGGCTGTATATCAGGGTGTTTTCCAGGGGTCACATGTTTTTTCAGGTTTTGATTTTCCCTTGTCCTAATTTTAAGGGGTTCTCATTTTAGGGCCTGTTCCTACGTGACAAGGTCAGGCTGCTTCGTGTCAAATTTGTGTTTACAGGCGAATTTGACGGCCAAAATCCCAAAATGACACGATGTAGCCTGACATCGTGTCACGTAGGAACACGCCCTTATCTCGTGTATCCTGATCAATCAGCCTTAATGAATCTTCTTCTTGAAACAGAATCCCTCCCCTCACCCCTCCCCCTTCCCCGCCCCACGGTGGTTATTACGCCTGGAATGGGGTCAGAATCCGAACCGAACTCTGCATGCTGGAGCATGCGTGAGGGGCGTGATTGGTCGACCAAAATCACTTGTCAAAATGGAGTTGCGATAGAGTATGTGAGAGGAGAGTTTCGGGTGGTCCTTAGCCGAATTTACCTGCAGCACTGAAGCTTTCCTGGAACATGGGTCTCTGGCGTGATTGGTCCTTGACTAAGTTTAGTAAAATACGACAAAGATGAGTGAGGAGCAGCAGCACTTGAAGAGGGAGGAACTCTGACCTGTGGCAACTGCAGCAGCAGCGAAGTTGAGAATGTGGTGCCCATGTATAAGAGCCATGTAAAAGCAGCGGCAAAAGGATCATTGCCCATGAATATTAGAAACGTGGTTGCCTGCTCGTCTTCAACAACAGGACAAACACAACCCAAAACAGGATTGCTCAAAGCGTAGGCCTGACTCGTCTGACTTCAAAGTTTGTAGGCGTGACAACAGCCAGACCCCGACCATGAAAACTATGGGCAGTCACAAGGGCGACCCAGAGTCATCAGCCCTCCTTAAACCAATCTTTGGGCCTGACACGCAGATCTACTATGCTGCGTTACCTCATATAGAGGACGTGAGCGGGTGACAACAACCACCCGAGTCAACGTTTGAAGTGCAGCGAGAGGTTGCAATGAGAAGTTGCGACATGAGGCTACAAGAAGAGGTTTCGTCAGAGGTTTCTTAAATAGGTTACTTCATAATAAACCCTCGTAGTATTTATACATGTTGCACTAATAAAATGTTCTCATAGTTTTAGGATCTCTAAGTCTTCCGCTGACTCAAACTCTCCTGGGTTTCACAGAATCCTACTTGTTTGGTTAATCTCAATACGGGGATATTACTTCTACATGGTATTTTGAGCGAGTGGTTTTCCCTGGAACCCACAACTCTCGCCTTGGGCTCCTCAGTTGCATTCAGCTATAAGCATCATCAATTCAGCAATGAATCAAACAAATATTTACTCCATGTCGGGCAAAGGGCCTTTCGGCCATCCCACTACTTCGCATATTTTTGGACAGGAGGAGATTACAGCTGACTTCACTACAGTAATGGGAATGGGAAGACAACACGAGCAAGGAGACAACTGAGGAGTACCTCATCCTATTCCTAATGGTAACACTATGTGCATCGACAGCTCAAACTACACACGTGCTGCAGCTGCTATGCCTCCAACGCCCAAACAAGGGTCCGCGAGCTCCTTCACCTTCCATGGCGGCCGTGCACTCGGACAGCAGCAACAACAACAACACCAACAGCAAGTCAACAACAACCCTCCACTGTAGTCATAAACCAAGCAGACTTCCTCACTATTTCGAAGCTGCAGACTTCGAGTGCCTTCAACAGACTTCCTGTACGTGGTCCTTTGAATTTGAGCTACCAGTGCAGTCTGAGGCTACTTCCATAGCTCCATCAAATATCATGAAATACGAGCAGAAAAGGAAAAAGGGCATCATTCTCGACTCTTGCTAATGGCTTACACACTACTGATGGGGGACCTCTCCTCGTTAGAGCATAACCGTGTGCGACCCTTCACGAGCATGCTCGCCCCCGCGTACTATGCCTGCGACAGCCTCTCCAAGGTATACCCGGCACAAGATAGTGTGACACGAAGCAATCTTCTACACCAACTAAACTTGGTTCAGATGCTCCAACAAGAAGACCAGAAGCTATGCCAATCGCTTCGGCAACTTGCGGACCAGTACCTCAGGAGCGGTGGGAGTTTCCCTAGCGAGCTATTTGTCACCGTACTCCTTGCTAGCCTCGGCCCCGACTGGCACATGTGCAAGGCCTTCCAGCGCACACAAGGGGAATATCACGGAGAGCGCGCTTCACGGGACATCCATTGCCAAACAGCAAGACATGGATCTGTACAACACAGGCAACAAGACAGATGCAAAGAAATACAGTTTTCACACTGGACAAAAGAATGACGGAGTTAGACAAGGGGAGAATCGAAAAACAGCCCTTCTGCAAGTTATGCAACAAACCCATCAACTTCATTGATGAATGCAAAAAGCTGAAAGACTGTTGTCGAGCAGAAGCTCAGCTGAGACGCCCGTAAGGTGTTGTCTAGGTGCCACGGCACACTATCTAACCACCAGCTATTGCATCTTTCTCGTCATGACCTGCACATCACACATGACCGATCGTTCATGGTCGGCACACATTGGACTGCCAGCATACAATAATGGGCAATTCATGGTGAAGTAAGTGACCCTGAAGGTGATCGAGGGTCACATGAGCCACTGGCGTATCTAACCGAGCGCCCGTGCCCGCGACCAGAGACGCCACCAGAGCCGATCAAAATCGATGAAGAGGAAGCCGAAGTTGAATGCCAAGCCATTTTGCGCACTCTCAACGTGCAGCTGTACGCCCACAACACGAAGCGGAATTATCCCCACGATGTCAATACGTGGTTCCTCGGCAGCTACTACGGGCACCACATGACGTCGTCTTCACGATACCTTCTTCATTGGAAAGCTCAGAACGTGACAGGTATACGATCACAGTGGCAAACAACCAAGAATTAATAGCAATGGCACTTGGCAACGCCCTACTCGAGTCCAGCGATACAGACATTTCCTTACACTTAATCAAGGTACTCGTTGTCGACGACCTCGACTTCAACCTCCTCTCTCAGGGGTAGTTGATGGAAGACGGCATTCACTGTATCAGTGACGCTGGCCGCATGGTTACTAGACCATACATGGGAGCCAAGAAAGTCGATGAGAGCAACTTCATTGGACTTCTCGAGATCCAAGATGACATCTCGGTTCTTCGCTTCTCCCTGAAGTCTTCTTGTGGTGACAGTCAGCACGCCGTCGCTCTCACCCAGTGGCACCATCGCGACAAGACCAACCTCGAAACGCTTGGCCACTGTGGCTTCACCGCCTTTCATGTGACACCTCAACCGTCCCGCTCGTCCTCGCCCGCACTCGAACCAGAAGTCTCTCAATCAGCTCTTGAACCTGCACAAGGATGGGGAGCAACAGCAGAAGGGGGATGGGGAGCAGCAGCAAAAGGGGGAACAAGTGCAGCAACAGAAGGAGTGTGGCCATCGGCCACTAGAGCATGGGGCGATGCTCGTGCGTGGGATCCGTCGGATGACTACAAGTACATCGCAGCTCGCATCAACTATGCCGTCAAAGTTAAAATCAACTAGGGATTTGTTTGCTGAATTGTCCCCCATGCTGCTGCTCGCCATCGAGTCGATAGATTTTCATGGGTCAATTCCGCCAAAGAAGCTGGCTTCACTCCCCCATGCTGCCACTCGCCAGCTGCCGGCGACGCCAATCCTGTTCCTCAACATCTCGCCTCGCACGCTTTCTTCGTCAACTCTGGCTTGTACCTGCGCTCAAAAGGACATAGGGCGTCAGTAGAAATCTAGCATTAACGGCTCGATTACCTGCCAGTTGAAGCTTTAAACAACTCAATTAAAGCAAGCTTGTTTAACAAATATGAATTTCTCCTACGGAACGGGCAATAGCTCCATCAAGAATGGCTGCAGTGTCTGCCCCATTACCCGTCTCCCTCACAGTCGGTTCCCGTTGAACTTCCTCAGTGCACAGCAGTACAAGAAGCTCAATGTCGCCTTCAGCGATATCCCCTTCATGAGCAAAGAAGCAAGTGATATATGCGGTGATGACTACCGCTACATCATAACCGTTGTCGACGGAGCTACGTACTACGTGTGGCACATAAACCTCGCCCACAAGAGCGAAGTCTTTGATGCCCTTAGGATATGAGTATGCATGGTGGAGAGACTGAGTGGACTTAAGTTGAAGAAATTACAGGCACAAAATGCTTGGGAGTACGAGAGTGGTGCCTTAGAATAATATTTGGGGCGAAAAGGGATCCTCAAGCGCAAGACAGTCCCTTATGTTCACCAACAGAATGGAGTAGTGGAGAGGATGAAAAGGACCCTGCAGACGAAGATGAGGGTCCTCCTCGCCCAAGCACGCCTGCCAACTGATTTTTGGCCTTATGCGATGGTGCAAGTTGTCATACCGAACAACCAACTGTCATCCACTGCCCTCCCAATGTCCTTCTTTCCGCGTCTGATGTGGACACGAAAACCCGCCGACATAATAATTCTTCGAGTGTAAGGTTATTTAGTACAGTTCTGACATCCAAGTGCAGAAGCGGGAAGATTTTATGGCAGGGCACAATAAACCATTCATCTCGCCATACCCTGAGAAGCTTACGCCTAGGACTGCAACTTTTACGGGAAGTTGTTCTTGGACAACTTTGAAAGGGACAGGGAAGTCGATGCCTGCGAACCTACACGCTACAGTGGTGAAAGGAGATTCGCCACCTTACAAGATGGAGCAAAATCTGTAGAGGAATATAATCCTCTTGCCAATGCACACCCTGTACCGCCTCCGTCTACTGTTGGCCCTTTTGAGCCTTGTCACATAGAACCCGGCCCTTCCGAAACTCAACGATGCAAACCACCACTGTTCGGGCCACATACGCCAAAGGATTATTGGCCAGGAACCCACGCATCTCTTCATCCCGCTGTCTCATCCACGTTATCGGAATGCAACAATCAAATCTGGCTATCGCTACGAGAATCACGGATGATGACATCATCGAAGTGCAAAGTCATGCGCATCCACGTGCTACACAATCTGCCCTCTAGATTCTTGGCCTCGCTGTCGACATTCAATCTTCAGCGGCCGCCTTTGAGCCGAAGACTGCTTGCCAAGCTCTGATCGGCCCCGATGCATCCAAGTGGCGTGCTGCTATGGATGCCGACGTTGATGCCATCGAGCAGTGGAAAATTTGGAAAAATCATCCCAAAGTCTGCCGGTCAAGGAAAAAGCATATCCACGAGCAAATGCGTTTTCGCATTAAAACCGACGCCGATCGCAAGCCAGTTCGTTACAAGGGGCATTGGGTGGTTCGTGGATTGGAACAAACATACCGTTTGGATTATGACCAGACATTTGCCCTCGTTAGCCGTCACACATTTGTCAGCATTCTCCTAGCGATCGTTGCATGCTGTCATCTGCGCTTGCGCCAATTGGACATTAAAAACACATTTTTATACGTCGATGCAGAATTTTTGTCGAGCTGCCCCACACTTATGGAGAGAGGGGGCAAACCTGCCAGTTGCAAAAATCCCTTTATGGTATTAAGCAAGCTCCCTGCCTATGGCAGCAGCACCTGCATAAAACTCTAGTGACTTCGGAATATTCGTGGCTGCCCCAAAACCAAGGGATGTATCGCCACGGATTCTGTGGCGACTATATCCTCCTAGTTGCTTACGTGGACGATCTGTTGTACACGGGCTCCGGCAACGACATCATCTCATGCATGGACATCGCATCAGTGGGCTCCTCAAGGTTAGTACTGTATTACCCTGCACGTACCCCAGTTTCTGGGGCTAAACATTGCTCTCGGCCCCGACGTCGATTACCTCACAGCGAGCAGTTATGCGGAGGCCCTCGCCAAAAAGTTTGGCATCGCCTCTATCGGAGTGACAACGTCCTTTCGCCACCTCCATCCTAGGTAAGAGCCCAACACTACCCTCTTGACCCCAGCAGAACATCAACTTTACCAGCAATAGCTCGGGTGTCTCTGTTTGCAGCCGTAACCTGTCGCCCGGACCTCACCTACGTTGCCAGGGATGGGAAATATGTAGCCTCTATGCAGCTGCCCACGTGGAGTCAGAGCGGGCCTATCTGGCACGTGATTGAAACACATCCGTGATCCTGCGCTCGCCCATTTACAAAATTTCCAGCTCCTACTCAAGTGCATAAATCACGGACTGGGTAGCACATGGCCCGAGGCTATTCGAACCCAAGTCCTCCCCTCCAATCTGATCGCACTTCGTGAACCAGAAGCGGGAGTCTGACCAATTGCAATCGAGAAATGCTTCATGCGCGTCATGGCTAAAGCAGCTCTCACCCAACTTAGCCAACTTACCTGGGCCTTTTTTCTACCGCACAAGTTCGGGGTGGTAGTCTCGGGAATGAATAGGTGATCCATACGGGCTGCACCCCAAGCATGCTGTGCTGCACGTTCGTGGAACACTCCCGGTGAGCGCTGCAAGGAATGCACGGTGACTCCATTATGATCACCGGTGACGGGACGAGGTTATCGACCGCCAACGAGGATGGACCTCAGGTTTCTCTATTCGCAGCCGTAACCTACCGCCCGAGGGGTCATGGGGACGAGCTGGACCAGGCGCGGACGAGGACGGGAACGCAGCCGTTCACAGGAGCTGATGGCTGGTGGAGGCCCGGTCAATGGCTTCCAGAGGGCTGTGGGGCAGGCTTAAAGGGCTGATGCAAGGGAACAGTCAAGGATGAGGAATAGAGGCAGGACGCTACTCATAGGTCGGAGGCAAGATGGGAGTCCACCACGGAGGATTCTGAAAGGGAAGAGGGAGCAGAGGCAGAGAAGAGACGAGGCCGGAGACGTGCACAAAAATGTTCCCAACCCTCGGGCTGGAAGCTCTTGAAACATGCGTGATCCTCGCGCCAGCGCAGCATAGCCAAGCCAACCCTAGCGTCGATTCTCGCTGGAGGAGCACACCAAACGAATCGTTGTTCGCTGGGGTTGCCAGCTGGGACATTGGGGTGCTTTGCGACAGTCGCCAGCCCCCGATTTCCTGCGTAATCCCCCCAAAACGTCACCAGCTCTTCAGTCGGGCCCTCTAGACACCACTTCTCCACATCTCCAGCCATCCGACCAGCCTCACTGGCTGGCGCCTATTACTGTTTACACCCCGTCTTACACTTTGCCTGAATTTGCCGAGACACCCTGATTTGGCAGCAGTTGAGAAGCGGCTGCAACAGTTCCTGGCACGCAAATGGCCAGCCGTCGATGCTGTTAGCAGAGGGCAGGAGATGTCGATGCTGTTAGCACCCCACCACCGCCACATTATGCAGCTGTTGCCCTCTGCAAAATATCCGTAACCAAGGGGCTGGTCCGCCATAGCAGTTTGAGGCGTGCTCTGCTGGCCCTGGATTCCACGCCGATCACTGTTTCAACACCTGAGGTCCTCGTGGCATTGAAATCCAAACATCCAGCCGTGCTAACCGGGTCGGTCGTGGCCCCACATCAGATCCCACCCCCACAATTTTGCTCGCGGAATTCACATGGCTACTCAGACGCAGCGAGAATGGAGTTTAGACGGGCCCTTCGGGAATGTGTTCCGAACACTTTCGCGATGCTGCCCTTGCCAACGGCTCAATCGCCAGCATACTAAACGAGCTGGTCCTTCATTTCATGAAGGGAGATTCCACTTTCGAAATTGCAGTGCTAATACGGCGAGCAGGTTCCTAGCGTTCCCAAAGCCCGAGGGAGGTACTCTCCCCATAGCCGTGGGTGAGTGTCTCCACCGCCTGGCGGCGAAAGCAGGCCTCACCTTTACTGCGGATTGATGAGATCAATGCGGGCGGGCACTCCGAGAGCACCTTGGCAGGATAGTAGGCGGTAAAGCGGTTATTGTTCGACGAGCGCTTGCAATTTATTACAGCCTTTTCCACAGCAAAGGTAGTGATCATTTGGCGGAGAGGGTAGTGGAGATAAGGGTAGAGTTTGAGACACAGCTCGCGGTTGTTCGGATTTTGCTACATAAGTTGTCCCTCTTGCTGGAGAGTGGTGAATGTTGGGATGTGGGATGTTGGAAGCATGAGGCGAGAACGCTGCCAGGGAGGGGGCTCTTGTTGGAAACAACAATTGCTCCTCCGGTGTTTGTGGGGTGGCCAACACACCTACAGCCCCCCAAGTGCAGGACAAATCCTCCTCAATCCTGCAAAGGGGGTATGGAAGGACGCAAGCATGCAAGGGAAATGAAGGAAGCAAAGGAAGGAGGAAGAAAGGAGGAAGGTAGGAGGAAGGAAGTGCACAGGGAGGAAGAAGGATGGACACAAGCGAGGAAGAAGGATGGACACAAGGGAGGAGGAAGGATGGACACAAGGGAGGAAGGAAGGATGGGAGGGAGAACAAATGAAGGACGGAGGAAGGGAGGAAGGAAGGACGCAAGGAGGGAGGGAGGAAGGACGTAAGGATGGAGGAAGGAAGGACGCAAGGAGGGAGAAGAAAACGCGAGAGGATGCAGGAAGGAAGTAGGAGGAAGGAGGAAGGACGCACGGGAGGAAGGAGGAAGGAGCATGGGAGGAAGGAGGAAGAACACAAAGGAGGAAGGAGGAAAGGACACAAGAGAGTAAGGAAGGACGCAAGGGAGGAAAAAGGATGCCAAGGAGAGGAAGGATTTCAGGGAGGACGAAGGGCACAAGGGAGGTGGGACGGGCGCAAATGGAGGTGGGATAGATGCAAAGAAGATGGAGATGAGGAAGAGTGACCCTGTCATGTTCTGCTATTGGCTTTGCTTATAGTCGAAGTAGAATATTGGGACGATCACCATCATCATCAGTGTCTGCAGTTACACAACTAAAATCAGGAGCCGATCCAGCATCACTTGTGATATAGATCGCCTCGCCAATACAGCAAGCCGAGTCACCCACATGCTCGCATACTTTGAGTACCTCATCCCCTCCACTGCCTCCACCTACTCCTCCATACTTGCGAGATCTTGCCACTGTATCCCCGTCCCACGATTGTTGGCTTGATTAACACTATGAAAATTTTGCTGATCGGACACAACGTTCGCGCACTCCATCGAAAAAACACAAGTGGGCATTAAGGGGTGGCCATAGTAATAACCTCTCACATTGCATGACTAAGCTGCCGTACATGCGCGACGAGTTAGATGATGACACCCTCGCCAGTTATATTATAGAGGAGGAGTGTACATTGGTGGCCGAATGACGCAAGGACTTCGTTCTTCCCCAGGCGAACCAGGCAAGCACGAGAAGGTCAGGTAAGCCCCCATTTCCTCAGAAGCAGGATGCAACTTCTTCCCCTTCCCCTTCCACTCGTGTGCATCAGCCAACGATGAAGCAACGAGCGGGGTGGTGAGAGGAGAATGGGAAAGGGGCTGCAGGGGGGATCACAGAAAGAGGGGATAAAGCCTTTCACGGGGAAATGCTATACGTGTGGTCAACAGGGGCATATAGCCTTCCATTGCTTGGAGTGGAAAGATAAAGAATCACAGAGGGGAAAGGGAGTGGGGGCGCCGGTGGGAGTAGTGGCAGCACCAAGGGAAGTAGCAGCTCTAGGGTCGTGGGCAGTCCACATGTGCAATGGTGGAACTGGTCCTAGAGCAGCAGCCTTCGATCCTGCTTGAGCCTTAGGCCGGAGAGGTCTTACAGACCATTGCAACTGCTATAAAAGCCAACCTGAGTGTGTGCTTTTGGATCGTGGGTGCTCTCATCATCTAATGGGCGATCGGTGGCATTGGTGGAGCTGAATAGTGATCGGTCCATTAGCTAAATTGGGGGTTCAACAACACTATACAACCTGTACAAGGAAGGGGTACTATGGCTCTCTTGAAAGAGGGGGGCAAGCGTGTCTTGGTACTATGTGTTGGGGTAGGCCAGTCTCCCCTCCTCGGACAACTGTGAGGCAGTAGAGTGTGGCTGTTGGACTCAGGAGAGCAGACACTCCTGCACCACTTGATGGATCACTCTTAGGACGTGCGGACTTGAAGGGGCGTTTTCTATGTACCGACTTCCAGCGTGGCCTGCTGAGCGTGCCGTGGGCGAGACTGTGGCCTCTGGCATTGGTTGTTGGCTTGCCTTGCTTACATTGGTGTTAACACAATTCGTCATACTGCTGCTCACGGGTCAGATGGGCTTGGAGCTAGAGAAAGGGGGAAGTTGGGAGTGCCTTGCGTCTCTTGTGTGGGAGGAAGATCTCTCGTGGTGGCTCAGAAATTGACGCTTAGCTGTTTTTTATAAGTGGCTACCCTGGCAGAGCAGCACGCAGGTGAAGGTTAAGACGTTTGCTCCGACCATGGTGGCAACTTCCTCAAAGCAGTGTTTGCTGCCTTCCTTTGCTAGTGAGGCATCGAGCACGACCTCACCTGGCCCTATACGCTGGATTAGAGTGGGATGGCGGAGCAAGAGATGCAAAGTATTGTGGAGGCCATGCAAACAATGTTGCTGCACATGGGTGTGCAGAACCACAGATGGCATCTGTGGTGGCGCAAGCAGTTTGGGTGCGCAACCGCGTGGAGCATAACCACGTGTGAACTCGCATTCCGGCACACGATGTCACTATGGTCGTGTATGGGGCTGCATGGTGCGATGCATGGTGACATAGTCTCAGCGAGGGGGAAGCTAGAGCCTAAGGCTTGGTGGGTTTGCACTTGGGCATGTCTTCCATGAGCAAGGGCTGTGTCCAATTGCCCTGTCACCACTTCGGAAGCCATCTTTCATAAGATGATGTCAGTTGCTGGGTGGAAGGCATGGCATTAGCAGGAGCATGCTAGGCGCCCACTGCCCTATGCCTCTCCTTTCTCTCGTCCCAAATGTCCTAACGGAGGAGGTTGAGGAGAAGGACAGGTTGCACCCCTTGCTATGCCCCATGTTGCTACCTGTGCTAGCCCCTTCCCGGTCCTTCGTGTATTCTCGTGTCGCCTCGCTGCCCCACCCACCCCACCCGCCCACCCGCTCCATCTCCACTGCCCCGTGTCTCTCCCCATTCCTCTTCTCCTCCTACTGTCCCCCTTTCTCCTCCCCCTTCCCTCCCTCCTGCGTCGACCTCCCCTTCCCCTCCCCTCCCCTGTATCTCTTCCCTCCGGCGCTGCCCGTCGGTGTGTTGGAGCCTCAGTCCCTGTGCTTTCCGACGGACATCTTCCGACTGCGAAGCAGCAGTGGGAAACGGGAGTCAGGAAGATCTGACGAGCTGAGAGCGCAGCAACATGAAACGTTGGAGTAGGGGTTTTGGGGAAAACAGCAATAACAAAAGATGGTGACAGAGGAATTGGAGTGGCCGAAAAGTTTTGGCTTCACGAACCATCGCCCCGACATTGCATCAGTCTACCCAAAATACGAGG